>JACDJE010000090.1:1389765-1416589 GCA_016647715.1 Pavo muticus | reverse complement strand
GCGCGGCCCCGCAGTGCCGGGAGGGGCCGGGCCGGGCCGGGCCGGGCAGCGCCGTCCCTTACCTGGTGCTCCTCCAGCTCCTCCACCAGCACCTGGGGACACACACAGCACGCACACAAAGGACGTGAGTCCGGAGCCTGCAGCGCAGCGCCGTGCCCCCCCAGCCCCCGCCCGCCCGCCGCCGTCCTGCCGCGTCCCTTCTGCTTCCCTTCCCGGCTCTTCTCCCCGTCCCGTCCCTTCCCCTCTTGCCCGGCCCGGCCGGCAGCCCCGCTCACCTGGGCGGATTTCTTGCAGGGTCCGGACTGCAGGAACCTGGCGATCAGGTAATAGAGCTCTGCGTCGGGACAGGGAGGGGAACGGGAGAAGGGGACACGGTTACAAAGCGGGCGGACAGCGGCGGAGCCCCCGCGGTCAGCGTTACCCACCGGCTTCCAGCTGGGTCGGGGCGGCCGCTGTCGCCATCCTCCTCAGGAGGCCCGAGGGGAAGGGGAGGTGGCGGATCGCGCCCCGCGGACTCGGCGCTCCTACAGCGGCCGAGCGCCCATGGAGGAGCCCCGCTGCCCGTGCGCGGCGTTCGCCCCGCTGCCGTTCTCCGCCGGCTTCATGGCATCGCCGTTCGCCCCATAGATAGCCCGGCCCGGAGAAGGCAACCGCCGAGCTGGGTGCAGGGAGCGCCGCCGGCCGCGCGAGGGCGGTGCGGAGCGGCTGCGGGCAGCGGGGAAGCGGCGGGGCGGAAGGGCCGGGCAGTGACGCGCGGCGGAGGGCCGGGGCGCGGGGAGGGCGTGCTGAGGCCTGTGGGCCCTGGCAGCCAGCAGGCGGGAGACCCCTGGGTGAGCGTGTGGAAAGCGCGAGAAACGGAGCGATCTCAGATCCGACGCGGGGAAAAGGGCAAAGCTGAGCGGCGTTCTGTTGGGGGTGGGAAGGGGCAGGGCGAGGGCCGCGGGTGTGCTGGCTGCTTTGCTGGAGGGCCTGACTGGAAGAAAAAGGCCGGGGGAAGCGTTTTATTCGATTTTATCAGCGTGTAAAGCACTGAAGGTGCAGGAAATAAACTTCAGTTGTGCTCGTGGAGTTGTTTCCTCTGAAGAAGAATCTGTTTAATCCGCTGAAAACAGAGGCAAAATACCGGATTTTGGACACCCAGAAGTGTCCTTGTTCACCTCACACTGACTGCCACAAACACGAAGGGGCTCCAGGCAGAATGCCAGGTTTTGGGCACCCACGGAGCACCCTTGTGATAACATAAATGAGAATTCTGCCATAAACACAAAGGTCCTCAAGACAACATTCAATTTTAGATGCCCAGGGAGTGCCTTCATACTCTATTAACGTAAATGGGAACTTACAGCTATCAGTACGTGACGCCTGTCATCATCACCGCCTCACGGTATTTCAGTGGGGCCGCTCTCGTGGTGGTCCCCAGTATACCACAGAGGCAAGGCAATGTGGTAGATAAGAAATTGGACTACAGTAGCTTTGCTAGATGAGGTGTTTCTCGTGATCATAGAAGAGCCCAAGTTGGAGGGGATCCACAAGGATCATCGAGCCCAGCTTCTGCACTTGTCTTAGCTCACAGTCAGTGCTTCAGGAGCTGAATCACAATTATTTCCTCCCAGTGTCCAGGAAATAAAGACATGGATGATGCCACACCTGTTCTCTTCAAAGAAAATACTGTGCAATATCAATCTCCATAGGCACTCTTGAGGGAAACAAGTAATTTTTCCAGAAGAGGTATCCTGTCCAAGCTTCAGAAATGTATTTCACTTCGGCAATAACTTGCTAAAATATTAGGTGAATTGACAGCATTCCTTAATATACGATTGTGTTTTGCTGCCATAAATACCTGATGTTTGGTGTTAGAATTTCGTGAGCCTTGGCAGGGTAACAGTCACTGTCATAACTGAAAAATAAAGGAATAAGACGACTCATCTTCATGCTTTAAATACCAGGAGCTGAATCATAGTGAATTGATGCAGTTGAAACATTAAGAATAAATTCATTTTCACACGTATTTATAGTGTGTATGCATGACTAGACACTGTGGAGTGCTATTTCAGAGTTCTTCCTGCTGTTACCACAAGGATGCAGCCCATCCTGCTGGCGGCCTGCTCTCAGGATGCTTCAGGATACCAGAACGAGTCAGGTGTGTGACATCCAGCTGCTCTGCATGACTTTCCTACACCTTAATATGGCTGCGGAAGTTGTTTGTGGCAGGCACTTGGATTAGCTGGCTGAGGCATAGACTTCATTTTCTTCTTTTTCCTCCAATGCTCTCAAGCTGCTAATGAGAATTTAGATAGCCAAAATAAATAAATAAAGCATCACTGCTTACCATCATAGCTCTTGGAATTTTTTATCAGGCAGATTCATGGTTATCACTTAAAGAGATGTGGGGAGCCACCTTCCTAAGCTGTTACCTCAGCTCTAGGGGCTTTCCATTAGTAACAACTCTTCCAGCGTGACACTGGAGCCTTTGAAGTTAGTCCTGCTGTTCCTGTGGGAGTTTGGGTGTAAAATAGTTCCGGAAACAGATTACCTTCCAGGAAAAGAACCTTCTGATATTCTGTATCTTTAGAAGTAATATTTCTGTCTCCTGTCTTCAGAACTGATAATTGCAAGCTCATCTTATTATGTATGCTAGGAATGCAAAGGGAGAACTTAGTGTATTGTAATATGTTTTGAAAGTGCACATCAATCTTTCTGAGCTAAATTTAATTCTGTGTCAGGAGAAAATGCAGCACCATAAACATTGTGTAGCACCAGGTCCTCCTGTGTTCTAGTGGTAACAGTTGCCTAATATATTCTTGATGAATATGGCATGTTTCTTTGGCCCCCTTGGCTGATGTCTTGCCGAACCTTTCTCCTCACAATTTACTTTTATTTGAGCTTGAAGGCAGTAGCATATAAGCTGCACCACCACAAAAAGGCAGGATTATTATTTTAGGGCCTATCTAGAGCAAATGGGAATTCCTCCAGGAACTGAAATGGGCTCTCAAATTGAAAGCCAAGGTAGAAAATGTTCCCAGACGAAGCTCATCTGTCCCTTGTGTGTGTCCTTCCCACACCATTTGCACCTGGAAGCCTTGCTGCATGCTTAGGTGCTTATACATACAGGTTCTCACAGCTCAAAACTCAGAGGTGCTCCTTAATGCAAAGGCTGTGCCCTTGTTGAAGCCTAGGCTGATTCATGCATCAACAAGAAAGGAGCACATTAGTAACTACACAGCTATTTGTTAGCTGTGTGTTGCAGAGTATGGGTGTACAGACCACAGCCTGCATTCAGGCCAAACACAAACAGCTCATTAGTCATGCCCGGAGCAGCCATTGGATAGCTTGCCTTGGCCAGGCTCCTTCAGACCAATTAGGGCTGGGATTTCCATCACTGCAGTGACCCCCAGCCTTCTTCCCATCTCCGCAGTGACCCCCAGCCTTCTTCCTGTGTTGGTGATCCTGTGGCTCCACAGCTTCATATCGTTAACATTCTCCCAGTTGCTTTATGATCCCCTAGAGTTGCTCAAAGCACTGTGATCAATAGCTCTTCCCGCTTCTTCTAAGCTCTCCCCTTAAGGAGTCGTCTTCCTGGTGAGTAATGCCCATCTTCAGGTGCACCTTTCATTCCCTGGGAGCTCCGTGTCACAGCGCACTGCAGCTGCACACAGATCTGCAGCTCCATGACTCATCTTTTTCTGGATCCTCTGCATCCAAGAAGCATCGTGCTGGACAGCAGTAGTAAATCTCCTAGTGAAAGCCAGATTTGATGCTAGTGCTTATTCATGTTTCTCCAAAGCAGAATTCTGTTATATGAGTGCCAACAGCAGCAGTGGCACTTAGTGCTGGAGACAAACAGACTGATGCAACGGTCTTTGCTGCTGAACAACAGATGTACTCAAAAGCAGAGATGCTTTGAGGAAGAAGCTACACTGTGAGTTTCTTTCCATGCTTGCTCTTTTTAAATAATAGTAATAGTGGTAGTAATAATAATAATAAAGGAATGCCTTTGAAGCATTTTGAGTGGAAATCTTTAGATAAAACTCTAATCTACACACAGAATAAAATCACTCTCATTCTGCTATGGCCAAACTTGTCAAATGTTGCAGGGTCACCTCCCTCTCCCTCGTGTGCCCTTCCCAGACAGAATGCAGATCATCACAAAGCGTTTGGATCTGTAGAAACCCTGAAAGGGTGGGTAACGAGTGCTGAACATGTACGGGGGGCAAATCGTGACACGCATCATGGTGAAAGAGATCTTGTTGAGGTTCCAGATATGGGGCATAGGTGAATCGGGAGATTTTCATTTCCTGCATGTGTGTGCATTTTTCATACTTTTGCAGGCTCAGTTCTGCCTTTCTGCCCTCTTTCTGGTATTGCTTGGTGCTAATAAGTACCCTGGTTCCCCAGCATAGCATCTTTATATATGCATCTTACTCCGAGTGAGAATCTGCAGGGAAAAAATCTCAGAAAAATGCCTCATACTTGTGCCATTGTACAATTAACTTACCAAAACCGCTCTTAATATTAAATAAATATGATTAACCTAGTGCACTTAACCCTCTGAAAAGCTTGGTTCTGGCACCTCTCACCTCAAACACCCGCTGCTTCTGCCCATTTGATATTGCAAAAACCTCTCAAAAAAGCCCTATTTTGCTTTTCTTGGAGGATACCTCCAGAGGTCATCCAGTCCCCATCCTGCTCAGAGGAGGCCTAAAATATCACGTTTGACCAGACAAGTCTGAACACCTCCGAGGAAGGAAGATTGCCCAACCTCTCTGGGCAACCCAACCCCTTCCAGTTTGACCATCCTTGTCCAAAATCGTTTCCTTATCTGGACTTCCCATGTTCCAGCTTGTGTCTGTCACCTCTCACTGTAATGCTGTAGTTGAGAGGGCGTGCAAGTAAACAGGATTTACCTCTCTTTAATTTCACTGCTAAATTAAATTATCTTCTTATTGAGCTTGTAACACCAAATAAGTGTCTCTCTTATTTTATTTATTATTATATATTCTGGATGAGTCAAATTCTGCTTTCTGTTTTCTAGCTTTAGCATGGTGTCAGGACATGCCTGCTGAGTTTTCCACAACTGGACAGAAATACCGCACAGCTGCAAATCAGAAAGTTGAGGTTAGAACCATGCGGGTGTGCTGGGTTGTACCTGGGCTGTACCCTTCCTCTCCAGTAAATGTATATGGGAATGCATGTATCCGAATCCCTTTGGATTTAGACTACAGGAGGTTAAGCATTTTTTTACATTTTTGCCTATTTATCATCCATTTTTTAATATGCTTTCTGCTAATCTTGGGCCTTTCCTTATGCAGCCAGGTGAGGCACAAGGATACTCATTGTTCCTGAAGTGAAATCCGAGTTTTTCTGTAACTGATACAAAAATAAGTGCTATTTAGAAGCAGTTTCAGAACTAGTGCTTTGTGCTATACAGCTGAAACCAAATACAGGTATTGAAACTTACTTTAGGATGGCATCAAAACGCAGTATCCTCAAAATGAAATTCTGGCATTGTAGTTTGTGTAAGTAAATAAGAGGTGCTAAATAATTAACAAAACAGACACATTTGCTTGCGTGCAGAGGTCCTGTGTGCCGATAAACATCCCCTCTTGACAGAGAAATCTCCTTCTCACAGTTTTTTCCCTTGACGACATCTGTTAAATAACAATCCGGTACCTGCTGGTGGTTATGTAAGATCTGCTGTAGGATCTTTGCTATTTTTATGTACCCGATCGTCTCACTTCTGCATCCCTCCGCTCTGCCCTCTGGGTGGTGCTCCATAACCAAGAGTTCCGTGTAGCACTATCCCACAGGAAAGGCTGTTGGGAAACAGTCAGGGCAACACTCTCCTTTGTTTCTAAATTCCGTCTTAAAATAGTTCGTCTAAGTTCAGAGGTTTGTTCTGTGTGATGTAAATATGGTGTCTCCTCCTCTGGTGAAGCTGCAAATCCATTTGCTAGCGCACAAGATGCCACCTGTCTGGAACAGGATCAGCTGTTATTCTGCCGACCGATCCATATCTCATATTTCTTATGGCAGCCATTAACTGCAGTTAGCTGCTGCTCTGCTGGGAGGTATGTACATCACCCATACCTTTTATTTGCTTCATTTTCAAACAAATTAATTCTCTCTGAACATTATGTAAACATTTGTGTCTCTGTTTTACATACAAATAAATGCAAAATTTCAAATATGGATGGAATGCATACAAAAACAGGCAACAGCAGCCTGCGTGCCGATATGCCCAAAGCTCTGTAAACAGAAGAACCAGGTGAATAATGCCAGCACACGGTGAAATCTGCCACAGCATCACTGAATCTCAGCACTACCCCTGAAGGTGCCTATAACTCATCAAGTTCTCTAAGCAGGAAAATTACCTATAGCTGCAAGTGACGAGGCAGCTCTGCTCATTGGTGGTGTTGCAGTGGCAGTGCCCACATCTGCAGCTCCGGATCGGATCCTGCCTCTCCAGGAGCGTGGGTTGGTGCGAGCCCTCTGCGCCCCACGTTCTGCAGCTGCTGAGCGCAGTGCTCATGCAAATGGCTCCTGCTCTGCTCGCTCCGGGGACGATGTGCACAAAGGGCTCTCCTCAGAAATGCTACCTGACATTTCCTGGCTGAGATAATTCAACAACTTCACATCTTGCTGAATCCTGTTATAAACTGTGGGGTTTTTGTTTGTTTGTTTTTTAATTTGCAGGGCCTGATCCTGCATCTTCAGCTTTTCCTTCTGGGGCACCCATAGCTTTGCAGTCAGTCTGGGCACATGATGTCTGCCTGCGTGGCTCATAATTCATCATGTCTGTCCCCGCAGAGCCGGGAATGCAAATGCTGCTGTCACTCCATCCACCAAGTGTGTCGCTTAGACCCCTCTATCCTTTCTCTTCTACGTTGTCAGAATTTTTGTGTTTTAATTTGGTTTTACAAAAATAATGCGTATTTTTGTGAAGGACCCCACCAAGTTACTAAGAGTTTTTTAAAGTACTGATTTTATTTAATTAAAAATATACATTAATTTTCTAAATATATTTATCAATATCCATAACATGTAAACATTGATAATAAGCTCATTAATACCCTTTTAGTATGGTCTTATAAAAATAGAAATTAAATATAAATTAGCACACAAGGTGATAAATTAGAAAACTGCCTTGAATAAGTTTGCCCACAGCAGTAAGAGTTCCTAACAGATTTCCAAAGCCACTGATAAAGCTGCTGGGCAGGGGCCTGCACCACATCCCCTTTTGGGTGTCCCCTCCGAACAGCAAAGCCCAACCCTACCCACTCACAGGGCAGCTCCAAGCCCCACTCCATTCTGTTGTCCACCTCTTCTCACACTGCTGTGCCCATTTTGAGATGGGAGGACTGAAACTGCAGATTGTCCACCGGCATTACAACGCTTGTTTTTGTTTGTTCCCCATTCTTTCCTGTTTGCCTTTGACTATCTCTGAGCATCATGTGTGGCACTACAGAACAATCAGTGCAATGAAGCCAGCGTCATCTCCTCATTAAACTGTCATAGCTCAGAGCCCGTTTCTACTTATCTGTAGTTTCCATTGGCATTACTTTGCATTATCTTTGTTTAGTTTCATTTTTTGTTCCATTCCTTCAGCATCAGGCCTACTCTGGCCAATGAGATTCAAACCAGTCAGGCAGTCGCATAAGTCATGTCTGAGCCCTTCTCTAGGACTTTTGGTCAATGCCATCCCATACTGGAATTTGGTTGCCATTAATTTTATTTATTCAACTTAAAGTCTTCTCTGCTGATCTTCATTGTGAGAAAATTTCTCAATCTCATCCCTCTTAAAGAAGGGCTTTGATTTGGAAGCCTCCATCAATTCCTCTGTAGGAAACAGTGACCCGCATAGAATCATAGAATCATAGAACCATGAAGGTTGGAAAGGACTACCACGATCCCCACGTCCAATCCCATCCCACCCCCACCATGCCCATAACCACATCCCTCAGTGCCACATCTCTACAGTTCTAGAACACCTCCAGGGATGGTGACTCCACCACCTCCCTGGGCAATTGTTTCATTTAGCTCTTGAACTCCCATCATTTAGTGGATGGATACATTCTTTTATAGCCTTCTAGCTTCTTATCTTTGGAAATACTCTTTTTTTTTTTTTTTTTTTTTTTAATATCCTCAGGAGTTCAATTTTCAAAATCTCCCACCATTTTTGTTTTTGCCTCAACTGATGAGAGCTTTAGAGACAGCTTGCTAGTACGTGTGTTTTCTTTCCTATCTCCATTTGAAGATGGCTCACATTTTTGGGGTGTCCCTTAAAGCTATTCTTGATAGAATAAATAATATAATTTTATGTCTGGTGAAGTGTTTTTCAACACCTCCAAATACTTACCCTTTTGTCTTTTTCTTTTATGCCAATAAAGAAAGCTTTTCCGTAGAGTTTATGACATGCATGAGCTCTATGTGGCTGTCCTGGTGTTTGATGAGAAATAGCACGGAAGGCTGAAAGATGTGAGGTGCCCTACAGACAGAATTCCAGCCATCCATATTTATTTTCATGAGGCATTACATCCTTACTGCTGGGCTGTAAGAAGTGAGGAAGGCAATTGCACAGGCTATAGGTTGAAAAAATAAAAGCATCTTTTTATTCTGCACATTCTTGGGCAGTTTGCTAAACGACAGGAGCCCTGCCATGTTCCTGCTGAGGTCTCCTCCTCTCTCTGAGATGTCTGTGGACACCCTTCTGTCTTCTCTGTCAATGTGGTAGATCTCAGCCTCTTAATAATTTTTCTTCCTTTGCTCTTTTCTCCTCTTTGGATGACCTGGTTCCCTACAGACACCATCTTTCTGATCCTGACCTCTTCCAAACCCCTTCTTCTCATCTTAGCTTTGTTGCTGCTGCATGCCAGCTGCCCCAGACATTCTGACCCTTACGTTGGCACTTTTTGTCTCTGCTGTAACCTTCTGAGATGCTCCCAGGAAGGCTCAGCACCACCTCATCTTGCAGCAGCTTCACCCAGCACCTGCTAGGAGCAAATTGCTCGTGGCACAGCCATGAGATTTTGGGAGCCCAAAGACTTGTCTCGCTTGGTACCCTTCAGAAGGAGCCATGAGCTGTCCCCACAGCCCAAATGCAGCTCAGAATTTTGGCAGAGGGAGGAAGCCTTCTGCTCATGGTTAGTTATTCATTTGGGCAATTTGCAGGCAGACTCTAAACTCCCTTCCCCACATCCCTGCTGCAGCCCCGGGATCCGACCACATCTGGGCTGACGGTTAGTTGGGTTTGACAATGTGAGAGCAGTGAATAGGCTGCTCAGCACTGCGAGCCATTTCCCTCCAATGACTGCAAAATAAATGGTGGGACGTATTCCAGTGCAGTGCTGCAACCACCCAAAATACCACTATGAAATTCACAGGCACAAAATAGAGTGAGTGCATTAAGCAAGGCTTAGGGGGATTATCGAATTAAATCGGTGCCCTCTCCACCCTTCCCCCAGTCAAAGATATTAGGAATCGAAATACAAAAAAGGGTGTTAAAACAGCACAATGGGCTCCACTAAAACCTATAAAAGCAGAGAAACTCATTGTCGACGCCGTTGCTTTCTTCCAGGCTCCTATTGTGTTTGGGCACAGCGATTCTGCCGGGGGTGGGAGGGCTGTGCGTGGGTAATCCTGGGAGCCACCACAGCCCTAACGCTGCCGGAATGGCTGCGCCGGTGGCATTCCCCCACAGAAAGGAAACGTCACAGAGCTGCGTGCCCCCAGCACTGCTGCCCGCTGCTCTGCCTGCATCGTCCCTGCAGCTGTCATCTGCTGCCTGCATCGCAGCAAGGCTTGCAGCACCCACGGGTCTGCTGCGTGCACGCAGCCTCTGTTTGTTAATCCGAACGGGGCTTATTCAGAATTAAAAAACGAAAGCAAACAAACAAACAAAGCAAGCAAAAAAAAAAAGCCTTTAAACGTGATCTACGCAAACAGCTTATGGTGGTGCAGCAGAACGGCCACCCAGCACGCAGCCATAGCTATGCTGTGGCATCACGGAGTGGGTTTGAGGTTAATGCGTGGCCCTCTGTGCCTGCTTTAATTAAAAGAAGTACAGAAAAAAAAATTGAATTTAACATTAAATATTTTAATAACTTAATGGTATGAATCATAGAATCACCGTGGTTGGAAAAGACCTCCAAGATCATCTAGTCCAACTGTTCTTCTAACCACAGTACTTCCCCACTAAACCATGTCCCTCAGTACAACATCTGAATGGTTCTTGAACACCTCCAGTCACCACCCCACTCCTGGGCAGCCCATTCCAGTGCCTCACCACTCTTTCGGTGAAGAAATTTTTCCTAATTTCCAACCTGAACCTCTCCTGGTGCAACTTAAGGCCAGTACCTATCATGCTGTCACTGCTACTGGGGAGAAGGGGCCAACCCCCACCCACTACAACCTCCCTTCAGGTAGTTACAGAGAGCAGTAAGGTCTCCCCTGAGCCTCCTCTTCTCCAGACAACACAATCCCAGTTCCTTCAGCCATTCCCCATAAGACCTGTGCTCCAGAACCCTCACAGTTCCACTGCCCTTCTCTGGACACACTCCAGCACGTTGATGTCCTTCTTGTAGTGAGGGGCCCAAAACTGAGCACAGCACTCAAGGTGCCACCTCAGCGGTGCTGAGTACAGAAGGAGGATCACTTCCCTGCTCCTGCTGGCTGCACCATTTCTGATACAAGCCAGGATGCCATTGGCCTTCTTGGCCACCTGGCACACTGCTGGCTGATGTTCAGCTGTGCTCTGACCAGCACCTCCAGGTCCATTTCTCCCACACAGCCTTCCAGCTCCTCAGCCTAACTGCAGGACCTGGCACTTGGTCGTGTTGAAGCTCATCCCGTCGGCGTCAGCCCAGCGATTCCACCTGTCCAGGTCAAAAGACTAGATATGATTAGATTAAATATTTAATACACAAATACTTAAAATCAAATCTTAATTCCTAGTACATGTACAGAATACATATTACCTAAATGACCACAGAACCATTCTCTTACCAGGGAATCCCTTTTCCTCATGCCTTTCTTAATGCTATTACAGACCCCTGTAATGCATGTCCCACAGTATTTAAAGCCTTTACTTTAGCAGAGTAATAAAATAAATTCATTGGGCCTGGGATCTGCGGAGCAAGGAAATGAGACACCTGTGTGGCAGCAAATGGGATTTACGGGATTCTGAGCTCTCTGGGGCACACACGGGTTTTGTTGCTGCACGTGCACCAGTGCCTGGAGGGAAAGCTGCGGGCACAGCCGGAGAAGCGTCATTAATAAGTGCTAATTAGTAAAGCCACCGGGTTTCCTTTGACCTTACTGCAAAGCCACGCTGCGAGGTGTGGGTGGAAGGATGAGAAGAGAGGAGCATCTTTGGGTGGGAGCCCTGCGCTCCCCCATGGCCCTCCCCTCTGCCTCTGTGCTGCGGCGCAGCTCAGCGCGGCTCTGTGCTGGGCTCGGGGTGCTGCCTGCGTGTGACAGCATGGCCTGGGAGAAAACCAAAGCTGCAGCTTTCCAAACACGAGTAATATTGCTATGGCAACAAAGGAACTCACCTGAAAATGAAATGTGTGCTGGAAAGCAGCCCTATGTATTCAGGGAGCAGAAAAAGACAGACCCTGGTTTATTTTTTTTAGCTTTCCTGAACTCTTGACCTATTAAAAAAATTCAATTTCTATCCGAGATAAAACATGAAGTGAACATGACCCGATCTCTACCGCTAAAAGAAACTCCCAAACAGCAGCGCTGAGGTCACCACCTGGATCACCCCACGTCCCCCACGCCTTCCCCCCATTGCTGAGGCTGCCAAAACCCAGCAGCATTCCCATCGCTCAGTCATCCACTCATTAAGGTTGGGACCACCAAGACAGACTGCCAGCCCATCCCCACCATGCTGTGCCAGTGCCGCACCTCCATGCTCCTTGGCACATCCAGATTACCGCCAAGGACACATTCAGCAGTGACACGTCTGGTGCATTTAGTACCCATCTTTTCCTGGATACGGTTAAAATGTCTCAAAACCCACTTGTGAAACTCTGTGGTAACAAGGCTCGGCCCATCCATGCTGCTCACCTGATGGGGAAACGCAGTGATCTGTCACGCTCATCTATAATAATGGATTTTTATCTGCATTATGGGTTTTTCTCACTCTTAATTACAGTGAGTGAAGAACTGAGATATTTTCCATAGCACCATGTGTGCATGTTACCCTCTGAATTATAAATCTTTCTTTCGAGCTTAGCAGCCGTTCCAAAAGCAACCCAAGCTACAACTTCAGCCTCTTCTCTTGAACGCTGGAGGGATTCCTCTGCTCGCACTGGTGCTGAGCCAGGAGGACTTCCCAGCAGCAATGGGGCAGGACGGGGCACCCCGCTGTCCCCACATCCCAGCCCCAAACATGGCCCCGAGCGGGGGCTGCCTTCCCCCAGCTTTTTGGAAGGGAAATGAAAAAAAGAAAAAAAAAACAATGGTTAAAGCTGCTGCACGCTGCCCTTTTCCTCTCCACTTTGGAAGCCTTTTTAATGTGCAGTTTTTCAGCAATTTGAAGGAAAATTGCCCTGAAAGAATGAAACAAAAAAATCTGTCTTATTTTTTCCAGCAAACCCCCCTGTGCCACACAAGCAGCTGCAGAGAATTTCTCTTCCAAACAGATGATGTAATGGGCTTTGTCAGCCAACGCTGTAATGAATAAAAACCTAGACCCTAAAATCATCCGAGCTTTTGATGAAGCCCATAAGGTTTGTGGTGCGTGCAATCCCCAAAAGGCGCGGAGCAGTGGGTTTTGTCATGCAGATGGCAGCGGGAGGGCCGTGGGCACTGGGGCTGTGCTGTGGGGGCACCGGGTGGCATGGGGGGAAACGGGCAGAAAGCAGAGCTTTTGTGTTCCCTTAAAATAAATGGGCTGAAGGAAGATGCTGACGGGAGGTGTTGGGGGGGGCATGGCTCTGCAGGCCAGGAGCACAGCTTCTGCCCCGACTGCTGCTTGCTGGTGCCAAAATCCAAGGAATTAATTTTTCTTAAAAAAACCCCTCAAGTTATGAGAAGTGAACCATATAAAAGGTGTTAGATTTCAATCAGGAAAGGCAGCTGAGTTGCGCTGGCACGCTTGGAGCAGAAATAGATGGGGATGGAGCCCTCCCTGTGTTCAGCCTGCAGAGGGACCTCCACTGACTGCCATGGGCCTCACCTTCCATATTTGCTTGGATTTCTGTTCTTTCCCTTTGAGCTCACGCATTTCAGCAAGATGCACAAAGCGAAGCAGGGCACCTGCTTGCTCCCCTCACTGCAGGATTGGCACTGCCAATGTCCCTGTCCCTTGGGCAGAGGGGCACCTGCATGTGGGTTCTGCTCCATCCCGCTGGGCTCCTGTGCTGTCCAAAATGCAGCCCGGGGTCACTGATGGTGAGAGAGGCAAACCCCAAGGCTCCATGCTGGAGGCTGGAGCCAGGCTGAGCAGTGCTGGAACACGGCTGGGACATGTCCCCTAACTCTGCGGAGCAGCCACCGCCGTGTTGTGGCACTGAATGCACAGCAGAACCAGGCAGCAGGGAGCTGGGGACTACTCAGGGCCCCCAGCACTCCGTGCCCCCCGGATTTGGGGATCCATTTGGGCAATGAACTCCTCAGCTTAATTACACGCTGCGGGAAATGTGGCCGATCTGCATCTGCCACTCGGTAATTCTGTGGGGCACCGCTTTGTCTGCTTTGTCTTCCAACACAAGAGCCACCGACCCCTATTCACTTTGCCGTGCCACCGCATCAGTCTCTCCACCTCCCATCTCCTTGTTCCCCTCTCTGTCAATTCTTTGCAAGACAAAAAGGGCAATTTATTTAATTGTTGCTGATATAATGTGCTAAAACTTTCAACAGTTAATTACACTTGTTAATTATTTTAATTAGTCCCAGGGTAATGGTCCAGGTATAGAAGAGGACCCCACTGGGCTGCATGAGCACAGAGCAGAGCGGTCTGAGTTTATCCTGAGGTGCTGTGTCTCTATAGCTTACAGCACAACTGCCCTCCGACAACATGGGTGGTGAAATAGGAGCGGGGAATGCTTGGCCTAGATTTGCAAATTTCTGTTTGCAGCATGGAAAGATTTATAGGAGGAGGCCTGAAGGGAAGGCAGCTCTCGCGGGGCTTCCCTCGGACTGTGAGCCCAGTCTTCCTCAGTGCTCCTGGTGCAAAAGGGAGCGGGGTCCTGACCTGCAAAGGACAAGTAATCAGTTCCAGCACACATCAACCCTGGGTGGAAGCTGTGGCTGCGTCCCAGCTGGAGCTCACCCACCTCCACCGCAGCAGCACACGGATCCAAGCAGCTCCCTCGTGGTTGTGGAGCAGCATCCAGCGGGATCCCCGCAGCGAGGGTGAAGGCAGGGAGCTGCTGCCATCAGAGCCTTCCCTCCCTGCAGTTGCTTTCATCTTCCCAAGGGAAAAGCAAACAGAGGGGAACCAGAAAGCTTTGTGGCTACGAAGTCTCACATCTGGTTTTAGCTCCAAGAAATGTACTCCCACCCCCTCCTTGAATTGTTAATGTTAAACAAACAAAACCCCGGTGATTTTTCTGGGTTTCAGTGCTTGGACCGCTTACAAGCAGCTTTCACTGCGAATTCCGGGATTGCTCTCACCTCCATCCCTAAGGAAAGCAACTCACCCCTCTTGGCAGGGAGGGAGATGCTGCCAAATGGCAGAACTCCATGGCTCCGGCACCACAGGACGAGCAGCAACCCAGGGCTGCGGGGCGGGCAGTGCCTGGCTGTGTGCAGGGCACACTCTGCTCCCCCCAGCTCTGAGTCCTCAGCCCAGCAGCGATCCCTAGAGCAGCACAGTCCTTGAGTCCAGTGAGATGAACCTGGTTTAAATCTGGCCCTGCCATTCTATTTTTAGGTTTCAATACTGCATTTTTGTCTGCATTGTTTCTCCCCCCCCATACCCTTTTTTTTAAGAACGTCTGGAAATGTTTAAGATGTGTCCAACTGTATTAAAATGCCTTCGAGAGCTTTGCGGTGTCAATCTGATTTCCACTCTTTTAGAAACAGCGCTTTCCAATTTGCGATGTTGTTCATTTTATATCACAGAAGCACCTACTTCATTTCACTTCTTCCGGGTGTCACCTCTTGGTGACAGTCTTGGGCTCACTCTAATGCACTGGGACAACACTTGAGTGCTCCCATGCGACACATTGCGAGCAGCTCCCTCCCAAGCCAGGCAGCGTTTTGTTTCCCCGGGACCCTCTGCCATTTGCATGGGCAGCGGTGACTTCTGTCCTCCACCTCCACGCTCTCTGGTGACCTCCTCCCCTCTCTGGGCTCTGGGATGCTCTCTGGCCAGCAGCCATGCTGACATTGTTCTCTCAGAAGGAGAGGCTCCTCGAAAGCCGCGGACGCAGCCCGAGGGGTGTTCTTGGCTCGCTGGAACCCATCCAGCAGGATCAGGTTTCAGAGCAGGGCTCCTGCGCCAGCTGCATGGAGGAGGAACATCACCATTGGGACATTTGGAAAGAAGAGCCATCCGTTTCTATTCAGAGGATCCAATTTTCTTTCTGCTTCATCAGATTAACACCAGTGTAACTCCATTAACTACCAGGGAGTTGCTCTTGATCTGAAAATCAGACACATCAGATTTTCTGGCTTTTGCATGCAGTTACTTCACTCAAAGGATTGAAGATGGACATAGGATGTATCTACCAAAGCCTTTCTTGTATGTGGTCTAGGGGGAGTTGTTATTCCCCCCTCCCCATTTAAAACACAAGATTTTACTCCCACTCCTGTTTTTTTTTTTTTTTTCCGAGCACAAGGACCTCACTGATTTCCACGTGGTTTGTTTGTGCCTCTTCCCTCCTGTTCCTCCCTCTGTGCTGCCCCAACACATCACTCATGATGGACCCAAGGGAGAAGTTCCAAGGTGCCTCCTCTTCCTTCAGACCTCACCTCCCAAGTGCTCAGCAGTTTCTCTAAGCCTTTCATTGCTCTGACAGAGCAACAGAGCAAACACTTTCCCACGTTCTGCTGAGGCTCCTGTAAGAACAAGCATTACAGTGAGGAATGGGAGGTCTCAGTCCTTTATCCTACATTCAATACGCATGCTGAAGTAAGCTCAGCCCCATGCTGCACCAGGAGGCTGCATCGTAACTTACATCATGGGGCGTTTGTGCACCGAGCCTGGTAAGAGCGGCGCAGTGAAGAGCCTTGCTTTGTCCAATGATTGCTACTAAATGAAATCATTATGGAGAACTTCCCTAACAATACGATGGGTCCAAAGCGTGCACACGATCCCTCCAGTTGGTCCACAATGGGTTCGTTGTTCCCTGCCATCTCGCTGGGTGGAAGCACGCTGTGTTTCTATGCTGATGGCGCAATGTGACCCAGCACTGGATCCCACCCAAGCTGCTTCACTGCACCCAGAGCACCGCACTGTGTTCCAGCAACCCTGGCCCTGGCCAGTCAAACACCCAACTCTGCAATGCCTTGTCGGGCTCCTGCTTACTGGGTAGCGATGATGGCAGTGCCCGCAGTCCGCTCGTTAAACTGGATGCAACATTCATCAAACTACCTCCACGTACAGAGTCTGTAACTCATGATGAGCAGCAGCATTGCCACCTTTCACCAGGTCTCAGTGCAAAACGCAAGCTGACAGTTCCACGTGTGCCTTGCTCAAAACATGCATCTTACCTCACATGAAATCTCCTCCCTTTGCTGAGAACACCACTGTGCCACTGCAGAACCATCGCTGTCTTAAGAGTCGTGAAGCTGTTTGTCACATAACAACTTTTTGAGTCTGGAATTGTTATCATCAGTAATGATAATCAAACGCCCACAGTCGATTCTGCCTGCTTAGCCATTCTAAGAACCTTTCCTAGCCAGAACCAGAATAGGAAACACGTTTCTTATGCCCCAGAGCTCTGCCAGTGGAAAGCCAAGGAGCTCGGTGAAGGGTTTCTCCACGCATTCCAACTGAGCCTGGAAACAGGGACAGCCAAACTGACTGGTCATGAAACATTCCTCCACTGAAACCTCCACTTTTTGGTCAGCCATAAACCGGAGCTACCTTTGATGCAGCGTCAAGACGTCATGAGTACCAGACGAGGAGGGCTTGGCAGAAGACAGGCAATCTATTTCATTGTGCAACTCACTCAAATATCCCATTGCTCTGAAAAGTTGTGAACTTGAGCAAGGAGGTTTGTCTGAAAAGTTCTTAAGCAATTTTCTGAGCTTATTTGAAACAGGAATCTGGTTGGAACAATAGTTATAGAATTAAGAAAACTCTCCCTGGCACTGAAAGAGGAACTAAACAAAACCAAACACTCAATTGTATGTCTCTGTGTAACAACCTCTGTATTAGAATGGAGAAATGTGACCCAACATACAGAATGACCTCAATTAGCAGGTGATGGGCTGATTATACTTTGGCACATGGATGAGCCCTTTGCTAGGAAGAAAATATCAACCATACTCATACTGCCAGCTGCTATTTAAATAACCACGCCCGAAATCCTAAGGGAGAATGAAACTGGGAAGAAAGGGTTGTCACTGAGATTTGGACAAAGAGCTCACCTTCCTGCTCACACCAGATGTGCTGTTTTAAGCCCCTGCAGAGTAACCACTGGAAGCGGGGAGGAGACATTGCAGGTATAATACACTTTATTCCAATATGCATTTTATCCTTAAAGCTGTGCAGGCCTACTGGTATTTCTCACCAACTTCAAGCAGCATTTGGTCAGACCCTTAAAACCACTGCATCGTGTCTCCAAAACAAACTGTCGTGCTTATTAGCGATCCTTTATTGCTCAAAAGCAAGCTAAATTCAGTAATTTTCATGTGTAAGTGTGGGGATGACATCTGAATTGTCACTGGATCTCTTCAAACTAAAACATGCAGAATCTCCTGGTATTACTAAGTCACCATGAGCTTTCACACACCCACAGATGCATCCCATAGAAAATTCTAGAAGGGAAAAATATCACCTGAACTTGTGTAACAGCCCAGCTGCCCGGTTTTATCACGTTCATGGCAAAAGCTCAGAAAGATGCCCTCGACACACACAAAAACTCCTAGCATCACTGCAACCCCATACATGGACAGAAAGCATCAGTGCTCACCTTCAATCCGTTCCCCGCAGATGTAAGGCAGCCACATCCCAGCACACTTCCACGGGACAGGGGATTCCAACTTCACCAGTGCTCACTGCAGGAGAGGCTACTGAGTATGCCTGCAAACCACTGGCTCTGGGTTGTGCTGATTAAGGGAGTACACGGGCAGGGAAAAAGCTCCTCACTGCTCCCTCACCCTTACTGCAAGGAAGCTGTAGCTCACATACTCCGGCTGCTTTTACAGAGCACATCTACAGAATGAAAGGTGGCACAGCAGGAATAAAAATCATCTGTGCTTTAGGCCTTGGGAGTTAAATCCCCAGTAAACATCACTGAGTAGCCAGCACCCCGGGGTACTGCTCAGGGAACAGCCATTTCATACGGGGCACTGCACTAAGACATTGGGTTAGGTTGTGGGTAGGAGATGAACTACGCAGGCTCCTGGGATTTCACATTTCTGAGCTGCAAAACAATCTTATGCAAAAAAACCCATACGCTTTCTGCATTGCAGACATTTTTCTTCCTATCAAATACATGATGAATTTGGTCATCAATGTGAAGAGACTACAAAGAAGGTGGCTTAGAGAGGAAAATGTGAAGTGTCCTTGAAAAAAATTGCATAGGATAGCTGTAGCAACAGAAATAAGACCGGGTAAAACAAATATGAAACCCCCACGTATACTGCCTAGCGTAGCAGTGATTCCCGGAGTAGGCTTGCATTCACGGAAACCACTTTCTGTATACACACACATGGTCGTGCTGGGGGAAGCTACCCAAGTCCGAGAAAACACTCTGTAAGTAGAACATTTTAGAAGCTATAAACAAAAGGTAGGTAAGTATGCACTTGAACTGGTACTATGACCGTTCCAGCATCGTAACAGAAAACTATTTTACACTACTAGAGTTTGCTGTCAGCACGGTTATCTCCAAGCTCACCTGCTGTTCCTAAGAGGGAAAACCCCTCTTCTAAACTGTTATCAATTAACAGGCACTGAAACATAAACGAGACAACACCCACCAGAGTTTATAACACCAACAGCCCTTAAGGCATGTCGGGCAACACCAAGCTTCGCTCCAGGAAGCAGAAGTTTAGAACGTAAGCTTCCAAGTGGAAATGCTGGGGTAGTGCCCTGGCGGTGCAAGGCAGCGCGCTTCCTCTGGAGCCATCTGTTCCCATTTTGACTGCACGGAGTGGGTTTTGTTGACACAACTGCAGGACCAGGGGCCCAAGCACCGGCCTGCTTTGGATGCCAGGTCCCGGCTGCGCAGCTCCCCGCAGCACGGAGCCCCTCCGGGAGCGCTCCGGCAGCGCGTCTGCAGCACAAGCAACGAAGCACAGTCAGCTTTTGAGGAGTCTTTTTTATTAAGATAAATCCAGCAAAATTCCTAACAGTGGGTACATACAACCGACCTGCCCTTTTAAAAGAAATGTTTGTACTTCATTTAAAAACATGATTACGCTTTTTTTTCATTATTTATTTATTTCTCAAAACCGACAAAATAAAATTACATTTGGGAAAACAACAGATTTCCAGCTCTTAGGTATTTTTTTTTTTCATGAAAATAGCTCACCTTCTTTATAAAAGCAACCCACAGAACCACTGGAATGTTTAACACAGTTATTTGTTTTGAGACCTCCCCACTTTAAGAAACCATACAACACATACAAGGGTAAAATTAAAATCTGAAGTCTGTAAGCATGACTTACACAAAAAGGGACACACTGACAGAAGTCAAAAGCTACCACCACTTATTCTTTCCATGTACCATACAAACTATTACAATCACAAAATTTAAAAACGATGATTTTTTTGTTGTTTTGTTTTGTTTGTTAGGGATTTAATTCCCAAGTAACCGAGATGAAGATGTTCCATAATTAAATTCATGCTAAAAAAACCTGCATTTATAAAATAGTTGATAAAAATATTCCTCTCTGTTAACAATACAGCATGGAGGTACGGATACCAAATGATGGAGATATAGGGCAGGGTTAACATTACTCGGACTTGGCTTCCTTATCATCAGATGCTTCAGCAGCTGGTGCCTACAAAAGTGTTTGGGAAGAATAGAAATATTATTTGTAATGCTAATCGGATTCCATTCTAACAAGCATCAAAGAGAGACTACTTTGTTAGCACGCACACGGACAACATTTTGTGTAGATAAACAGGAAAGCACAGCTACTACCAATAATATCAACGCAACAACACGTTGGCTGATCAATCTAAAAACTAAACCACGGAGGATTATTATTTGATCATCAAGTTAATATCAGAACGTTGAGAGAATCCAAAGAGACAGAAATTTGGAACGTGTTTTAGCTAAGGATCAATCGTGTGCTAGGGGGAGTTCACGTCCTCATCTCCGTCCAGTCACAGGGAAGTGTAAGAGCTGCACACAAAGCCGCCGTCCTCGTGCACTGTACTACCTGCAGGGAAGCTGATCTCACCTGCCTTCTATAAAACATCTGCTAGTAGTTTTTAAGTCAACACATCAAAATTGCCAAGCTCCCATCAACGACCCTTTGAAGTACAATGGTGCCATATTCATTTTTAGCAGAGAAGCTTGAGAATTGTTTTATAGAGCGAACAAATAAATGACCCACTGACTGTGTAATGATACTCAGCACACCAAGAGAGAGCGCTGTAAATCAAAAGCACCGGAGTACACAACAGGCTAGTCTATGCCTAGAGGGATAAAAGGAGGCTGTAGCAAATGTTGCACTTCTATCGGCAACAGGAGTGCTAGGAAAAGGCCATCGGGAGCGGACTGAAGCTTGTAGCTAGTCCTAGCAAATGGCAGCTCCTATGTAAGTAGCTGATACAGTAAGAACCTGTAAGGAAGAGGCTTGCAGATCAAGGGACAAGACCAAGAACCTATTAAGAAAGAGGCTTGCATATCAAGAGACAAGACCAAGTTTGTTTTGAAGAACTCTTGTTCAACTGTTCTGATGCGAAGAATTGTTTTAAAGAATTGCGTAAAACTTAAAACCAGATTTCTGGCACAGTACCAACCTGTGCTGAGCAGAATAGGCAACCCAGCAGTCCAGAGAGGATATGCAAAGTCAGCTCAGGGTTGGACAGCAATCTTTCTGAGCTCTATTGTTCCCCAGATATTCTGCATTGCTCTTGTGCCAACACAGAGAGGGACACTACAATGGCACAGACCACCTGTGGAAGGGCTTTACCACATAGCAGGAAAGAGTTTGAAGGAGAATGCTATTCTTTCAGGGAGCCACCCTGCGCAGACACTGCAGCTGGTGTGTCTTAACAGAACAGCAGTGAACACACCACCTTCCGACAAGGAGGCCCCCATCATTAGTTCCAGCAGATGCATTACCAATACATCTGTGTTTATTCCCATGTTTACTGTAGCTAAGGTACCTCATTAGTTTTGGTATCTCCATTTTCAGAGTGGTTTTCTTCTTTTGCATCCTCTTGTTTAGTTTCATCTTTGCCTTTGGCTCCTTTCTTCCCTTTTGTTGCTGCCTTTTTGTCTTCCTTTTTATCATTTGCTGCCTTTTCTTTCTGTTAAGAAAAGAAACTGTGATATGGTAAATGCTGATTTCCAACTCGTACGCCTTCATTCGCACATTCCCAACTCTGAAGCTGTCCACACAACCTGCTTCTACACACAGAACTTCCTAGTGACAAAGATGAGATGAAGGTTTCTATGGAGAAGTGTTTTCCTTCTATTCTGCCCCAAACGTGCTACTGGGAAGTGCGTAATATAAAAGCAGTCACAGCTGGGGTTAAAAGAATTCCTATTTTAAATAGGCATTCAATTAAATTAGCTAAAAAATGCTGGAGTTGAACTGGCCTGTATTTCTGCTGTGCTGCTGAAAGGCATACCAAAGAACAAAAAGAACATGTGCAACTAGTGGAAATACCAGAATACTTCAGATGTGCTATTGAGGCCTATTTAGAAAACTGTAACAAAGCTGTAGTCAAAGGACTTTCCCCCTCCTCTGCCCGAAATATTCCTTCCTATAATAAAGCATTTGTGTGATACACAAGCTGGGGGCCCAACAGCATCACTTCAATAACAACGCAAACTTTGCAGTTATTATTTAACCACAGTTTCTTGTATGGCTGATCAGACCAAATCAAAACAAAGTTTGATGCCACAACTTCTGTAGTAACAGTTTTCTATATAGCAAGGTCAGACCCTGACCCTAACCCAGAAACAAGCACGGTTTCTTATCAGTTTCACTTGCAAGGATCTGCCTCTTGCTGCCAATAAAGAACCAGCAAAGCAGAAACCATCAAAGAATCTAAGCAAATCATGCTTGATAAACACGGTTCCAACAAAAGAACAATAAATATCTCCAGAACTATTACCCAAAGGTAAGTGAAGCTAGGCAGATAAAGCACAAATATATGCATTTATCTACTCAGAAGATGGAGTTGCCTCAGTGTCTAAAAGTTCTAAGAAGTCTAAATGCTTATTTCAACTCCTAGCTTATTAGTCCACAGCATTAATTCACATCAAAAATGAGTTGCTTGCTACTGTCAAACACAGACACAAAATGCTAAGAGCAAAGTTACCTGATTATTCAGTAATGCTGATGATAAAAAACTCACCCAAATGAAAACCAAGTCCTGTAATGATGCAGAAAGCTCAGGCAGGAGGTTGGCGGCACCAATTAGGTGTGAAGCTTTTTCCTCTCTATCCTCCCACTCCCCAGCCTGACCTTCCTGAGGGATCTTAGCCCACCTGAAAAACTCCACCACAGTGGCATTAGAAGTCTCCTTCCCCCGGGCTATGCCCGCTCTCCAGAACCTTCTCCTCCATTCTGGGGACTGACTTATGAAGGATACACAACGGCTCTTTCCCAGAGTGAAGGAAGAGAGTCATCAAATAGAGGAGGCATGAGAGCCATCTGCTCCGCTCACCCTCTTCCCTCATTTGGAAGAGCACCACTTACACTTTCAAGAGGCAGAGCAGAAGAAGGAAAAGGCCAAGAAAAATAACCATCAGAGTAACACCAGCACGTAACTATTCTGGAAGTGTTTAGGAGTGCTAAGGTTCGGAACTGCGATGCTGCTGCGATACTGGTTTGCTCTCTGTCACTTGAACAAACTTCTGGAGACCTCTGAAGCACACAGAAGCAGTCTGCTGGGAAGGGCTCCTCTAGCAACAGGTGTGTTAGTCACTTGCACTGCAGACTGCTCTCTGTTGGCAAAGCCTCTTAAAACAAGACTTGAGAAGAATCTACTTTCCATGATTGGACTCTGAACGGAGAGAAAGTGCCTTGCAGCATACAGCTGTGACTGGGGAACCTGGGATCCCGTAAAACTCTTACTACAACCCCTTCTGCATAGATATTGGTCCTGTATTAGATAGCTTCAGCGAGCCAAAATGCAGCTCAAGTATCCTAGATTCAAACCAGCACCTTAATTGCAAGAAGAACAATGCCACTACCCTGAGTGAGGGGCAACTCCCAGCAGAACTCAATAGTATACAGTCCTTGAGAGAAAATGCACCATGCAGCTTGTGCAGCACGGGACTGGAGTAAGCTCTAACAGTCACTTACAGTCCTTCAAGTTCAAGTGCTTAGATCTGCAACTCCAAACTTCTGTTCACACAGCTTCTGTGTATAAAAATCTTTAGATAGATATTTCTATAAAGATGGAAAATAAAAAGGCAAACCTGAAAAAAAAACCAACACCACGCATCGTATGCAACTGCACTGACCTCTGCACGAGGAATCAGCAGAAGCTGACCCCAGCACTCGTGGATCCCAGCTCTCTTTCCACTGGGGCTACAGGAGCAATGTGGGCTAAAGGGGAGCAGCCACTAGAGGGAGGTGCAGCGCAGAATGCCAGCGGCTCACACCGCAGGAATGCTGAGCAGCAGGGCTCCTGGGTTCCCCCGCAGCTCTGAATGGGATCGAGTTCAGGCTGCACGGCCAAAACGCAGATGTGAAAAACTTGCTCTGGACACCACTGTGATTACAGATCTGAGACGGGGGATCCCCAGAACAGCATGTGGGGTTTTCTTTCTTGTCCTCTCCTAGTGACATTCTTTGCTGCTCCACACAGCAGAACTTGAGGCAGAGCAGTTTTTTCATCATCTGGGAGCCCATGATGCCATATGTGACTGCTAGGGCGTTTAAACGTATAGAAAAGGGCTCCAGGTTCTCAGCCCATCATACCCTTCTTTAACTAAGACTCTCACACCTGTGCTTTGCTAAAAGCCACCAAGGAAAATGTATGATGGAAAGAGACAAAAAGGAGAATATTCCTTTTGTTTTAGCAAATGCCTAATGCAACCCGAGTATTTACAGATAGCTCTAAAATAAAAGGATTGCAAACCATGACCACTGGGAAAGCGTGGCAGAAAGGAAGGATAAATACCTCATGGATCACAGAAACAGCCCCCTTTTACGTTTCAAGTTGCTGCTCCAAAGCACAAAGAAAATGTAAATATTTCTTGTTTCCCTGTATTGTCAGATATGTCAATATTTTTGACACTTCAGAAATATCCAGCTGAAGGAAACGAGTACGTAGATCTTTATCTGCAGTGATCAAAATCTGATAAGCCGATAAATGAAAGGAGTGCCTTACTGAAAACTCAGTACGAAACTGCAATTAAAGGCATGATTTTCAATGCCTTCCCCAATTGAATCTCTGATCTCTACTGAAATCAATACAATTTCCCAACAATACGTGGTAAGAAACTACAGAATGCCCTTGCAAGGCAGCAGTAAAGCCTCACCACAACTGACTTAAAACCTGATCAGTTTACCACATTCCTTCAGGAGAATTTGGATTAAATTAATGTTATGTCTTTCACATTGTTCTAACCCACAAGATTCAATCTCAAATCTTTAAAGAAAACTATGGAAAAAAAAATCAGTTCTGGATGTTGTGGGTTGTTTTGGTGGTTTTTTCCCCCCTCTATGAGTACCTTGAAAAAATAGAAGTGTTAACTTCAGTTCAGGATACCTTCAACACTTACCTTAGGTGCTGCCTTTTTGGGCTTTGGCTCCGGTTTAGGCGGAGCAGGTTTCTGTATAAAACACATACAAGAAGCAGTCAGATGAACCGTATGCAAGTCTTAGCATTATGTTGGTAACTTTTGCAAACTACTCAAACAAAAGATATTTTAAGTTGACAGCTTCTTTCAGTAGTAATAAGGAATTAATGTCAGTGATGGGTCAATATATTTTCTTGTTCAAACTCACATTTCCTCATATACCTTACAGTGGCTACAGCACAGATGCTGACGAGCAGTATTAAGTGGATCACTACTGTGTCTGAGTGTTACTGTCTGCTGTCAAAAATGAAATGCATTAACATTTGGACATAACTCTAGAAGTCAACACACATCTTAGCTTTCACTGAAATTAAGTATAGCAACTGTTATCGACTTGGCATTTCCAAGACTGCTTAAAAAAGGGCTGGGCACACTAAGTCTGTAGGAAAGGATACCAAGAGCCTGTGTAAGACTAAGACTGACTTTAGGCTGAACCCTACCACTTGACAGAGACTTACACCCTCTAGATCTCAGCTCACCCAACACTTGGGCACTGAAAATCAATGGGCAAATTACAAGCTTAAGAAAAGCGTGGGCAATTTGAAGAGCTATGGGCAGGTATCTGTAGTGAGGAGACCTACAGACACCAAGTTTGTCTTAAAATCAATAGTCCTTGAGTCTGGATACCTAACTCATGTGTCCAGTCGTATGTTCACTAACACAGATGAATGAAACGACTTGCACAACTCACGTGAGATGTCTGAAAGTGAGCCCTGTAATGTGCTGCTGCTCAAAACTCGGACACATAAAGTAGGAATTTTACTCTTAAATACTTTTATATTCTTAATTTGGCTTCTAACAATAGCAGCGGAAAAAAATAGTCTCTCTATAACTGTCCCCCAGAACTTAACATCCCACGAGATGGAATATGAAGAGATTAAAGAGGGATACTCACAGCAGATAGTCTGGCTGACCTTCTCTTCGGCTGCATAAAGAAAGAGGTGTCACTACAGCTCAGCAAGCACAGAGCAGTGCTTTCCCAGCACCAGGACAGCACACCACACACCCCTACACACCCCAGGATTTAGAAACCTCTGGACACAGGGGTGATGGCTCATTCAGTGCTGCTCCCCTACACAAGCACCCTTGTTCCTTACTGAGGTGCCAGGTGATCACGTCCCCTTACTGCCCTGTAGGCTGTGTCTGAGCTGTAAGGGCCTGAAGGCCCACGGCCTTAGGCTCTGCAATGGCCAATGTCCAGAGTGGCCTCCACAGGACTCATAGAGGGCGGGCGGTCACCGCAGGGGGTCCTGCAGTGAGATGCTGAGGGCTCACACCCATAAGGGGCACCTCGGATTTAACCCACACAACCACATTAGTCCTGAGCAGAGAGGTACCGAGGAAGGAAATCCTACCTCCTCCTTCGCCTCGCCTTCAGCTGGAGCCTGCAAGAGAAGCGAGAGGGGCGGTGAGTGGCGACGCGGCCTCACAGCCCCACACCCCCGCGGGGTCCCTGGGGCCGCCCGGCGGACTACAGCTCCCAGCGTGCCCCGCGGCCGCAGAGCTGCTACGTCACCACGCCGCGGCGTCGCCGCGTTTAAAAAGTTCCCGCCAAATCCGCGGCCACAACAAGGTCGCCGCCGGCTCCGCGCAAGGACAAAGCTCCGCGCGCGCCCCGCTCCCTCGCGGCTCTGTGCCGCGTCCCGCCGCGCGAGGACCCCCTCCGTCCCCGTGGAGCGCCCAGCAGCGCGCGGCAGCCCGCA
>JACDJE010000090.1:1211269-1388715 GCA_016647715.1 Pavo muticus | reverse complement strand
GGGCGGGGCCGAGGCCGTAGCGCGAGAGACGGTCGCACACGGAGGGCCGGCGGCGGCCTTACGCTGTCTGCGCAGCGGAGCGGCCTAATGCGCGCGGTGAATACGGCGCGGCGCCGCCGGCGGCCCCGGCGTGGCCCTTGGAGGGCGGGTGGCGTCGGTGCGAGGCGGCCCCTCGTCACTGCTGCTCTCGGAACGGCTCCGCGCGTCGCGGTGCTGCCCCGGCGGCCGCCGAGCCTTCCCCCCCCGTCTCCTGCTTCCTCGCGTCCCCCCAGAGGCTGGGAAAGAAACTTCCCCAAAGTTAGCGCAGGCCGCAGGACGACAACATGGCGGCCGCTCCGTCCCTCGCGGGGCCGCCATGGCGCGGGGCAGTCCCGCCTCGGGCCCGGGGGGGGGCGGCGGGGAGGGCCGCGGGAGCGGTACCTGAGGAAGGGGCTTCGGGGCGGCACCGCGAGCCGCTGCCTTTGTCCGCAGGGAGCCGAGGTCGGGGCGCGGAGCTCCGTGCGGTGTTGGTGTCGGCGCGGGCAGGAAGGTGCCGGGCAGGGGGCAGGAGGAGGCGGCACGGAGCTGTGCGGCCGCGCAGCCCGAGTGCCTCCGGGACGGGCAGCGGCGGGCGGGGGCTGTCGGCCCCGGCTCCAGCTGGTAGTCGCCGTTCGCTCGGCTGCGTCTCACCCCAGCGGCCCGAGGTGCTGTTTGGAGCGGGGCCTCGGGGTTGGGTAGACCCTGTGCGGAGGTCCCGGGCAAAACTGATGCTTCGTTTTGTCCTAACTACGCGTTCCAGCAGGGCTTGTGGCACCTGTTATGTCAGTCTCTCTGGGGAAAGCGCAGGGCATACACGCACTGGAGCTGCTGCTTGAGGTATGGCCTTGCTCCTGGCAAAAGACAGTTGAATCTTTCTGAAAACCCGCAGTAAGGCACATTCCGCAGTCTGCCAAGAGTGTTTTGGCACTTAGCTGTCCGTGCGACCACACAGGTTGCCCTGGCATCTGAACTGGTTGAGTTAACTAAAGCTTCTCTGCCCAACACCTAGCTTATGTAAGAGCAGTCTGCAGCTTAGAGCAGTTTTAGATCATCGTTTCACATAATACTATCATGTCCTTAGTTAAAACTTCATTTTTCTAGCAAATTCTCATGTGGTACGTTCTCATACTACATATTTTCTGTACCTTTCTTCATTCTTATGGTGCTCTGGAGTCCTTTCAGCCTTGCACTCTACCTTACATCTACATCAGGTTAACCAGAGTAGCTATCTCAGTATGACTTTTGCCAACTTTGCAGTGGCGTCACCATGCTGGTTCAGATTCTTTTTCTGATCCCCTGTAATCCCCAGAACCCTTCCAGCGATGCTGTTATCTGAATGGCTCCCCATACTCTTTACAAATCCATAATGACTTTCTGGTTTGTCACTTTTTAAATTACCTCATTCTCAAAGTACGTACATGTCAATAGCTTATTATCTTCCTGGAACCTTGGATTTACTCTGAACCATTTTCCATTCACAAGTTCACGTTTCTTCTCCTTCCTCCAGTCAATCAATGGAGAGCCCGCAAATTCCACAATATTTTTTTGTAGATACACACCAATTATTTCAAAAGTTCTCTGGCTGGCCTCCTAAATACTTTGGAGTTCGTTTTCCAGGCACTGCCAGCCTGTGTAACCACGTAACCAATTCAATGTAGTGTGTTCTTTCCTGCTGCTACTTGTTGCTGTCGCCTCCCAAAAACGTTGGGTTCGGTAACAGGTTACAAGGCAGTTTTGAAGGCTGAAGAAACTAACGCTGGTTTTTTGTGTGTGTGTGCCTTCCTTTCCTGTCAGCAATGAACAATATTTTCACTTGTTTTGCTTTTATTTCCAGTGCATATAGATATAACGTGTTCCTATATCCTTCTCTGGCACTAACTTTGGACCTTTGTCTCTCATTTTGTTCCTGCCCATGTTATTCCACAGTGCTAATTCTTAACTGTGTGCTTGTTTCCACTTTTTGCACAATTTGGAAAGACTGTTTATATATTTTAACGCTGCCACTAGTGCTGCATTACACTCTTGTTGGTTGTTAATGCTCTCTCCCTGTGTGCCTTCTATGTTAGGTGGCTTGTTGTTCTGTTGATGCCTTTCTTTCAGTAACTGCTCTCTCTCTTTTCCCACTGATCACGCCACCTTTATATTTTCAGCCATTCTCTTTTATTAATCAAGATTTTAAATAGTGTTTCCATTCATTTTCTCCATCTTCTAAATAAAAATTTGTCTAAAACACATTTCAGGAGCCCTGGGTCTTCTTTAAAGAGTCTGTGTCCCATAATAGAAGTCCTCCATTGCTAACAAGGTTGTGCTTCAGTTGCTTTTGCCAATTGCCCTGTAAAGTTTCACCTGTCTGTAGTTACTGTTTCATTCTCCCCACCTTCTGTGAAAAGTCTTTGTGGAAGAGGAGCAGGAATTCTCTCGAGCAGGTCAGCCTGTTCTGATGAGAACAACTTGCATGACAGCACTTTGGTTGAAAGCTCAGGTCAAAATATGCACTGGAAATTAAGGACAGACTTAAAATTCACTTGGAATTTCACACTTTGTATGCTTTGCTTTTGTATTTTTCAAGTATTTTGACTTCTCCAAAAATGTTCATTAAACCACAGACTAACCTGAATAATCATTAATTAGAAGATCACTTCCCTCTCAATAGATAGGATAAACTGTGGCATGGTATCGTTACACTGCAGCTGTCATTGTGCAGACCTACAGACGTGGTTATGCCTATGGATATTCTAAACACCTTTCCTTCAGGCCAAGTGGAAGGAGCACTTACATACTCTTTTATGTAATAATAACTGGAAAGAACAGGAAGTCACCTATCAAATAAATGGGAAGGTGGCCATGGCTGGTTGAGTTTTCTTCTAAGCCACACAAGCAGCTGTATGTTCAGCTGTGATCGTAACCAAGCAGCAGGTAAGAGAAGCACTCACGTGCATGGCCACAATGAGGACCTTTACTCTTTGCTGTTCACCTTCCTTAAAGGAGGCCGTGCTACCATGGGCGTTAATGCAGTAGTACAGATCTGATCCAGATTCACAGATGTTAATCTCAGCACACAGTATGGGGCTTACACTGGCTTTATGACTGTACAATAGCCTTATGTGTGCTGTGGGAAGACGAGAAGTACTTGATATGACATGTTAGAGTATCGCGGGGTAATACACTGAACTTGGCATACAGCCTGCCAGCACAAAATTAATCAGTTAGGCCTTTCTGACAGATTGGGTCCAGGGTGTAAGTTTAATCTGGATCATCAATTTGTGTCACATGATCTTTTTGGGTCATTTTTCCTAGAACTGGTATTGTAGGTTCAGTACAAAAAGGTCTAAGCCTGAATTTATGTTATCATATCACCAGACTACAGAGAAATTATTATTAGGTTTTTTTGTGCTGCTGTTTCTGCTAAATTTTGTATTCAGCGTAGGCGAATGACCCAGGTTATAGACTCACAGAGGCAAAACCTCCCCATCTGCAGACAGAAACATACCATGCCTATCTCATAACCAAAACAACACAGCCAGCACTCTGAACGTGCAATCTAAACTGCCCACACTAAACTTATAGACCAATGCTCACATGCTGACTAATTTATAGAAGGCTGGGAAATTACAGACAAGCAACGTGCAAGAAAATGCTTTCAGACTGAATCTATCACAACTGTGCCCACTTTTTGCCTCCAATATTTGCAAAATCAAGCAAGACTCTGCTTTGGTCCTGCACTGGTTTGACTCCTGGTTATTCTGTTTATTAACCAGTCGTCTCAGGGACCTGTCTCTCTCCAACATCCTCCAAAGTGCTGTTAACCATGTCTTGAATGTTTTCAAAATGTTTGCTGGTTCATAATATTTGGTGAATATTTGTTGCCCAAGGCAGGAATTTCCTGCAAAGAAGAGGTGAACCTGATGTCAGAGGACACCTCTCGCATTTGATGAATATTTTCCTAGATCACCCTTTTGCGCCTAAGCAATTCAAGACATTTCTGAACAAAGGCAAAATATCCACAGAATCACTCCTGAGTGTTTGACTTCCATCCTTCTTGAAACGTGTAACTGACACACAGCCTGCAGAGAGACTGAAAAAGCTTTTCAGTCTCATCAGGAGCAGGAAGTTTGAGAGACATTTTCTAGAGCCAATCTGCTATCGAGGTATACAAAGGAATACATAGAAAAGACAAAATTGGAGCAGAAGTCCCAGATGAGCTTTTTGTGTGTGTTTATTGTGAAGGAGGCTGGGGTAGTTCCCAGACAGGAACTCACAAGCTTGTCTGAGGATCTGTCGCGCGCTGAAGCATCAGTAAGGGTTAGAATAAATCTACAAAGTGAATAATAACAAACCAACCATTGCCAGATGGTCCTCACCACCCCTGCAGAAGTGTGCAAGTCTTCCTTTAAAACTGCTTCCACACAAAGCCTTAGGAGACGGCTAATGCAGCACCAGCTTTTATAAACAGTTCCTGGGGAGACTCAGCACATTGGGAGGGCTGTGACCAAGAGAGCATAGTGAAGATTTTTCAAAGCCACACCACCTTTAGCACTTGTTTTTTACAAGCCTTTCCAACAGCCATTTTGAGATGCCCAGAACACAACAGGGCTAGTCAGGGCACGGCTTGGAGCTGGTGGGATGGATTGCCAGTGCTGGGTACAAGGATAATGAGAGACAAAACCATAAGAAGGGGTTGCAGCTGGCCAGCCTTTGCCTGGATGGAGGTCGGCAGAGGGACTAGAAGCTTCAGGGGCAGGGAGCAGCGGGAATCCCCATGAGGCTGCTGCTGCTGAGCCCTGGACCTGCTGCTGCATGCAGTCATGTTACAGCCTGTGCCCACAGCAGTGCAGGGTGCTCTTTTTTTTTTATGTACAAGATATAGTCTGCCAAAAATGTTTGCCAGAGCTGTCCTGTGTTTGTCTTGGCACACCTGCTCGCAGCAATTCTGGTTGGGCCTACCTCTGCAGGTAGTGTGGTTCAATGGGAACGCATCTGAACAGAGACAGAATTGGCACAGAGGGCCCCATGTCCACACAACTGCTGGAGGGTAGTGTGCATACCTGGAGCCTTCCTCCAGCCCAGTGTCATCTGAATGTCATGAAATGGGTGGCTGTGAGGCTGCTCTGTGCCAGCATGTCCAAGCACAGTGTGTAAGATGTGCTCCAAAAGCACATTGCTGATCCAAACAGCAGCACCGATGTTGGAGCTCCAAGGTACTCAAAATGGACGTCCAAAATGGAGGTCCAGGAGAGGGGCACTGTAAGCACTGAAAAATCAGAACAATGTAACAATATTAAAAAAAAAAAAAAAAAAAAAAAAAAAAAAAAAGTAGTATTATCCCCCTCAAAAATTAATCTTTATCTCTATCAGAACAATAAAACATTATTCGAAGAATTAAAATCGCCCGTTGCAAGCTCAGAATCAAACCGACGGCTCCAGCGCTCAGGGGTGGGACCGCCGAGTAAAGCCCAGGCCCGGCCGCTTCCCCCCGCAGGCCCGGCACGGCGGCGGCTTTGCCAGCAGGGGGCGCGCCCCGGCAGCGAGCCGCCCCCCGCCACGGCCTTCCCGGCCGTCCCTCCCCGCCCGCCCGCGGCCGGAGGGAGGGCTCTGCAGAGAGAGGGCTGCTTCAGGGAGGTCCCGGCGTTTGAACATGAATTGAAACGTGCGCTTCCTCTTAGTGAAGGAGTGTGAGGTGGTCTTGCATTTGCAGCGGGTTTCAGGCGCACAGGTTTGTCAGGAAATCATTTCACTAAAGATATAAAAAGCTGTTTTGACTGATGACAAGCAAAATGTTTTCCATGTTGCCCTGCTTTGATCCTGCTCTTATCTGTAATATTAATAGTGATGATGTCCAGTGATGCTTTTGGTAAACAACCCTACGAAAACTAGTACTGGTGCAAGCCAAAGTCCAGGGAGAGAGGTGGATTGATGTTACTTTTGTTTGCTTTATGTCATAAAGACACACACCTGTACATTACACGGGATTTTAACAACTCCATCAGTCCCACCACAGAGGTAATGAGTAGATGAAAAGAAAGAAAAATGCACCCCATGCTCTGTGCGGTGTTTTACTGCCTTGTGCTGCCTTACCCAATTACACATGGAGGTGCAGAACTGTAGCCTGTCTTCATTTCCAAATAAGAACAGAAGCAGAGCTCCTGGAGCACCCCGGCACCTGCACCAGCAAGCTGGCAGGAAGCTTCCACCCACAGCAGCCCAGTGGGAGACTTCTCTTGCAGAGCATGGCGAAGCCAGAGGACACACTCTGAGTCACTGTTTGCCTTCTGGCTCGAGTTACTGGCAGGCATGGTAGTCTGGGATTGGAAATGAAGAATAGATTTCTTATTTCCTATTGAGAATGCTGAGCTGATGTTTCTGACCAACTGCACGTTCCCTTTTCAGTTCAGACAAATCAAGATCATCTTCTCCAGCAACACTGAAAACAAAATAAGGAAACCTGGTGCATTCTCGTGTTACTTGCCAAATGACTAAATTCTGCATTTATTTCTCTCTGTTGTTACAAAGAAGCTGTGGAGCATTTGGAGCACGTGTGCTTCCTGACCTTTTGTACAAGAGGGATTTAGCACCTGATTAGTGTAATGTCTTTTATTGCCAGATTCTACTCCATTTGTCTTTTTAAAGGTAGTTTACTTTGCCAATACTCAGAAGGTCCCATCCTGGTCTTCAGTTTAAGCAAGAAATGAGTAGATCTTTATCATTACTTGCAACATTTTATCTTAATTACCCAAATGTCCCCTGGATGGCCCATCCATTGGGTGTTCTGCCTCACTGGACAAGGCGAGGGCTGGTGGTGGGCATCAAGGAGTACTTGCACACGCTCTTGCTTCACAATTCATCAAATAACCCAAAGCAAAGTTAAACCCAGCCCAACTGTACCATTTTCCTCTCGTGAAAGAGACAGGGATAAAAGATATGACCTGACAAGATGACCTTCTGAAAACATACGCTACAGTAAGTGAAAGAAGGAACTGAAGAGACAATTATTGCTGTTATATACAAGCTATTTTCTTGGCTGCACAAGAACAGTAGATTTTCCTCCTAGAGGCATAATATCACATTTATTCATTTTGAGGTTTTGGTCTACCTGGAGAAGGATAATTAAACACTTCATAGTTGTTTAACAGTGAAAGCAAAAATAACGCCATGGATTTTACATGAGTAGTCTGGGAATAAAAAACATTGCACTTTTCTGCCAATAGGGTAGAAAATTTACTATTGTGAGTCAAGAAAACCTAGTCATGTCAGTAATACCCAACTGGTGTGTAACTCTTAACATTATAAATCTTCTTTCATGAAGATAAAATGTCTTTTAAAGTGCACTTTGGAGAGCAATGATTATGGCAGGTTTTTTCTCAGGGAGGAAAGGCACGGTGCAATGCATTGCAGAGGAATTTCAACTCTGAGAAGCTGCAGGGCATTGCGAGGAGGAGAGCTGGCGAGGAGGAGAGGGCAGTTGCTCAGCCTCGCAAAAGGACAGGTAAACATGGAGCTCAAGTGAATATATCCACCCAGGTCTCCACCTGTATTTTTTCATTTTGGCTGATAAGCTTTAGTTTCTGCCTCTGCTGTTCCTTACTGTTAATCAGATTACAGAGAATCGTGCTTCAGAGGAGACGGGAACTACGAGTGTACTTCTCTAACCGTTCTGAAGGAAGCTGTGCAAACACATCTGAAGAAACATTCCTGGAAGAATTTTAATCTGTTTGTTTTAAAAAGCACACCGCTTATTTCTATTACCTTTTGAAATTCCCTGAACTAGGCAGCTTTTATTGTGTACCATCATCCTAAATAAATATTTTGGCTTATTGCATTTCCAAAACATGCATAAACCTCATGACACTCTCAAAGATAAACATCAAAAGTAATACCAAAATTAGGCATGTCATCTTCAAAATTGCTCTCTCACTGTTGAGAAATTAATAACATGAATGTGAGTTATTTAATTCAACTGACTTTCTAATCCAACAAACTATTTTAGAAAATCATGTCTGTGGTAAGAAAAAACATCTGATAGTTTGACATAGGAAGGCTTATTTTGTTTGGAAAAATCATTTTGAAAATACCTTCCTCCTGTTTCCAAGAGCAGAACAAACACTTTTCTTTAATCTTAGCTTGCAGATGGTAAAATTTCAGCTTGCTATGTTTATCATGAGAAGTATTTTCCATTTTCTGTGAAGTAGCTATCAGAATGTATAACAAAACATTTAAGGCAGTAGTTGGAGTACTTTCCTATAGAGGTAAGTGGGAGAGAGATGCTGAATATAAATTTCCCTAAATAAAGTGTTACCATGACTATAATAATTAAGAAGTCTTTGAGGTCTCATCTGGCGGCTGTAATTAATAGAAACGATAAAATACCATGCAGTGAAATTGCAGTGTGTTATGGTTCCAAGTTTCCCACTGGGGCTTTAACTGAGCAGCAAAGTCCCTTTCCAAGGCACAGAACTCAAGGAGATGAGAAGCAGAGAGGCTGTGGGCAGACTCAAGTGGGACCTGCGAGAGCAGTACTGTCACATGCTTCTTTGATGCTTTGTGTGGAAGATGCACTACAATAATTCTGGGAAGCCGAAGAACAGAGCCTTTGAACTCTACTATATGCTCAGGCTGCCTTTATTTTGGCATGGGCCAACTTTTTGCTCGGAGAGCAACTTTTACAATGAAATAAATTTTAAAAAGCACTTCAGTGATATCAAACAGCAACATCTATCCATCCCACTCGACTCCTCTCACCTCTCCAAGTGACAATCCAACCACTGCAACATCTAAGGGTGTCCATGGGCAGGAAGCTTGATGCTGGAATCGCAAGGTGCTGCCTCGTGCACTCACTCCAACAGAAAGCCAAGGAGCGGGGCATCTCCTGCCAGAATGAGGGCAATGGCCATCAGCTGATGCTAGAACCTAACCCGCTCCGTGTCTGAGCTTCTCCTCTCCCTCCCTCCTGCCTCTCCCCTCCTCTCACTCCCAAAATAAAGTTCCTGACAAGAGCATCTTCCTACCTGCTGTTCTCTTCCATAGCCTTATCTTTAGCTCCTTCGATTCCTTCCCGTGTCAGACAGCATCAGATCTAAGTGCCTGTATTTGCACACGGAGCATATGCATACAACTCATTGTTTTCTTTAAGAAGTCCTTTTCCTGCTCCCTGTACTGCAGCGCGTTATGCGAGTCTAGTCTCTGTAGAACTGGCTCATTTTTGCTTCTGACTCAACCCGAACCAGGGCTGGTGTGGCAGAGATGGGAGCTCTGTGAGGTCTGACAGGGCCGTAACCCGCTGCCGGGCAGCTCTGCGGAGCGCGGTGCGGCGCAGGGAGACCTGAGAGCCGCGTGCCCTGCCGAGCACTCAGGTGTGCGGCGGTGCCCTCACACTCTGCATTTCACCTTCCTCTCTGAGGACCGCCCGGGAGAGGATCGCTGGCGCAGTTTTTGTTGTAAAACCGCCCACTTCGGTGCGGCCCCAGCCCCTCTCTGAGGCTTTCAGCTCCTAAAGCTGCTACGACGGTGCGCGGGGCCCCGCGGCGCTCGGCCGCCATGGCTCACGGCCCGCAGCTGCTGCCTCATCGCCTTCCCGCGTCCCGCCCCAGCGGGGCTGCGGGCCGCCGTGCAGCGGGCAGCCCCCTCCTCCGAGCACGTCTCGCGTGGTTCGTCGAGAATTCGCCTCACCCCTTTCTTTCTTTCCTTTTTATTTATTTATTTGTGACCATTTTCCCCTCTTCCGGGCCGGGCGGTGCTGACTGCCGTGCCGGCAGCCCAGTGAGAACGGCGAGGCGGGGCGAGCTGAGCCCAGGAGCGGCCTCCCAGCGCCCGCCCTCCCGCCGCCTCCTCAGCGCCAGCCCGCGCCGCGCCGCACACACCCACACCCACACGCCCGCCCGGCTCCGCGTCCCTTCGCTCCCCGCCAGCATGGTCATCAAGGTGTACATCGCCTCCTCCTCCGGATCCACGGCGGTGAGCAGCGAGGCGGGAAAGTTGTAGCGGGCTGAGGGGGCCCATCCGGGCGCATCGGCGGGGCTTCTCCTCGCCGCCTCCGTCCGCAGCTGTCGTGTGACACGGCGGGGAGCAGCGGGCTGCGGGAGGGGGCTGAGCTCAGTGTGGGGACGGCGAGATCGTGGTGAGAGGGCAGCGGGGCTGGGGGGAGACCCTGCCTGGGGCTGTCAGGGCTGGGGCTGGGCTTAGGTAAGGACTGGGGGCTAGCGAGGCTGAGGCTGGGCTCAGGTAAGGCTTGGGGGCAGTTAGGGCTGGGCTTAGTTAAAGGCTGGGGGCCAGTTGGGACTGGAGGCTAGTTAGCGTTGGGTCTGATCTTAGTTAAAGGCTGGGTAGGATTGGGGCTAGCTGGGGCTCCGAACCATCCCAAGTGTGCAGATCTGCCTAGGGGAAAGCTGCCCTCCCAGCTGAAGCAAAACGCGCATCCTCCTCAGCCCTTGGCTCCTCACCCCTTGGCCACGCACTGTCTGAGCAGCAGCATCCTGCCCTGGGAGGGAGATCTGTTTACTGCAGCTGGTGCTCAGAAATAACATGTCATTTCCTTCGCGATTTAGCAGCTTGTTCTATGACTTCTTGCGTGACACTCCCCACTCCCACTGTTGGACTATTTTTAACAGATCCAAGTGGATAGCATGCTTTTGCTCTATTCTGCACTGGAAAGGCAAAGTGAACTAATTTACTGTTTCTTAGTTTACTTTGGTTTTGTTCTTGAGGTTCATTTCTGAATTGTGTTATCTGTCATGTCAGCATTGGGTTCTGTTGCTCTCATACCAAGTGGTTAATGAAGGTGGGCGTGCGTGGCTACTGTCCGAGCAGCTGCAGCTTCTTGCCTTGTGGGAGTACTGAGTTTTGCTTTCTGCAGCCCCAATGCGCTGTCGGCATAGCTGGCTCAGAAGACTGTGTTTTTCCAAAGCTAAGTGAATGAAAGAAAAAAAGTGGGAGTCTGTGCCTAGGGTCAGATATACCTCAGCAGCAGCATCCCAAAAGTTGTCTGATTTCTTCTGCGTGACCTGCAAGAAAGAGACTCAGAGCCTAAAATCCAGGGGATTTTGTTGCACTGCGTGAATATACAAGAGACTTTCATAATGCCAGTGAATGCAGTTAATGATCAGTGACTTTTGCTGCGTGTAGATAGAATCTAAGCTTTGGGTTAGCAATGTTGCTGATACTTCTGTGAACTTCTGGAGCAGGCTCCCAAACTTTCAGAGGCCAGCTATGTACAGGAGGAAGAAAGACCCCTGCCCATTTCACCAAATTCTCCTTCCCTGGTTCAGTGCAGTTGTTGATCTGTGATCTTCAGCAGAAGAAATACTGTGTTGGTGAGCCGTGGTGTGGTAGCCCCTTGTTCGACTCTGTTGGTCAGCGGCTGAGCCTTGCCACCGAAGAGTGCAGAGAAGCTCGTGCCTCGGGTGACCCTGTGCTAACAGCCCCTGTGTTGTTTTTGTTACTCTCGATGTCAGTGCTAACATCGACACGCTGATGATGGAAAGCTGATGATTATCAGATGCACATCTTGAAAGTGTCTTCACATCCTGAGCAGGTTTATGAGGGGAATCAAAAGGAATTTCTGCTGGCTTTATAGAAAATAATCATATAGAGGGAAAGAAATGGTCATTAGCAAATAGAAGAAGTAATTCTTTTCTCTAACACAGCTGTTAATAGCTTTCCGGTTGACAGGCTTTTCTGCTGTAGATTCTTATCAGTGACCTCTTAATGGCAGTTATTGATTTTTGGTTTGTGGAGTGGTGCTAAGCTCCAGGGAGATGGCCACTGATCTCGATCTCAACTGCATTTTCCTGTTTTTAAAACAGGTTTTTAATTATTGGCTTAGTGGTTTCTGTGATGCTGCCTTGTCTTTGTGTGAATTGTACATGTCATGAGACTCGGTGCTAACTCTGTCCCAAGTTTCAGGGTCCCTCATGCATCCTTGACCCTGGAATTTGGAACTCAGCATTGGCGTGGTTTCTGTTTATGGAATATGAGTGTAACAGACTCATAAATACCAATTTTATTACATATGTATACCCAGGTCTAAAGTGACTGCAGCTGAAGTGGTGTCTAGCAGTGAGCAGACTTGCACGTTCTTGGTTTGCTGAGCTCACCGAGGGTGTTTCTGTTGGCCAGGCTCAGCCGTGTACCTCACCGGGTGGCAGTTTTCTTTCTGCTATAAGAATTTTAATTGATGCTTGAACTTAAAGCAAAACAGAGAGGCACCTAACTGAAGGAAAAGTTTCTGATTCACATGAAATGAGCTCAAAGGGAATGAGCTATTTTTTCTGTGTCTTAAAAGGAGCTATTGGTGGGTCAGTCTCTGCTTGGAGGGCCAGAGGAGCCTTACTGGGGATCCTCAGGGAGTGGATTGGAGGACCCACATCATGCTTCAGAGGAGTGGAACCGAGTCAGAGTTGTTGCCAGTTGCTAACATCAGCCCTGTCAGCCAGCTCCATCTCGCCGAGATGGCTTTGTTTTGCCAGCAGCATCCCATGCACTGTTACTTTGGTTTCCTTGAGTAAAAACCAGAAATAGGTGGAAAATCACCTCCTCTCCAGAAAATGACGGCTTGTTTCTGAAAGTTGGTGAAGCATTCGTGAGGCTCTGGAAGCGTTATATCTGCTGCAGGGAAAAGGGATTGAGGCAGCTTTGCACCTTGCAGCCTCGGGCTGTCAGTCTGGGAGGGTGCCCAAGTTTTGTGGTCTTTCACTGGCAAAACAATAGTTTGTTCTGCAGTCAATTCTCCACATCACAGCTTTATAACTGTTTCCCCAAGGCACAGTTCTCCATAATATTTTTATTCAATAATATGTATCTGTGAGGAAAAACTACCGTATGCTGTTGATGTCTGAGCAGGGGCATATCACAGGTACTTGTTGAGGGGTTTCTGGTGATGTACACTCCACTGGTTAATTCCTCTCTACCTGTGTGTTGTGCTTCATTACGGGTGTCACAGCCCCAAGGGTGGGTGCTGAGCTGCCTGTTCTCCAGCACGAGGAGTCGGTGAGTACACAGCCTTATCTTTGCTGTGATTCATCGGTTGCTAAGGTCTGTGTTTAATCATGGGTTTTGCTGTATACCCTGTACGGTAAAGGTGACTTTGTGTTTTTTGTGGTTTGGTGCTGTGCTTCTCAGAGGCAGAGTTAACTGAATGTACCTGAAATTTGTAGTTTAGTCTTCAACTGAAAGGTGCCCTTCTCCTTTAATGTTTCTGGTTCTGAAACACAAGCTGGACAATGGAGCACAGGTGGCTGTAATTATGGAGATGAGCTGTAGGCACCAATGTGGGAATGTGCACGTGCAGCTCCTATCCAGGAGTCTCAGCGGCGTGCAGCCGGAGTGAACAGCATTACCTAATGTGAGCCAGTGTTGGAGGCCGCTAATGTGAAATGGCAGACACAAATGCCACATTCAGGAGCACCCAAGCATTGACTTGAATGGGGATTGTGCAGGCTGTGAGACTGAATTTGGCTATAGACTTCTGTTCAAATCCTTTAAGAGACAAAAGGAGGAGAGGCCAAGGAGTGATTGGCACTCTAGCTCTGTGAAGAAGTAGTATACACGGATTGGAGAGGCTGAATTGCATCAGCCTGTGATTTTCTCCATTTGGGTTTTTCATTCTTTGTGGCTAGGAGATTGCCCCATCTTTCCTCCAGTACCTAAAGAACTTGCATACTTCTTCCTGAAAGCAGCTGCCTTACTGTTTTTATTTATCTCGGGTGGAAAGGAGCCAGCTGTTGAAATTCCTCTCACTCTTACAGGCGCGCATTTGTTGCCAGTAACTGCCAGCATTGCTCGTGGTGCAGAACGTGTCCAAGAGGACTGTGTCCTTTCATAGGGTACCACTGCCAGCTGCAGTTCTGATGGCACATGGCTGGTTCTTCTCACTTGCAATGGGCCGTGATTGAGCACAATGGCCAAACCAAGAGAGTGCTCTAGAATCAGTTCCATGTTATATCATGGACTCCCACCGGTAAGGATAACTTTAAAAAGGAGAGGAAGCTTGAGTTTATTTTTTCATTCTCAGGGTAAGGGATGGGAGGGTGTAAGGTTTTGTATTTTCATACTGTTTTCTTGTTTGGGAAAAGATTGAGGTCTTTTCCTCCTCGCCCACCAGGAAACGGAGAGGAATGTGGCCTGTCATCTGGAGCACAAGTGCTTGCTATCATTGGTGCCTGCTCTTCTTTCCTCCCATGTCACCTAAAGAAGCACAGAAGCACCTTCTTGCAGTCTGGGACGTGTAGCCAGCAGCAGGTGGTTTGAGGCAGAGCAGCTTTGTGTGAGCAGCTGGAAATGAGCAGAGTTGTCTGCAGCCAGCAGCCCTTGCCCCTGTTTGTGCTCAGCAGCTCAGGGCTGTGGGATGGCTGGTGAAGCTGCATCATTCTTCTGAAGCAATCCCCAGAAAGTAATAAACAGAGAAATGGAGCTTGTACAAAGATGGGTATTTTGCATTTAAATCTTTCTGGGGCCTTTTCTCTCTTCTTATCTCAATAAACGCAGGTACTACTGCCCCAAGAGAAGATGAATGAAAGCTTTCTGCTTTCTGTTCCTGTGCTGTTGTACTGCTTTGTGGTTCATGCCACAGCACTGGCATTCCTTGCATCCAGCATTTCAGCACTAGGTGCAGCAAGCATGCCTCCTGCTGCACTCTTGTTCATGGTTGCAAAGGTGTCATCGAAGCCCTGGTGCATATGGTCGCCTTTGTCAGCCCAGAAGCCACGAGCAGCTGGGGCACACATACTAGAATAGCTGGCAAGCGTCTGCCTAAATGCTTGGTGTGTATCACTGCTGTTAGTAAAAGGGAGTACCGATACAGATCTTTATAAATGCTTGTGTAATATAATGCAAGTTCAGGTGAAATCATGTAACGTGGGAAAATAGGCCGTGTTTGTATCTTTAAAATCAATCTCACTGGGGTATACAGAGGCTTGTGATCCTTTGCACACAGTTTGTATACTGTGGGTGAGAACTGCCTCGTTAATAGGTTTGCTATTGATTTTAAATCCCTCTCTTGTATGAACATTATATGCATGAAGTACTTTTTTGGATATCCAGTGATACCACACTTAATCTCTCCCTCAAAAAGAATGGTATGAATTGTTCTGAGTTAGAGCTCTCAGGGTAGAAGACAAAATATGTAACATGAGTCCAGGCAGTCAGCTAGGATGCCTTCCGCCTGCCTCCCGGCTGGCTCTTTTTTTAAGTCATTGTTCTAAACTCCAGATAGTCAAACATTTTTCTTAAAATATTGCATTCAAATCGTTAATGGAGCCAAAGATTAAATTGATTGCAGTTGTTGCAAAAGTTCTCATGTATCGAAATAAAAACCATTCTACTGTGCTTAAATAAAAAGAGTCTTCTGACAATGTGAGAGAGATTGAAGTGACGCTCTGCAGTTGTGGCTGGAAAAGGCTTTTTGTTAAGACTGCATGTGGCTGTGTATGTCAGGATGACAGTGTTTATGTTGGGGCAGTGTATGGGGATTTTGCTGTCCCTGGGCAAGCTGCGCTGGCTCTGCTGGTTCCATGGGCTCAGCACCCGGGGTGGGATCCAGGCAGCCACAGGTCAGTGCTGAGCACTTGCACTTTTTTAGGAAATATTTGCAGAGCTGAACAAGAAACATCTCTTGTCCTGAGCCATTAAGGTTACACTCAGAAAATTCCTGTAGCAGTCAGTGAATTGGCATGCATACAATGAGTGGAGGATGCCAAGAGTCTCTGCAACATTGTTATTACAGCTTATTCCTCCCAGAGCGGGGGGAATTGGGGAAAGAGGAGACAAATGGAACTGAGCAAGCATTGATAGATATCAGCTGTTCAAGATGGAAACAGAACAAAATTTTTTTCCCCTATATGATAAGAAGGGCTGAGGATGAGCCATTGCAGCAGGAGAGGAGTGAGCTCTGCCTGATGGGGCTGCTCTGAGAGTCCCCAGCGCTGAGCTCTGCAGCTCTGCTCTCAGCTCTTGGTGCTGACCAGGCAGCAGGCTGCATTTGTCATGCTGATCTTCATGACGTCCAAGAGCACATCATTTTCAGGAGGCCAACTGAAGAGGCTACTGAGACCACTTTCAGAAATTCAGAAGGGAGATGAGATTCAAGTTACTGAAAGAGAATGTAAAGGATCAACATCAAACTGAGCAAAGCTGATGCTGACAGCTGAGGTAGACTCCATGTTCTGTCTTACAGCTTCTTCTTGTCGGGCTTAGTTTTCCCTGTGAGAAATGGATGTGTGGATTGCTTTAATTAGCTATCTGAAGGTTAATGTTATTGGGGCTCCTTTTGCATGCATGGGTACTGCCATAGTTGAAATACTGAAGGTGCTCAAGTGTGAAATTTTAACTATTGCCTGTTGAGGAATCTCCTCTTTGGGGTGCTGTGGTGTCAAAGGCAACAGGATTTTGAAAAGGATCTCAGGAAAGTGTGGGAGCTACAAATACCTTTTTGGGCTGGACAGTCTGGTGTTATTTGTTGGACTTCCCCAGTTGATATGTGGACAGATGCAGCACAGGGAGGGGAAAGCCATGCTGCTGAGTTCCTTGGAGAAGCCGCTGAGCACACAAGTAAGGGCGATCCTTCTCCATAAAGAAACCAAGCCGCCATAGGATAAGAGGAAAGGCCTTTTTTGGCTTACGTAATTGATTACACACCAGTTATATAAAGCAGATAACAATCGAATTTGCAACATACAGGCAGCTCTTGCAATTTACAGAAGTTAGGAGGGGATGCTACAGAGGTCTGTGCTGATCAGCATAATCAGAGGCAACCTGGAAGGAGAAAGTGAGGGGAGGGAGACTGCTGGTGAAGTTGCATTGCGCCAGAGCAGCATCCTGTGCCTGTCCTGGGTTATCAAAGATACACGACCACAGTGCTGTGCAGTGCTGAGCTTTAAATGATACTGCTTAGCAGAGAAGTCTTAGAGCTGAGCTAGCTAATTCTACAGAAACACCATAATAGTGGTCATAAAAAAACAAATAAAACACCAGGAGTTTTTAGGACCAGTGAGTGCAAAGTCTAAAACAATAACAGTATAGAAATCTAAGGTGAGTATGTATCTCTTTTAGTCTGGAACGGTTGCCATTAAACAATAAAACAAAGTTGAAAGAGAAAATGGGAAAGGCAATGTGGTCACTGTACGAGGAACAACCAAATAAGGGAGAATTCTGTAGCTGAGAGAGGACTGAGAAGGTTACACAGAGATAAAATCACATCCTGCATAGGAGGGCAATGAGGAAGTGGTGGTACATCACTTTTTGTGATGTAACAAAACTGGGGGAGGGCAAAGGAGACGTGCAGGTGGCAGGGTCAGGATAAATGATCTGCAGTGTTTGATGACGTGCAATGCTTGACAACATGCAGTTCACCAGAGAAACTCACTGCCAGAGAATGTTTATGGCAAAAATTGCACGGGTTCTGGAAGCAATGAAACAAATTGAGGGGGGAAATCTATTATAGTTAATAGCCTAATAGCCCTTAATTAGTACACCTCTGACTCAAAGCTGCGTGTTATTTGCATCTCGGAAAGTACAAGGTGGTGTTGCCCTGTGTGCTCTGTCTTTTGGTGTGCCTTTCCCTGGAGGAGGCAGGATATTGGGGCAGACAAGCACTGGATCTGACCCAGCGAAGCTCTTCTGTTCTTGGATGAAATTGGCTCTGCTCCCAAAATTACGTTAACAGTTTGCATTTGAAGTATTGAAGAATGTGTCGTCCAGGAAAAAATGTTTGGTGGGAGAAAATACATGTCTTTGTTTGGAATGTGTTGGTTTGTTTTTGGTTTGGTGGTTACTACAAAGGCTGTAGATCTAAAAGAATGGGAAGGCTCTGGATACTTCAGTGTAACTAGAAATATCCTTTGAGTTGTGTTGTGTCTGTTTTGTATTCAGCCATACCGCTGTGATTAAGATCTTACCTCTTTCTGCTTTGCAGACACTGAGAAGCTTCAAGACACTGTAGATATAGGAGGAACTTTTAACTGTATTTGTCCCCTGTATCTTAGAAACCAGAAAGAAAATAATGGAAGCTTAATGATAAATCTCCTCTTGGTTTTCTTCTGAAGAACTGCAGTCCAGCTCAGCAGCTGAGGATAGGGCTGTAAGAAACGTGCCATGGAGCTGTTGGTTATGCGGTGGCAGCAGGCAGACACTGCAGTCTCAGTACTTGAGTGTTGGGAAAGACTGCATTGAGAGGATTTGTTGTTAGGGCTTCTACTTTATGTTACAATGAAATGCTCCATGGGATCCAGGTTGTGATTGGGGCGTTAGTAACTAGAGTCATAGAATCATAGAATGGCTTGTTTTGGAAGGGACATGCACAATCATCTAGTTCTACCTTTCCATTGAGGTTTTGCATAGTACTTGGGGTGTGACTGGGGAAAGGTTTCCACAATCAAAGCTAGAATTCCTCCTTCTTTCCTGGGCTCTCAAGATGTGCCTTTCAGCTACCCAAAATGTGCACAGGAGCTCACAGGAGCATGTGGCTGTTCATCTTGTGTTGTTGTGGGTCACCATCTCAGCATTTCTTACTTAGGAAACATCTGTGTTTGATGATACAGGCGGCAGGTGATTCCAAAACCATCATGATTTTGCAGCATGAACAGCAGATGCTGATACACATCATTTTTAGACCTAGACAGTAAGGTAGGTTTATCAGAAATCCCGACTGCTGCAGGTCAGAATAAATTGGCAGGCCCCGTGTAAACAGAAAACAGGCAGCCTCTGAGGAAAACAGCAGTAGTTTTCACATAAACCCATATTTTTATGAGAGTTTCCAGGCAGGTTTAAACAGCACATCTGTATTCACCTCATGGGATGACCATCTTGCTGTGCTAATGGCACTGGAGGTTTGCCATAGACTACAGTGGGGCAAGATTTTGCTTTAGGAAATCCTGAGTGCTGCTTATCTGATGTCACTGCTGTGCACGTGGTGAGAGTTTACTCAGCCACCGCAGCAGCTCCGGAGCAACCAGCAGAACGGGGGAGGAGCAGAATAACCCGGTGGATGAATTAAAAATCTGTCCCAAAACTTTTTCAATGGACGTGGATAGAAGTGTAGGAAATCCAATACATATATGTAGAAGTACAAAGGAGGCACAATAAAAGGGGCAGGTTTGCAAACTTGTACGTTGGTGACCTGATAATCCTGATTAGAAACTGGAAATTCTTTTCTGTCCTGTAATGCAGATAAGCACGTCTCATGGTTCTGGTGGCTGAGTCCATGAAACCTTTGTGCTTGAGCAATCTTTCTCTCAATTTGTTTCCTTTCATCACGTCAATTGAGCAATCTTTCTCTAAATTTGTTTCCTTTCACCAACTTAGAGTGTATTGGGAGTTAGCCATGAGAGCCTTCATTTTATCTGCAGAGGGCCAAGGTTTGAGCTGTACATGCTGTGAAAATATGGAAGTCAGTCCATAAGGCTCCCCCAGGGCCTGCTTCCTCTAGGAATTCACACCTATATAAACTGAGGAGCAGCTGGACCGACAGCTATGTCTTCCCCACAACAATTTGAGACTGAAATCAGCAGCATGGAAGGCATCAGGATAGCCATCACTTCCCAGTGCCAGCAGCTGAGCATGGGGCTGAGCCTGAAGAACGGTAGGGGAATGAAGCTATTTTGGCTGCTTGCCTCGGTCTGGAGAACTCCATCCTACAGCAAATAACAGCTGGGACACTTAGTCTTTCGAAAAATAAATGCAGTTTGTATTTGTCTTCGTGTTTGCTTGTGGTATGCAAATGCACACTGCCAGAAGGAAGTCTGTGGTTTTTTTAAAAATAAAAGGGGCCGATAGCACAGTGACAGGAAGGCTCTAAAACCCCAGGGCAGGCAGAGCAGGAGGCTGGGACGTGGCCATGGCTGTGCTGGTGGCTATGGCTGCATGGCATGGGCAGTGTTAGGTTCTGGCTGGAGGTGGTGGCCCCCCATCAGTGTGCAGTACTTAGCCAGTGGGTAGCAACAGCTGTTGAAAAAATGCTCAGTTTTTTGCATTCCTGTGAAGGAAGACTTGAGAATGTCAGCTGAGCAGCCCCCTGGATGTGCATGTGATGGCAGCAGAAGTTGGCCGAGTGCTGCATTGCTTTGGGAGCTGCAAAGCCACTCTTTGTGAGCTTTCCGTTTGTCCCCCTCTCGCTGTGCTTCAAGACAGTTTCTAAAGTTACATATAAAAGTTAGCAAATCTGCTCTAAATAAAGAAGGGATTGTGGGCCCCGGGTCGATGCGCTCTCAAAAGCAAGCTGCCAGCTAGCAGTGCAAAGGGCTGGTACCAACACAGGCATTTGTTTGCCAGATCTTTTGCCTTTTGGGTGCTTTGGTGTGGATGCACCGAACTGCTGTTCTGTTTTGGAGCAGCCTGACTCTTTTTGGAGAGGGGAGGAAAACTTATTCTTTAATCCATAGCTTTTCTCTTAATCCTCTCTTCCTTTGTATTATGATAGTTTGGTATTTTAGTTCGGGGGAAAAAAACGCTTGCTTGTCTTGGAAGAATGTATTTGTTTTAATATAGCTATTTTGATAGCAGTCATCCGAAAGACTTCTCCGCTCAGTGGTGCCCCTGGTATATGAGTTCTTTGCAGACAGAAAGTAATACAGAACAGAAGCTCCTGGATTTAGAGTAGGATCCCTAAGGTCATGCTGTATGTCTTCTTAAAGTAAGCTTTATTTAAAAATAATGAATACCTGGCAGTATAAAGGCAGTGAAGCAGCAATTAATGCTGTAAACTTTTAGTCTCGTCGGTTAATTTAGTCTCCCTGTGTGCTAAACTGCACAGGAAATAAACCTTCCTTTTATTGCAAGCCACAGGAGCCTCGTGCAGTGCTTCTCTCTGCTCTTAACTCATTTGCTAACCAGAGTTCTGCTCCAGTTAGGCAAATGAAATGTCAAATGTTTTTCTTCTCTCTTCTGTTTGCCGTGGAGGGCTCCTCATCACCAGCGCAAATCCACTGATTCAGAAAAATAATTACTTTAGCAGCTGTTTCAATAAACAGCCCGAACTGCACCCTTCTACTGTTTATGGTGCTGGCCCTCAGGCTGTCTTCTGGCTGCTTCTCCAGCAAATCCCAGCGCTGCTCAGACACAACATTTGGAGCGTAATGACGCGTGACCTGCGCTGTTGTACCTGGTGGGACGCTGCAGACACCAGTATTCATAGACTGTGGCTGCTGCCAACATTCAGTGAGCTTCCACAGCCTGTCCTGGAGCCCTCTGTGAAAAGAAACATAAAGGAGGACTGTTTTGGCTTTCAGAGGGAGATGGGCTGAAAAAAAACAGCTCGAGAGCTGAGGGTGGTGGTGGTGAGATCCAGATCTGCAGGACTGAAGTCCTTGTTCAAGTTCCTGGAGCAAAGAGCCAGTTTTCAATGACACCCACAATGCCTTTTCCCCCATTTTCCTCAGCCACACTGAGTACTTTCCAGAACCTAGCCTAGCTATTTGTCATGTTCCAAGGAGTTTTCTGCAGCTCATGTGATACTGAGCCTGACTGTCTCACTGGAGGTAAGTCTTGTGTGTGCTAAATTGCGTTATGGTCAATGCGTGCAACCTGTCAGTGAGACTGGGCTGTGGTGTATTTGGTAGTATTCTACTGCTTGTAGAAACAGCCAAAATGAACCCTAACCCCATTTTCACAAGAAATAAGCAGTGATTTGAAAAAAAAAAAAAGTAGTATTACTGATGACTATCAGCTTAGGAGAGGAAGCTTTGAGATACAAAAGCTGCATTCAAAGTTATGCGAGGAGTGTGTAACAGAGGTAACATAGCCCGAAGAGTTTTTTCTCTTTTCCTTATTGTGGAATTTCCTATTTCCTGACAACGTGCTGTGCTGCAGGTAACAGAGAGAGGCTAAGGCCAGGTGCTGAGGCTGCAGAGATGTGTGCAGTGCCCCAGGGAGTTGTGCCAGGAGGAGCAGGACCTGCAGGCTGCCTGCTCACACCTTCTCAGGGCTGCCCTGGCACCCTGGGCTGAGCGAGCAGGGTGGGCATAAAGCGCTCCACTGCTTCCAGGGCTGGAGGACGGGCTGGGAGGAAGATGTGGGGGGCCTGGGTCTCTTCCCCGAGGCACAAACAAGCACAAATCCAGCTGTAGGATTCTCATCGATTCGCCTGGAATGCTTCATCCACTTCCAAGTGGGAAAGCCATGCACAGTTTCTCAAGGCTCGTAGTTCCGTGCTGTTGTGCCAGACATCTGACTGCAAACAAAAGCAATGATTAATGAGGGAAAATTCAGAAGCCGTGACAACAGGTTTGTTTTTAGACTTCTGCTTTCTTGCAAACCATAAATTGGTCAGATCAGTGAGACTGCTGGAGGTGCTCTGTCTGAAGCATCTTCAGCTTGTTCCAGATCCTGGGGCACTTCAGTTTTTTTTAAGCAGGCGTTTCCTCCTCCTGGGCAGCCTTGGAAGCCTGCTGGTCTCTGCAGAGCGCTGCAGTGGGCACTGAGTGCATCTGTCTGCTCTCCCTGGCATTCTCACAGCTCTGACGCATTGAGATGTGCAGCAGCTAGGTTGATTTTATACCCTTTTTTGGGAGGAGCAGAGCTGTTTTTCTTTCCTTTAACCCCATGTGGAGTTTGGATGCAGTTACCAGGGGCACGTAGATGTTCAGGAGTGTACAGTCTGCCAAGTTCCAAGTCTGCAGCACAAAACAACTGCATGTAATAAATGAGGAGTTCACTTTGTGCCACTGCTTATGCTGCATTAATGAATAACCAAGATAATGGAGCCTGTATTCCCGCAGTAGGAAGCTGTCTCTCTGTTGGTTTTGGATCAGGCAAGCAGTTTTCAGTCTTATAAAAGTCAATTGCTACAAAACTGACTTAGAAAATTGCCAAAGGTCAATTTATTTTGTATTGTGATGGTGGCGTTTTTGTTTTGAAGAGAACAGCTGTGGGTGCTGCAGTGATCTGTGGAAGGTGCCAGTGCATGTGGTTGATGCTCTGGCTCTGCAATACATCGATGTTCCTTTACATTCTCATCTTAAGTGAGATAAGGGGAGGCATAGGACTGGCATCTTGGCTTTTCAAGATATATTCATTTTGGCCTACTTCAGCTGTCTATTCACAAAAGAAATGATAAAAAAATTCCTGATATGTGAAGATCTTCACCAAACAGAGCAAAGGCCTGAGATAGGGATGACCCTAGGCCACAGTACTATGTGCATATTGCTGTGGGATGAGACGCTGCCGTGTCCCCTGGCTCATTTTCTTCTCTGCTCTGTGCTAGTGCAAGCACAGAGAGCTGCATCCAATCACCAGACATCCCCACTGTGCTGCTGGGGCTGCTGGCACAAGTCACAGGTAGGGGGAACTCGCTTAGCACACCATGCTGATCAGGGGACTGAGCAATACTGGGGCATCCCCCGTTTTCCAGATCTCCTTTTTGAGTGAAGTGCAAGTCTAACACCTTTCCAGATCAGAACTGCCTCGTACAATATTCAGCTTCATTTGCATGTCACTGTTTTTCCCTTCTCAGGCTGACAGGCTTTCTAACAACAGCACGCATGCACTGGGGTTTGGGGCCTCTTCTAATACCAGAAACCCAGACTCCCAGTGCTCTGCTGTGTTAATGCATCTGCTGCATCCCTCCTGCTTTTCTGAAAATGGAGTGAGCATCTCTGGTCACACCAGTAAACGAATTCTGCTGTACTGAAGCTTTCAGCTCCTTCCTCTGGAGTGTGTTACCTGTGGCTGCCCAGCCTTTAACTAGGGAAAACTCTTCCATAAAAAAAGTGAAACACATGGGAGAAATGTAACACAATAACCTAATTCATATTTGTGGTAAAACCTTGAAGTAATGTTTTTCTAGTAGTATTTTAACAGGCTGTGGCTGCTGTAGGGAAGAGTGTTTGGCATCCTGACTTTCGCATTGCTCCCATTTGTCAATTGTGACTCTTTAAGCACTTTATAGGATGAATAGATGCATGTAAAGCAAGTGATGGGCCATGGCAGGACAGGGAACAGGAGACAAGTGGCCAGTAAAGCCTGTGGGGTGGCAAGTGAAAGGAGAGTAGGAGTATGCTCAGTGTCGTCCTTCTTCTCCTTGGAGCCAAGAAAGAAGAGCAAGATTTGCTTCCGAATTTGGTGGCTTGAGAAGGAAAAGGTTGGATTTTTCTTGGACTGATCATTTTCACGTCCCAGAGCAAAATCTGAAGTTTATTAAATGGTACTTCATAAATTGTCTTCAGGCCTTTCTGATGATGGGATGTTCTGTGTGTCAGAAACCCAGCAAAACACAACAGCCCTCTGAAAAGCAGGTATAAAAGGACAAATTAATTCTCTGCCTGCTCTCCAAGTGCTTGAATATTATTTGTTAAGAACAGACTTTCATGCAGGTTGTGCTAATATATTAATCCGTAAGGTGCCTTCATAGAAAGTAAGCTTAAAACACATTAAAAAGTAATCAAGGCTTCATTAGGCAGTGCTTCTGCAGCTGTTTGCTAGCGGCTGAGGAGATATAAATAAGGAAATGTTCCTTGTCCTTGCACCTAAGTAGCGGATGGAGGAATCTGCTGTGGGCCACTGCTGGAGGAAGGGAGCCGAGCAGATCTCTGATGTGATACAGATGTGTTTATGGCATTTTGGGGTCTTTGTTATTAGAATGTGATAGTAGAACCGTCTGTTTTCTGTCTGATACAAAAATAGTGACGCTTGGAAATCCTGCTGCAGTGCAAAGCTCAAATCTCATGTGCATTTAAATGAAAGGAGTGATGCCATTTGGGTCTGAATATTTTGACTGCTGATACCATGCAACGCTGACAAAAGCACCCATCTTCCAGCTTCACTTCTGTCAGCTGCCCATGGCATAATTAAGGGCTGCTTAATGTGCTCCAGCCAGGCTCCTGCGGGTGCTTCATGGTCTCAGCACACTGCATCAAAGGGTGAATAAAATTCAGTTTGCCCCAAGGTGCCTTGGGCCCTATTGGGAATCCCAGTCTCCAGGACTCCGTGACACGGAGGTAATGCTTGTGTTGGTATCTCACTCTGCTGAGTGAGATCTGCCAGATGCACTGAGCCTTTTGGCTTGAGTTTTGTTGTTGTGGGATTTAGCACATTTTTAGGCATGGGGTTATTGAACGAGTGCACTCAAAATGGCATTATAATCCATAAAAGAAGCTTTTATTTTTGTTCTCTTGAATCAGCTTTTCCCCTTACATAATTTTCTATAGTTTCTGGAGAAAGTCGTCGTCTTGCTTTGGGAAGCAAGGACTTTGCTCCCTGTTCAAGCTGTGTTCTTGGCTTGTGGAGGCTAACCAGCTGTGTAGCATGGTACCTTATGCCTGGATCACACCCTGTTGCAAGCGGAGTGTGTGCTTCCAGATGTGATGCAACCTTTAGATTAGATTGCAAAAACATTTCACTAGCCCACTTTTTCCTTCAGCCCTGCACTGAGTGGTGGTTTTGCATCTTTTCAGTCCTGGACTTTTTCCTGCTTTTATCTAGTGTCCTCCAGAGCCACAGGTGAGAAGCAGGAGCCCAGAGGTGAGCTGCAGCCAAGCTCTGGGCTAGCGTGCAAGTGGCCGATGGGGAAAGCAGCATCCATACAGGAGGCTTCTGAGTTGCTGGGACAAACCACATGAAGGCAGCTCCGCTGCAGCAGCTGTGAAGGACACAAGTTGATGTGCCCTGGGCTTTCCCAGCATGAGACAGTGAGTACATATGGAGCCCATCTGGATGCTGCCTCACTTTGGGAGAAAAAAAAAGAAAAAGAAAAAAGAAGTGCAAGTACAGCGTGAGCTTTTCCAGCCTCCCGTGTTTGGTTTAGGTCATGTAAGTTCATGGTGGTTTTGCTGTGTTTGTCCTCAGTTTTCTTCCTTACATACCAGTAACTGAGCATTGGAAAAGATAATGATGGCATTGCTACACGTCGTGCTTGGCTTAAAATAGTTAGAGCAAAGAAGTGGTTTGAGTTCTGTAATGATAATTGCCCAGACCTAAAAATAGGTGAATGTTCTACCAGGCAGAGAGAAGTAAAAGAGTGAGACAAACCACTGGGAGACACTTCGGAGACATCCTGCAAATTTCTCATCATGCACTACTGGGCTGTAGGGGACTGCAGGTTACAATCCTCTCACCACAGCTGATGGCAGTGGTGGCCAGCACCACCGCAGCTGGCACCTCTGATTTGTAGGTGATAAGGGGAAGGAACAACTGGCTTGTTCCTGTGAATAAAGAAAAGCAAACAACAAAGGCTTTATACAAACCCCTGGGTCCTTCAGTATAACAGCACCTCATGGAGTCCAGGAAGGAGCCTTGTCTGAAGTATTCTGTCTGCGGAAGGAGTCCTGCTGCAGTGTCCTGGGGTGGAGAGCAGGTCTCCAAGAATCCCCGGTATTTAAATGCTTGGGTGAGCTGCCTGCTGGTTGGCTGCTGCCAGGTGTGTTGTATGGGAAGGTGAAATTGGGAGTCCAAGCAGGAGTGTTCTGCTGGGTGCTGTTCCTTGGCTGAGCTCGAGGAAAGGTCTGCTGTTTGCTGAAGACTTTCATTGCTGTGCTTTTCTCGTTCACAGCTGAATTTGAATTTCATCTTCAAAATGAATGGGCAGTTTGAAGATCTAGTGGCTGAGTCTGACTGCAGACAGGAATGTCACCTGGGGGACTGAACTTTTCAGCTCTCTGTACAGATATCCTGTGTGATATAAGGAGTGGCCCCCCAATGATGAAGCAGCTTATTTAAAACCAGCAGTGCCTTGAAATGCAAACCCTTCCAAGATTTGACTGCTTTTTCTTATCTCAAATTCTGGTGGAACCCCAAAGGCTGGAATTGGAAATAGTAAAAACCTTTTAAAGTGGTTTTTATCTTTAAGCTAAAATGAGAATTGTGCAAGATCTAGTTTCACTGCAATATCTTTGTTCTCTGGTGTCCTGGTGCTGGTTTGGAAAATGAAATAAAACAATGAAGCAGCTGAGAGTTGGAGGGGGGCAGTGCAGGTTGGGGCTGGAACTGATGATAGAACCATGGCTGAGAACTTTGTGAGAAAACTTCTGAATTCCTTTAAATCCTCACAACGGCATAAGAGCCATTGGAAAGTAACTTTGCAAAAAATACATGTAGATATATATGTGTGCTTTCCCTGCATGGAAGTGGGGATCCATGCCCGCCGAAGCAGCAGGAGCGCCCCGTGCCTCGTGCCAGAGCGGCAGAGCCGGAGCGCTGCCAGCAGCAGCGGGAAGGTCAGCGTGGGGCCGGACCAGCAGCGCTCAGACTGTCAGCTCACTTTGGGTTCCTGTGGTCTAGAAATAGATTTCCAAAACACATCTATTGTCCAGCGGGGAGTTTATTTATAAACTGAAGAAATAGCAAGACTTAAAAGCAAAACCCTTCTTGGCCAGCAGTGCAAACAAGACTGTTTTGTATGCTTCTGTGTACCAAATAAGACATTTCTTTGAAGCTCTTTTCAGTAATGTGTTTCAAACAGCAGTTTCCTTGCAGTGGTGTGGTGCTGGTCCACGATGCCTTTGGAGCCTGAGGTCCTCAAGCATTGCCCTGTGCTCCTGCAGGACCTGCAGAAAGAAAGTTCCAGCAATCCTGGTCACTTTTATGTCAGAGTCTTCCATTTTCCTTCCACTGTTGCAGGCACTGCGATTGCTTTTGTCGAAGAACTTATATGGGCAGCTTGTTAGCATCTTAGCCCAGTGCTGTCAAAAGTCTGCTGATCTGGATAAATTGTTTTAGGTGAAATCACTTCCTTGGAAGTGAACTAAAATAAAGGGGACATATTTTTACTATATTTGGAAGTGTTTGTCAAAATAACCAAATAGCCTTGAATCACAAATCGATACGTGCCTTGGTCAGCCATGGTGAGAGAGAGTGCTGAGAAGCTGGGAGGAAATGGAGTTTGGCTTGAAGTGCAGCAGTAATGCTACTTGAAGACTTAAACCAGCTTTGTCCTCTGTCTCCTTGTCTCCTTTATGTTTATTATTGTTTAGTTACACGTTTTGTGTGTGCGCATGTGAGCGAGCAAAAAATGGGAAGAAACAAAAATATTTTTGAGACTGAAGTGTCGCAGCATTTTGTGGGAAGTGTTGCCCATTTTGGAGCTAAAGTTCCATTTCTGATGGACTGCCATTTGTTGCACAGCATCGCCCACCTCCACTCCCAGCAGCTTGACGTGGTTTCTGTGTTACTGATGGCATCTGCTGCTGCAAGCTGGACCCTAGAACAGAAACAGTCACTCCTGGCGAGCATCCTGAGGAGGGACAGTACTTGATCGTAGTCCTACGCTGCTCATTTTCATGATGAATTTCTATGCGCATTCTCTGTTGAAAGGCTGATAATTCATGGCTGGCTTCTAACTGCTGAAGAAGGTGCCTGTGCTCCCACAGCTCCGCGCTCCTTCCCAAACTTGGGCAGCAGGAACCATCTCCAGGCTTCTGTCCTCAGCGCTGTGTGTGCCCATCTGAGTAAGACAAAGCACCCCGGAGCGGCAGCAGGCGCCTGCTGCTCTATTTCAGGCGCTTCCCTCCCAGTGGTTCTCCAGTGCCTGAGATTAATAGTGGTTTTCTGAATAAAATCACAGTAAATAATGCACTCCAGCAGCCATGAATGCTGTGTTTCTGGAGCATTCAATGCTCTGTGTTCCTCGTGTCTGAGGAGCCAGGAGGGGGATGTCCTGTGAATCTTCTAACTCATTTCCTCAGCCAAAAGAAGAGGGTTTCCATGTGCGTCAGCACTAGTTCATTCTTTTCAGGGCATTCCCACTGCTGTGGAGGGAGAATTGTCTCCTTTGCCCATAGATGGGCAGTGACCAAAATGCTGCCCTTGCCTCCTGCACAGTGCTTTTACCAGAATAAACGCACAGCCAGCTCCACTAGCTGCTCTCAGACCAGCAGGGAGGGTCACCTGCTGCAGTAGTCTTCTGAGCCCTGAGCTCGGGCCCTGCTGTGCTACCTGTGGCTGGAAACAGCCCCGAGCCTGCCAGAGCCGCACAAAGCTGGGGGGCTGAGCAGAGGTGGATAGTTCACAAGTTAAGGAACTGAGAGTAATGAGAGTTGGCTTGATCTGTAATTCACAACTGGTGGGAAATGGTTAATTGAAATGTAATTAGGGAGAAAAACCCCTCCATTTATTCCCAGGTCAGCATGTGGCCTTAAAAACTGAGTACTGGCGGAGCAGTTTACAATTACAAAGACCTTTCCCATATTCTAGTCCCGTGGAAGAGTTTACAGAGGAAGTGCTGGCTCTTTTTTCTTTGACCTTTGTAACATGACGGAGGAAAACTTTCCCTGACGGCTCCCTCCTGCTATGACCCTTGTTATTAAAGGCAAATGAAGAAATCTCTTAACCAGTAAATCTGAGTGTGCTGAGAAATGTTCTTACATATTGCCTGTAACATGAATTACCTCCTTGGGGCTGTATTAACTTGTTCATTTTATTTATTTTTAGCCATGATGAAAATTTGCTCATGCACAGCTATGGTGCTTGAGGGTTTGCACTCACATTGGGTGCACTGACTCCTCTGGGAGGAGCTGTGTGGGCTCTCATAGGATGGATCATCACTCTGCTGAAGAAGTACATAGAAAGGGGTGCTGGATGCCAAGCAGTGCCACTGCGTGTCCTCTTTGGGGTCGCAGGGTTCTGCTCCTGCATGCTGCTCCCTCCCTGCAGCCATCTCCCACATGCAGGATGCAGAGCGGCTGGTGGCCAGAGCTGGCAGTGGCACAACATCAGCATGGGGTGCTGCCCAGGGGCCTCGCTGGGATAAAGCTCCGTTTGCAGTGAAGGGTGCAATGTGAAGGGAATGGATTTCCCATTAATCCTTATTTTTTCATTGTTTGCCAGGATGCGCATGGTTATAATTTCCTTTTTGGTGGTAAAGTCATGCAGAGGAAGAACAGAGCACAACAGAACATCTCTGCATCAGGAAGTTAATAATTCAAGCATGACAGTAATAAAAACCACTTTTCCTGTAAATAGCCAGCACAGTCTTTGCTGCAGAAATCCTGCTTTTTGCTGAGGTTTTGCTGCATCCATGTGGGCTCTCTGGCCTGAATGCAGGATCAGAACTCTCTGTGCTGGAGCACTGCAGGAGAGGTCTTTTGTCTAGAGAAACATGAACTAGAGCTGCACTGGGATCTCTCTGTTAATGAGGATGGGATGAGATTTCTGTCAGGAAGTCCATATGTGGGTTAGGGGCATGGAGGGTGCAGGCTGCACCTTGCATATCCCTCCAGCAAACTTCACTGTTCCTGCACTGCAGCATTCCGTAAGTTAGTTGCCGGGCTCAGCCAACACAGCTGCTGCACAGGGACTGCTTGCACCTTCAGTTTGGTGGAAACTTAACATTGGCAGCACTTGTGTGTATAGAGGCAGCCTTTGTACTCCAGCCTGTTTGGTCATGCAGGAGCCAAGCTGAGGGACTGCTTGTAAAGAAACCCGCTCTGTGAATTTTGCTGATGATAAAAAGTGATGAAAAGAAACTTTTTTTTTTTTGCTAAGAATTTTCATACAGTTTTCCTTTTCAATCTGTTCTGCACTCCCTCGTTCTTGTATCGAGCCCATTAACTTGTTCATTTTATTTATTTTTAGCCATGATGAAAATTTGCTCATGCACAGCACATAAGTTAATGGGCAGCAGAAATCACTTGACTGATTTTATTTTTCTCTTCCTCCCTTCCTTCTTTGTGACAGATTAAAAAGCAACAGCAAGATGTTCTAGGCTTCCTGGAAGCCAACAAAATAGAATTTGAGGAAAAGGATATCGCTGCCAACGAGGAGAATCGGAAGTGGATGCGGGAGAACGTCCCTGAAGACAGGCGGCCAGCCAGCGGGAACCCGCTGCCACCCCGGCTCTTCAACGACAGCCGCTACCTCGGGGTAAGGGACAGCCTCTGGTCCCCTCCTTGTGCTCACTGCCGGGCTCTTGCCCTGCTGTTGTCACCAGCAGCGCTTAATCCTCACCAAACTAACACTTAGTAGAAGTCTGGTAGTGATACATCGACCTGTAGCAAGTTCAGAGAGCTGTCCACATGGCTTTTGCATGTAGATTTCGGATAGTTCCAGTCTGTTCCTCTCCAAAAGACTCATGGGGTGATGCATCCCATGTCAGTACACGAGTTTTGTGATCCCTGGGATGAGCTTTTGTGCTGTTTGCAAAATGAATGCAGCTGCAGCCCACTTACTCCAATGCCTTGAAAAGATTAAAAATCACACTGAGAATAGAATACCTCCTTGTAATTATTTTAATGCTTGATCAAAAGTATGCTGCCCTGCAGCACTTCTACTCAGCAGGCCATGCTTGAATGATTATTAGATTAACTGTTAATGTTATTTTTAAAACCTAATATCTTCTGAAAAGAGCTCACAGTATGCATTGCTTTCTGCTGTGTGTTCACTTCTAAGTCATTTTGCTGCCTGGTCCTGAGCTGCAACATCTGTCATTCACATCTGCCAGTGCTGAACCTTTGAGAGGCAATCCTGTGGCCACTGGAAGAAATGGTTCTCAGTGCACCACCATTTTTTCTTGCTTGTAATAAAAGCAGAACTTGAAACAACATCCAGTGAGTTAACGTACCACCCGGCTTTCAAAATTTTACTGACTGGTTTTGACATGGAAAGAGTTTGGTTTGGAGTGACAAACATAATGATTGATAGTTGTCTGCAACCAGAAGGGACTAGTCATGAAGAGCTGGAAATCTCTGCTCAACTATCTGTATTTAAAAAAAATAATTCTGTACCAATAGGAAGTCCAGTTGCAACAGAACCACTTTTCTCCTTTGGTATGCAGAGCTTTAGACAGCAGATGAGCGTGCAGTTGTCCTTGTTGCCAAATTCCTGCTGCATTGCTGCAGGTGTGCAGTAGAGCAGGGCTCTACTATGCAGTTGGGTGAGACAAGAAAAGTGCACGCAGCTAAATCTGGATGTTTGTGTATAGGAGATGCTTCTCATGCATCCCCAGTGCAACCCATGAGAGTTTTGCAGTAATCTGGGGGTAAGAGGTGTATGTGCTTCAGGCCTATGTGTTTATTTCATTCCTAAAGTTTTGGCTGATGGCACTTTGAACTTTTGAAGTTCAGTGAATTTGTGTAGCTGGGTTCGAGTTACTAGTTTAGCTCTCAGAAAGACAGAAGTTAATTCTGTGCACACACATTTGAACACCTTTATGTCTTTATCTCATTCTCCTCAAGCATGAACTCTGTTTGTTTCATCAGATGCAGTGTAACTGGCAGCAGTATGAGCAAGCTGAGGTTTACTGGCCCATGCATGGCAGGGAGGCTGTAATTCTAGGTGCTGTGTATCACCAGGCTGGCACAAACCCTGCTCCTTAGGCGCAGGCATTCCTTTCCTCGTGGATGCTCCAAAGCAGCTTGCTGAACTATGCACAGGCAAGATAAACAGCTGCTTTGTTATCAAGCAGCCCCAGCACATAACAAGTGCTGTCAACAGAAGGGCCTCAGGAGGATTTAACATACTCGTACACATTTTTATCAAACCAGCACCTGAGTGCTGCGTGTGCAAATCGAGCAATAACTTGACATCCCTGATCTCTAGGCTTTCCAAACCCTCTGTTCCCTGTAGTTCCTCTGTCCCAGCTGCAACAGCCCCTGGTGAGAAGCACCCCAGCTCTGAGCACACTGCAGGTCCTACAGCATTTGCTGTTTCTCAGGCTTTGACCAGGCAGGCGTGCAGAGCCCCGTGCCCTTAATGGCAGCTCTCTGCCTGACTTCAGCCCATGACTGAGCCTGCTCTGAGCTGCTGCCTCTCTGTGGAGTTCTCTGCCAGGACTCCTGCAGCAAAACATTCCCCAGTAAAGCTGGAGAGAGTCAGTACTGTTGTTTCTGTTAAAAAGGGAGAAAAGGCAAGGCATAGGTCAGACGTGCTGCGTTTGGAAATCAGGGAAGTGTGTGGTAACTCAGACAGCAGTGAGCTTGCACAAACATTCTGGATTCCTTTGGTTGGTGTTTGGCAATGGCTCTTGCTGAGCCACAGTGTGAGGTTTTTGTTTGCTATTTCCTCACCTAGCAGACAACTAAGCTGTGCTGTTTGTAATCCACACAGAACTGTATTCTATCTCAAATATGAAAAAAGGCAAAGAAGGAAGCATGGGTACTTTTTTATTGCTTCATTGTTTTACCTTAATTTTCTTGGGAAGTGGCTGTGTGCATATTTAGAGCAACTGCAATGCACTTCTTAATACAGTGCCAAGCAGTACAGGGCTGAGATGTGCGCTTTTTTACTAGGCTCATGCACTAACAGGGCTTATGCTGAAGCAACATCTGTCTGCATGCAAGTAGACTGGTTTTACATCAGTCTCACCTGACTTCATTTGTTTGGGTAGGCTAATCACTAAAGGCAAAATGTGGGGAGAAAAGGTGAAGTCTTAATTTACAGGTTTAAATTTAACTTTCGACAGGTATGAGAGTTAATGTCCATAGTTGCCCATTTGTCATTACTGATGAGTAATTAGTAGTGGCAGCTATGGGTATCAGTGCTTCTGATGCCAACAAAAAGCAGGCTCAGCCTTGTCCTGGAGGAGACAGACCTGTGACAGCAGCTATGGAGGCTGTCCCTTTGGGAAAGGCTGAAGCACCTTGCAGCAGCATCTGTTACTACAGATCCCAAAATTCCCAGTCTGTCACCTTTCAGACAGTACAAACGCTGCAGCATCAGTGCCAGTGATAAAAGCAGGAGATGACATGCTGAGGTCTGCATTAGGCTGCAGGAAGCAATTTGCTCAGAGTGGGTTGGGTAACACCCCAAATTAAGCTCTGACTATTTCTGAAAAGTAATAATTACTTTGTTTGGTTTTCCCCTCAATCCCATCGTGAAGGATTATGAAGCTTTCTTCGAAGCTCGAGAGAACAATGCAGTATATGCATTTTTAGGCTTGACTGCGCCACCTGGTTCAAAGGTAAGTGTGTACATTTACCACAACCTATATTTTATACCTTGTTCTTTTCTGCTCACGGCAGGGTATTTTACATGTTCTGAGGGTGTCCCAATGAATCTACAGACAGGACTGATATTCAGTGTGTCCACAGACTGGCTTTCAGACTTTAACATCATGGCAACACACTGTCGTTATGTGCTGCTTTATTTGGAGAGTGCTGTGTTCCCTGGAGGTATCTTCCTTCCCCTCCTTCTACCAGAAAGTCTGTGTTCAGTACTGATGTCCTTTTGGTATCCTCAGTGTGGAGCCACTCTGCTCTTTTCCAACTTAATTGGAAAAGCTTTTATTGCTTTGGCAAAAAAAACCACAAAAGCTTGGTAGAGTTCTGCACTCGTGTAATTGTCCCTTACCGTGGGACTTGTTTCCAAATTGCACACTCTGGGGAAAAAGTGAAAGATCAGCTAATATTTGCACTGAGGAATGCGCACACAATCTGGGTGAAAAGATACGACCACAGAAAAACCCAACCAAACAACAAAGAATTATTTCAATTCAATGTAAAATAAATAAATAAATAAATACTCAAATCATGTGAAGCTTTGTTTTGTTTTAGGAAATACCATGAAACCAGAATCACTGTTTTTGAAATAATGTGCTCTTACTTCAGAGCAGTTTTTTCTCCAGCTTGTTATCTGAAGCCTTGTTTTCCTTGCCAATTACAAACTAGGCTGCTGCTTTGCCGATTCAATGGGCTGGAATTCTCCTTTTGATTTAGATAGGACAGGACAAGCCTGCTTTATACGTTTCACTGGAGGGCAGTAGGATCCTCCAGGTCACTTCCAGCTTTCTCGTTCCAATGGGTAAACACGCCGTTTCCTTTCAACTTTATTCACGTAAGAGTTGAAGGTCACACTGTGTGCATCACTCAGAGACCTAATTTAAAAGAGGATGACGATCAGTTAGTATTAAGCATTAGAACTTCCAGGTCAGACTGAGACAGTTTTGGGCACCAAACTAATTTCTAGGGTTAATTCCACTAATGAGTGGTGTAGTGAAGAAAAGCTCTGCCTCGTATGGGGTTTCAGAGAGCAAATCCTGTGATACGTGCCCCAGCATGGTGCATTGCTGGCTTCAGAAGGCCAGCTCACACAGTGCAATGGGTGTTTAAATCCTGTTTATTTCTCATAACATCTGCACAGTGTTGCACAAAAGAGTGAGCAAGATAGAATAAAGGAGAGAGAAGGCGTGCAGGAAAGCCTTTGCATTTCCTCTTACCTGTGAGGTCTGGGAAATGCAGCTGGTGCCATAACGAATCAGGTCACCTGTCTCCACAGCAGTTACAGATGCTGCTGCTTACCTAACCTGCTAGATTGTTGTTTTGGCAGAAACAGTCTGTGTGGCTGTTAGTTGCTCAGATTTGTCCTAGGGGGAAAAGATGAGTTTTAAACAGGAGGAACATTAATGCAGTTGTACGCTGCTAGATTCTCATATTATTTGCTACAGCTTGCAGTATGAGCTGATGAGGATAACCTACAAAGACATTGTACCCCGTGCTTCTTGCAATTGCTCTGACTTTTGGTATCCATCTCGAAATTACATTATGTCAAATCAAGCTGATTGCCTGTGCCACGGAGGAGGAACTGATTTGTAGATGCTGCAGCTGGTATTTACAGGATGGCTGTAATACTGTAGTTAATGACCTTGTGTTGCTAGATAAAGTGAAAGGAGTCTGGGATCAACTTGTGTACCAGCAAGAGAAGGCCCTGGCAGCAAACCTCCATTACATGTCATTAGGAGAGATTTGGAAAGGTGTTTGAATAGCAAGTTCCAGCATTAATGCTAAACAAAATTAAGAGAGGCTCAGAAGTGAGCATAGGAAATGCAAGCAACTGTTTACTGAGCCCTGGTGGTTTGTTCCTGGAGACGAGAGAAATACCCAGAGTCCCCTCCAGCTTAGCACTGCCTGAAAAAAAAAGGCCAGGTGTCACATCTGTACTGCCAGCAACTGCCTAATGGAGTTGTTAGAAAGCCAAGAGATCCACGTCCTCTTGTTTCCATTCAAAGAGCTACATGTCTTCCAGACAGTTTACACCATCCTTTTTTTTTCCCCAGGTTTTGTTGTCCTTTCTAATCTTCCCTGTTTTTTCACCTGCTTTTTGTGCCGCAGACTGATGGGCTGCCCTTCCACGAGTGCCAAGGCTCACTAACATCCCGGCTCCGCTCTGTTCCGTGGTGTCTGTACAGGGAGTAGAGCAGGGGAGCAGAGCTGGCACACGGTGTGGGGCCATTCCCACGGCCCGAAGCGGGCAGCAGCATGCTGGGATGCGTGTGGCAGCGTGCCAGCAGAGCCAGCACAACCCGTGTGTGATAATGGAGATAAGTGTGGGACTGCTGTCCTGCAGGCTGGGGTCGCTGCTCGTGTCTTCCCTCTGATGAGTCTTACAGGCTTCTCAGAAAGTCCTTTCGTAGTCCTTCCTCCTTTTATGTATTTATTTGTTTAGCATACTGGCTCATTTTAACAATGATACTGTTGAGTCTGTTATCTTCTGGTATTTCTGTGCAGTCACCAAAGCAAACAACTCCATTACATAAAAGCTATGTTTAGCAGATTTCCTTTAAAATGAACCACATGCTCCACCCTGAAGTGAGAGCACGATGACTCTGTTCATCGTTCTGTAGGCCATGTTGCTGCTAGCAGGTAATTAAATTAATCTTCACTCAGAAGTACGCAGGTAGAAACCACTTTCAGGAAAAAAATCCTTTTGCATTTCTTCTATAATATCATTCTCTACTTCTGGGGTGACTTTACAAAAAAACAAAGAGTGAAAAATGTAGGCTATCGTTTTTTAATGATCCTCCTGATATGTACTAATACATGTTAGAGGTGAATATGCCTGCTGAACTGCTTCAGCTGCTCCTTGATCGTCTTCCCAGGTAACAGTGATAGTACAAGCACTGGTGGCCTCAAGTTGCACTGAGGAGGTTCAGTTTGGATATTAGGAAAAATTTCTTCTCTGAAGAGTGGTGAGGCACTGAAATGGGCTGCCCAGGGAGATGGGAGAGTCACTGTCCCTGGAGGTGTTCCAGAAACATGTGGATGTGGCACTGAGTGCCAGCAGTGCTGGTGACAGGACAGCCCTGGGATGGAGCTTGCCTGCAGGTCTCCTTCTCTTTGACTTCTTAGCCTGCTCTGGAAAGCAAACACTAAATGGTGGCTTCTGGTTGTTTGGTAGTGTTTAATTAGAAAAGTAAATTATGTCTCTCCCAAGGCTTTTTTTTTCCCTTTTTTTTTTTCCCTTTAATATATAATATATATATTAATATATATGATATTGTCATTTATCTGTAGTTCTGCAAATAGTCACTGATCTCCAAGTAGTTCTTGTGTCCTAACAATAAACAAGGGATAACTCATTATATCTGTTCTTCTTCTGTATTAAACTTTCATGGTCAATCTTGCTTTGTGCACGCATAGCAGGAAGCTGAGGAATGGGAGCAACCAGTATATTTTTTGTGAGTCCTGCTTGAACTGGGTCAGAATTGGAGGTGGAGCCAGTGCCTTATGTGACTTAATGTAATTGTAGGCAGTGGAGATCCTCTGAGTTGGGTTCAGTGCTGTTCACTTCTTAATCACGTACAGCTGCATTTTTTTAAGTCATATGTTGCTGCCTAACATGGGCATGTGCACACTGTTATCTTTTGTAATGTACTAATACATGTGTTTCTGTTCTGCTGTTTCAGGAAGCTGAAGCACTGGCAAAGCAACAAGCGTGAATTTCAACTGCCTTAATGTTCTGTAAAGGGAATTTCCACAGCTTTTTATAAAATAGTAAAACTGTCTCTGCTTCAAGAAATATAGATGTGATTTCTAACATTTGATTGGTGCTTGCAGCATTCACCATATATAACACAGATTTGAACACAAGATGAAAATGTGAACATAAAGGTAGAAAGCATGGGCTGTACTATCACAAAGTTATAAGCATAGGAAACTGAAGCAATTGGACATGAATGGTTTTCACATAGTTTAAATTGTCTTGGCAATTTGTCCATTTTGTGTAAACTTCAAGAAGCTATTTTAATACAGATGTGGTTATACCTAGGAATCCAACTATTTAAAACATAGGGGAAAAAAAAGCAACAGTACCTAAAACCGTGTCAGATACTAGCTTTAGTGCCTGAATTGCCTCAAAAATGCTACAGAAATACACAATTTCTCAGTGTCTTCAAATTCTGGTTTCAGATGAAATTGTAGGTGGTGGTGTGTATTGTAACCATTGTAGTCACTGTTGAAAGTTATGTCTGTTCCTTTGTAGGATGGATATTTAAGAGTTGTATTGTAACACACTGTACAGACGATAAAAAAAAAAGTCATGTATTTCTCATTTAAGTGATTTGTGTGGGCTCTTCTGACAAAGAAAGAGAGATTTGGGCACTGGACAGCCTTTTCGTTGGCAAGTTCATCACACAGCTGCCTAAGCATGACTTGGTTACACGTTTATGTGCAAGATTCAGTGCACCTCAAAGAAATACATGCTGATTCCCAGGCAATGTTGCAATTAAGCCAAAATGGCCAGAAGTGGCATTTCCTTACCTGTGTAAGGGTGAACGCCTTTAATGTATTTCTCTACAAAAATACCAGTTCACACTGCTTATAGCATTAGGCGTCTTAATGCATGTTCAAGTAGTCATTAGATTCATATAGTATTTTTTCAAATGAGTCAAGTTAAATGTTTGAATAGCAAGAACTATTGTAATTATCCAAGATTTTTTTAAGGTTTAAAAGCTTATTTCCATTGCTATTGCCATATCATCAAGCTATTACAGGAATTGTGAACCCATTAAAGTGTCTTGTATTGGTGAATTTACCATGTGCAATATTAACCTGTCTGTTCTCCCAGTGCTCACGAGATAGCCTGAATTTCTTGGCCACGTTCTGCAAAAATGCAGATAATTACAAGTGCCCTGAAGGATAAGAAACAGGTTTAAAAAATGTGTGAGTAATTTAAAATGCATTATGCACCACATAATGTACTTATCCCCTCAAAGCATCAAAATACAGAAAGGTAATTAGTCCTTGCTGTAGTTAGAGGATCATTCTAATAGCTCTGCGTACACATATTTTGATTTTCTCTGCTTTATAAAGAAACAGGTGGTACAGTTCAGCATAAGACTGCAGTGTCTCATCGCGATGCAGTTATTTCCCATTTATGCTGTGAAATGTATGCAGTGCTTTTCAGAGACTTTACAAAACGGCTTACAGTTCATAGTTTTAAAGTCTCCAGTTAGGAACAGGATAGAAGTAAAAACTCAGCCTTACAAAGTCAGTTTAAAGTGCAGTAATTAAATACTTTCCTCACTGACGTTTCTTTGGGGCTTTTGTTCATTCATTGAAACCAATGATTTTGTCAACATCTGTTAAAACAGAAATGCAGCTACTTGCTGTGGTTGGAGAGCAGCTCTGCTTCTGGAGAGTTCACGGTGAAACTTCTACAGATGTCAGAGAGAGCAGGATCTAGCACGGAGCCAGGTTAGGTACATCTATTTCACGTTTCATCTTTTCTGATTTGGGAGCCAGCAAGTTGGCTTGAAGCTTGTGCTTAAGGATGCAAGCACACTGTCAAATTACACACGGATAGATTAATGTTGCCTTACCTTCAAAATTTACACACACATTTGTGCTTTTTTAGTAACAAGCTTTATCAGTAATTACTGAATTTCTGTGAAATTTATTTTTAAGATCTCTTGAGCGTGGAAGTTAAGTATTGTTTTAAGTTTAGTGTCTTATTTTTGTTCACTGTAATTTCATCTTTCAAAACTGAGGTGATTTTTCTTTCTTCGTATTTGTGTAATCTTTTTCTATGTCTAAACTGAAGGCCAAGTTTTTGAGAAAGTATTTAAGAATACTAAGTGAAGTCTTGTGAAGAAAGTGGAATTCGACACGCAAGTCAGTATCCTCATTCCAATTTCCTGTGTTTCCTGTGTAAGGAAAGTAAGTGTTGTGAATTACAGTCATTATTTTGAAGAAGCTGTAATTGAAAGTCACTGCCAAATTCTGTCAGTTCAGCGACCCAGAACATTCTGAAATGAGGTCAATCTCTGTTTCTGATGGTCAAGAGAATTACCAGGTTAAGAAAGCGAACTCGCTTTCCTCTTCTGGTCCCCCATCCTTGCCATATGGTAGCATTCAAACTGTATCAGCATCCCTAAGAAAGCTCTGTTGAGACAGACTGAATTACTTCTTTGTCCAGGGAACAAGGCACCAACACAAACTGAAAAATACCTAAAATATCTTTGTTGTGGGACTGTGTGTGACAATTCTGATGCAGACATCTTGTTTGAATTTGGGAGTGCTAGGAACGTGTTGCCTCTATGCTATTTTTCTAGTTCACATACCTGAGTTAGCGATGGGCACAAGAACTGAATTTGTTCGTTTCTCATTTTCTGTTTTACTGTGTAGATGGCAGGCAATGAGGACTTAACCTGTATTACTAACCATTCCTGTATCATTCCAATAAAACTGTTTTAGAATGCTTTCTCACACTATTGACTTTTTTCCGTGCTTTGTTTATGGTTTGAAGTGGACCTGTAAGGTTAAAGAAGCGGAGTTTTCAAAGGAAAATAGAAGATCTTGAAGTACAGCATCTATACAACACAATTAAAGTTACGTATCCATTCCTGCTGCGTGGTAAATCTGCTGGATCTCTCACCTTTTGCAGCTAATGGATTTTAATTACTTGGAATACACCTACATGAAATGAAATCCTCGGAGGTTTTGGGAGAGCACAGAATACACTTTGTAATTAGCCTGCTTTCCCACTCTTTTCCTAAGGCAGTTCCAAATTGAAAGCGGACCGGGCCAATCAACTTCACCCCATGCCTGTAAAGCTTGCCAAAAATTCTCAGTTGCTTTTTTGACAATGTGTAATTAATTAGCTTTATGCTGGTTGCAAGGGGTTCTTCCGAGTACCCGGAATGACGCTGTGCTTTGGTTCTAGGAGAAAAACAGTGCTGGTAACACACAGTTACACTTCTGTCGAGGAAACAAACCCTGTGTGTGCATATAATGTTTCCATAACTGGCTGTTTCAGGTTACAATGGTGTGCACTGTAGTAAACTTTCCTACCAATTAACGTAGGATTTTATCCATTTCTCATTATTCTCGATCTGCGTTTCATGAAAGATCTGCTGATACCATTCGGTATCATAAGCTGCACGTATGTGGGATGTCACGCCTGACTCGCAGTACAAATTTCACGCCCAAACTCCGCGTGACGGCCGCGCGCCTCCACAGCCCGCAGCGGGGCCGCGCGGTGCACACACCGTAATGGCGGTGCCCGCGGCAGCGCTGCCCCGCTCTCCCCAGCGGTCGCCTCGTGCCGTTGCCACGGCGACCAGCCGCCACTCAGGGAGCATGGCGGACCCGCCCCGCCGTTCCGATTGGACGGTGCCTTGTCAATCAGCTCTTCGCCCCGCCTCCCGCCTCTCTCAGGCTTTCAGGGCGGAGGGGAATGGCGTCGGTTCGGGCTGCGGGGTGTCGGCGTGGTCGGGTGGTTCTGGTCGTTACAGCTCTCAGTGCCGTCCTTCTTCATGAAGTGCCCCCGCGCGTTACAAAACGGCCCCCAGAGGCGCGTGCCCTGGGCTAAGGAGCGAGCTTCTGCCCCAAGTTCACCAGCACACCGCAGCAGCGCCCCCTGGCTGCAGTGCGGCGACCGCGCAGGGGGCGCTCGGGCAGCGCTCAGCTGGGCGGCGCTGGGGACAAAGCGGCACCCCAGGCGTGGCACCGCCGCTCTACGTACGGCCTGGGAGGAGCACCGCAGCTTGTCAAATCTTAATGCTCCCTAGTAAGAAAAAAAGGCTTATTTAGCTGCTTGTTTGCAGCTGTGTGGTGTGACAGGAGATGGAGGACACGTGTAGCAGGGAGCAGCCAGGGCGGGCAGCAGCAGAGAGCTGGAGTGGGTGAACCATGTTCAGGTAAACAGAGATGTGTAGAAAGGTGTTTGGAATCAGGCAGGCAGTGGGGCTGCTGGAATGAGGCACTGCTGATTCTAAGGGAAATGAACGGTTGAAGTGGCTGTGCCTGGAAAAAAAATGCATCGATTCCTACTTCATGTTTGTATGCACAGAAAGTGTATATTTTGACCTGAAATTAAGGACTTTGTTTACATGCTGCTATGGTTATTGTTAGTGTATGCAGGTTGCTCTGAAAGCAATGCCCCCTATTTATTTCCGTGGAAACTACAACAACGCAAAGAGCACAATAACACTGGTAGAGCAAATTCTCAGCTACAAAACGCTGTTTTTCAACGCAGTCACCACCATCAGCTGTGCATTTTCACCTGTAATGAACAAGAGCCTGCAAGCCACGCTCATACAAATTGCACCAGTGGAGGTGACCCAGTGCTGCTGTCACTGCTGCTGAAATGCAGCACCCGCTGCCTCACTGGGCTACATCTGCTGTTGGTATCCAGGAATGTTCACTGAGTGTCAATGAATGTCAGTGGGTGCCATTTTCTGCATGGAGGAATTAAGTTCCCCCCCTTTGCTTCATATGCACTTCCATGTCAGATGCTATTCTGTCAATCTGCCCCTCTGCTGCCGTCTGTCACACGGCAACAACATGTCATGGGATACTGGAAGGACGGTTCAGCCCCTACTGCCATCCCACCAGCGTCTGCCTCTGACATTGTGGGCCAACATCAAAACATAGGAAGCATTACTTTCAGAGCAGCCCTTGTAATGTTGTAATTGTGTAATCTTACTTTTCCATATGTGAATGATACATCAAAATTTCATCCTCCTGTAATCATTGTAGTTCAGATTTAGCCTTGGGATTATGACACACTCGTCTTGTTGACTCTGATTCTCTTGGCTGCAATCTGCATTCGACTTCCAAAGCAGCTTTCGTTCTGTCTTGTTCTTATTTTGTGTTTGCAAATACAAGGTTTTTCTAATGTAGGATGATCTGATGGATAAAGATACAGATTTCCAGCCCCAGGGTAGAACTGAAATGAAGGATGACTTATTTTAATCACTCCTGACTAATACAGTTAACTTCAGTTCTTTCTCTCCCCCTCTCCCTTACTTTGGTGTTTTGTTGAAACTGCTTCACAAAGTTGTCAGTTTCTTTCCACCAGGAAGAGTTTGCAAGGCTATAAATTTAGCTGTTTGTTCCAAAAAGAGAAATGGTATAAATAACTAAACTTACACAGATGGAAGTGGTCCTTGGAATTCAGTTTCAGTTTTGAACAGCCTGATGACATACAGACACCCTGACCTTTTAATAATCCTTGTTGATTTTAAGTGGCGCATTTTGGTACTTCCTATCTGGTCAGCATTGCACCCCAGTTCATGTTTGTAACATTCTCTTTCAGATTTGCTGCCATTCTGTACTCAAAGACTGCACGCTGTTTCCAGTGGGATCGCTTCTGTTTCAAAGGAAAACAAAATGGGGAACTGTACTCCATGTGTACTCCAGTTATTGCTCACACAGCAGTGAAGAAAAAGTATGGGAGACCGTGTTCCCTTAGAGCAGCTGCAGTTGGAGACTCACTGGCTATGTAACAGTCCACCTTTCTAACTCCACTGGAACTGGTAAGTCTGAGCTTGTTGTACTTTTATATTTTTATTCACCCCCCCTGCTATGGTTTGCTCCAGAATGCAGGCACTATTTATTTAAAAGAGAATGTAATTTGTCTACAGTGACCACGTTTTAGCTTTTATATTAGCACTGTAAGCATTTTCAAAGCAATACAGCAACATTATTAACCGTTGATGTTCAACAAGATTTAGATTGCCCAGTACCCTTGTCTCTCTTGAAAACAATACTTGGTTTCCCAAGTCCCTTAAGAGCTTAAGAAAACGTTGTCTTGCTTTTTGCATATGTGAATGATTCTGGAAAGAAACTAAACAGTTCTGCTTATGTAGCCAGGAGAAGGCAGGGTGTACTGTCTGTCTTTGCTTTGGTCTCACTTGCAGCCATTTCACAATTGCAGCACTAAGTTCAACTTCTGGTAGGTATCAATGCAATTTAAGCTAAAAAAACCCCACACAACACACTAGGGATGTGTGAAGGTGCTTTAAATATGCAGAAATTAAAAAGATTTGAAGCACAGTGGAATTTTATTGTGTTTCTCATTCTTCAATAACAAAGTGGTTGCCCTCTTTCCCTCAATGAACTTAGGTCAGCTCTAAATGCAGAGTTTGCCACTGATCTTAATAGTAAGTGAATTGAAAAGCAACGATAACAAATCATAAAATGTATTAGATTTTTTTTTTGAGACCTGTTGGCTAACTTGATTATTTCTGTGCATTTTGTAAATCTGTAAATTCAGAATCAACCTTTATGTCCAACTTGGATTTTTATTTCCTTCCAGTGTCAGCTCTTGAGCTCATAGAAATTGTCTTCCAATGGAAAAAGTTGTTTTGTAACTAATGATAATGATGATAATGATGTAGCCATCAAGTGAAATCACTGTGCTGGTATTTACGTGAATCCTTACCCAATAACGACTCTTGAGCATCATCTCTCTCAGCTAGCCACAATGCAGAAGAGATGAGTACAGAAGTGTATTACTAGAGGTGAACAACTTAGTGAATGCCCTTTGTATATCTCCCCACTTGAGTGTAGATTAGATTCTTAGAATGCTTTTTATTAAAATAAGTATTCTAGGGAAAAAGCAAAATCACAATTTGTCTTTACAAAATATACATTGTTCATCTTATGCTGTAATTAATATTGAAAAATATTAATAATTAATATTAATAATATTATTAAAATTAATAAAATATTTGGAAACAAATGAGCTTAAAGTATTTTCCTCATCTTTCTTTCACTCACAGAACTACATGGAACTCTGGTGATTAGGCTGTTACTCAATGCTTGTCATCATGTTGGCAGAAGGCATCTTAACTAGGCTCATATATAAAGATATCTGTCAGCAAGATAAGCCTCACAAATCTCATGCAGCCAAAAAGGATAAAGAGGGAATCTGGAGAGAGAAACTTGGAGACAACCCAAAAATTAAAGGATCTGATGATGGACTTGAGAATCCGGACAAGATCTCTGCTGAAAGCAACAAAATGGAAAACAAGAATGGTCTTCATCAGAGATCCACGGCAGAGTTACCTGCAAAGAATCAAAATACAGCGGGTAGGAGAACTGTATCACGAGCTTTGCACATCCCAAAAAGAGAACAAAGTAATGAACAGACGGATTTGTGTCGATCCTGGTCTTGCAACAGCATTTATCAAAACTACCCTGACTTACATATTGGGGGAGACCGTGTGGGAGACCATACATGTGATTCAGGTTGTGTTTTGGACCATGTGTGTGATGAACTTTCTGACGGCCCCGTTATACTGTCTGTAGATATTCCTCTTGGTCAGTCCCCCCTGTATGAGCATCCTGAAAAGCCAGGTGTAAATCTCCTGTCTGGAGATGAAGCTGGAGAAAGGAGCATGATGTTCTGTGAGAAGCCTCTTTCAAACTCTCTGCTCAACAACTACATGGAAGCAAAAGTGGCAGAGCTCTATAAGCAGCTTTTTGAAGAAATCTTGACCAGGTGTGGTTCTGTAAGAAACCTCCTCACTTGCAGTTTCATAAGAAGTAATGTGGATCAGATAAGCTTTCAGATATCCCAGGAGCAGAATATAGAAACATCAAAAGCCAGAGAAGTGCTCTTACAGTCTTTAGCTTTGTTTAGTTTGCGCAACGCTACCAATAGAAGTAGCTCTGAGTTTAGTACTCCAAATTTGCAAATATCAAACCCAGCAGGTGTGAAAAAAGGCTGCAAGACATGTTTTGCATCGTGTCTGAACTGCTCAGCTGAAGAGATGAATACAGGTCATATACCAGTGCTTCACTCTAAGGATTAGATTGGAAAATGAAAGCATGTAGACACCGCAGACTTTTTCAACTGTTTTAAAGCTTAAGCCATACTTTGTCTATGATGATCATTAGCAGAGGAAGTAAAAGTCACTGTTCTCTTTTTTCTCATGCAGAATTTGAAACGCATTCATCTCTAAAATTCTATTTGATTTCCTTGTAAAAATGTGTATGACCTCCCTGTAAGACTCTGTCTGTATGAGTAATGTACTCATGTTTCATTGGATTTACTCCTGCCGAGAGTAATCAATCAAGGCAGAAGTGCTGCTAAAACTTTTATCTAAGAGACTGATCCACACACTCTAAGTAAGAGTCTTTGCTGGACTTTGGATTGCACTCTAGAGTTGAAGCTCAAGTTTTGGATATTCAAGTACAAATTTTGCTTCTGCAAAGCTTGATCACAGTGGCTCGGAAAATATTTCTTTGGTTTGAAAATCTTGTCAGCAGATGGAGATGCTCAGGACTGAATTATGTCTGGAAACATACACAGGAAATGTATCAACGTGAAACATCACTCAAGGCACTCATTGCATATGTATGTTTATACTGCATAGATAGAGCACGTCGCAGTGAAAATCTAGGTGAGAGAGCTGAGCAAGAATTTAGAAATATCTTCTATAAAAATGTTTTTCTTTTAAATAAAGTTCTACCTCTTGGATGAAATCCTCTCAGCTTTCCTTTGGCGTATTATTTATTCAGTTTGTATTTCTGGTAAGTGGACTCTATTTCTTTGAAAATGAAGCTCGTGCAACCTCAGCAAGCTAACACTACTGCAGCATTCCTGGAAAGCTTCCTTCATCTTCATTTGGAAATGGAAATGTACTTTTTGATATGAAAATGTCATTACTTAGCATTCAAACCTATTTTCTTCTTATTCTTTGTTTTGTTTTGTTTTGTTTCTTCTTGGCAAGCATTTCAACTGGAAATAATCACTTTGTCACCATTATAAAATGGTATATTAATTAGACTGATAATTTGTCCGCAGAAATTTTCTTCTAGTAAGGAAAGCTCTTCACACGTACTGTGATTTGACACACCTGCAGTTCTGGGTTTGCAATCCTGAAATCCAATTCCAAAATATACCAACAAGCTATATTTATAGAATTACAAGCTTCGAAAACATCTGCTGATGTACCAGTTAAGTCACTTCATCCAGGTCGTGGTGGCGCTCAGTGCGTCGGTATGGGATGAGTTACACAGCAGAGCCTCTCAGTGAAGCTTGCCATCAGACAGCTGACGTAAACCAAAACTGTCGTTGTTTTTGAGACATCTCTTAAACTCTGATGCATAATGTGCATTTTTTAAATCTTTGTCAACCCTTCAGGAGAATATGAAAGATCTTGTGATCTCTAGGTAATAATACATCAAATGCAAACATATTTGTGTTTGTAAGTCGAGGCCCTTGACATCTGATCGTTCCTTTGAAGAGATCAAAGTTTTGGGTTTTTTTATCCAGCATCTTCAGTTCTTGGGCTTTTTTAAAATCGAGTGCTGGATTTTATAATGAAAATACCACTGAGCATGAAAGAATACCCCAGAACACTGAGAAGATCTGTATTCACAAGGGATTCACCTTGGAGCTCTTGAATTCAAGTAATTTAGCTTCATTAGTTGCATTTAGTGCAATAGAAACTGTGTATTAGAACTTACTTAGAGTTAAAACTGTACCTGTTTTGGCCTATACAGAGAAAGAAGTTGTAGGAAAAAAAAAGTACACTGGACCCTTCATGAGCTCTAAGTCTACAAAGATTGCACTATCAGGGCATGGGGCTTTTCGTAGGGGTAGCACAGAGACATCAGTGTGGGCAGTCATTATATGTGATGTCACACGGTCTGCTAAACATAGCAGCATATGTTATGGAAAGGGAACTACAAAACTTCCACATATCCCAAGATTTTAACCCTTTCTAAAACCTTTCAATCTCTTTTAGGATTGGTGGAACTTGAGTAAAGTGAATTTCTGTACATAAGATCTAGCACACATTCAGATGCAAGCACATGGATTTAATAGGGTATGCGCGTTCAAATTTGAGACCAAACCTCAAAGCTCCAAAAGGAAACCAACCAAAAAGCTGGCAGACAAGGCTGCTCTGTCAGATCTTCTGAGTGAGCATCAAGCCAATTCAGAATCAGTGGGGTGAAAACCCCTGCTTGTGAGGTGTTTCGGGCTTGGAATTATAGGAAGATGGACGTTTTGCTCCTCTCAAATTGCCTTGATCACTGGGCATTCATTTCCCTAAGCTGCTTTTGAAAATAAATCCTATTTCTGCTCTTTGCGTCCAGTCTTGAATGCCTGACTTTCAGTCTTTTGTGTTATTTTTGCAGGCAGTCTTCAATGTGAGGTAGGCTTTTCCATGGTAGTGGTGGGTGTGGGGTGTAGGGTGGATATTTCGCATACGTAAAAGAGAAGAGAGACTGATGTCATTTGGGGACCAACAGGATTGAGAAGGATCTGCTCTTGTGGGAAAAGCAATCTGGGTGACCCAAATAAGCACCCTTCTCTCTAGATGAAAATGACAAGCAAAGACAATCTCTACAGAGCATGTGGCAAGTAATTAAATACAATTAAACTCATACATGAGAAGACCTTGATTGAACCTCCCTTGCCTGATCAAAATTTCCCATTGACGTTAGTAGTGCGAGAAGTATAAGTCATAGTGAAGTTGGTTCCTGTTTTCTAACAGGATGACAAAAAGGTCACTTGGCTTTTACTGTGCCTTGCCCTGATCCCACACGTCTCATTAATCACCTTTGCAGCACTCACAAGCAAGTCAGAAGTCCTGTGGAAGAGGCCAAAGGACTTCATTAAATTCTGGAGAGTCCAGAATGGGCAGCACGGAAGTGTTCCTTGGTAGAGGTACAGAGAAAAAGTTAACTGAAGGTGAGGTGAAAAATTTTCAGATGGGTTTGCAATTAACTGTGAAAAAAAGTGCTCTGTGGCATTTGCGCTGCCCTGGCCTCGTCTTTAGTTCTCCCTGGGACATATTTATAGTTCAGTCCAACCTCTTGAAAGGAGTTAATTGCACAAGGTTCTTCCTCAGGATGTGTGGAAGTCAGAGTTTAAAGCTGAGGTCCAGGTCCTGGTGTTCTCTGTCCTTCCTCCCAGCCCTAGGTAATGCATTAGAGGAAAGCTTTGCTTCTCTCCTGCCAGCCTCGGGATGGGGACCCCACATCTTCAGCTGCAGCTCCAACACCAATGGCAGCAGCAGCAGGAGCTGCAGCGTTGTGAACTGCTGCAGCAGGACAGGCCTTGCTGGACCCGCTCCTCTTGTCATTGAGCAATGGAGTGGTGGAAGGGAGTATGGAAACAGGCGTTCTGCATTTGGCAGAATCCAGTGTTACCACGAAGCTCCGTCAATTCCAAACCATTTCAGGACAGTTTTCAGAGCTCATTTTTGAGTGAATTTTCTGTGTGGACAATTTTAGGTATAATGTAAACGTTAGAATGAAAACACAACACAGCAAGCCGTGTTATGAGAAAAGCTTGTTATCTGCAGCTTTTATTATAATTACAGTCTTTACTATAAGCTGATGGAGGCAAGGAGTATGTCAGATAATTGTGGCAGCAGCTATACTGAAACCAGCCCTGCTGTGGGTGCAAATGAAGCTGCTGTAAGGGAAATAGTGACATTTTACAAACATACTTTTGAGTTTTGTTTTTCAAACAGAAAAAATATAAGATGATTTGGTTTTTAGAATTTAAATAAAACCAGAGGGTAGAGGATGGAAAAGCAAAGTGCATTTTCAGCTAATTTATGTAGCTACTCCTCACCATGACATGTTTTAGCATCGCAAGTAAACTTGCGGGTAAATGCGCATTGTTAATGTATGTTACCATGGAGTAGGTTTTGATATTGATGTTATACAATTCTGTCCATGGAAAACTATTATCTGTATAGTTTTCCTGATATTTCTTACTCAGATTTAATAAAAAATGCAAATAATGTCTCAGAATTGTGACTTACTAAAGAAGAGATCCCTGTGGTGTTGCTGCAGAATACATTTTAGGAAAAAAATCATGTAATCTCTAAAAAGATGAGACAAATACAAACTTAGAGTTCACTTTGATACCATCCTTAGTTCCATTTTATTTTAAGTGATATGTTTTAATTCACGGCATGCTTCAATTTATTCTTTTTTTTTTTTTAAATAAAGATATTGAATCACATTGTAGATTTAAACGAGTAAATCTCTGTCAGCTGTGCTGGATCTCTGCCTGTTTTCACTAGCAGGAAAAATGGCTCAATGAACTCCAATTACACAGGAAAATCACTTACAAGGTGTGCTTTTCCAGACTGCTGGAGGACAGCAGATGGATTTGATTACCAATGAAAGCAGTGCCTTATTTTACAGGTCACACACATGGGGCCACAGTCTGACTGGCAGTTCTGTTTATGTGTGTGCTGGAAAATCTGAACTGGAAGGAGAAGTCATGGCAGGTAATTTGCAGCTTTTGTTTCCAGTTCTCATTCAGCATTCCTGCAGAGAAGTGTTCATTGAGGTCTGGTTTTTTATTTTGCATGTTGCTCCTGTTCAACCTACAAGCTTCCAAAATGTAGGTATTTGATGTAATTCAGTTCATTTTTTCTATACCAGAAGAACTCACTGCTGAATTCCTGCTGTATCTCCATGGGGTTAATTTATTTGCGACAACCCTAACCTCCTATGGGGGTACCACTCTGGTGCATGCTGCTGCCCTGGTGTGTGCTGCCTGTGGCCTTGTGGGGGTGTCAGAGCATTTGGTATTGCCCTTTGGACCCCAGGAGCTTGGAGGCCCTCCTTTCCAATACCCTCCCACTAGCATGCTGTCCCACATAGGGGCTTCTTGTATTATGTAATATTCACGTATTACTCTTCTTGTAAAAAAAACTCTGCCCTCTTCTGTCAAATGTATCTATCAGGACAATATTTTATTTTCCTTCTGCTGGTTACATGTGAGTCTTTTTCCACTGAAGTTCTTTGCTTTGCATTAACCACAGTGGCTGGAATTCACTCCCCAGGCCTTTGTATCAGGCTTTTCTGCAACATCTCTGATTCTGCTGTATCCAGGTGTATGAAACCCCATAAAGAGGGCTCTGCAAGTCCAAAGGCACAGCACAGAGCTAAGCGTTTTCTTTCACATAAATAATAATACCTTAAGTTATGGGAAATGGCTGCTTTACCAAAGTGAGGTGAGACCGAGCTGGTTGTTCTCGGAGCGCTGAAGGCAGTTATGGTTTCAGAAGGCTGTTGGCTCTGTGGTAGGGTTGGTTGGGTTATATATGCAAATACACTTTGTATCAGAGGATTTACAAGTAAACAGCTCCATACTTCTAAATACACCATGGAATGCTGCTGACATGTAAGTGCTGACTTAGGTTTTAGGGGTCCTCAGAAAGATTCTTGTTTTGTGCAATAATATAGTTTCTTAACATGCTGTGCTGGTGGGTTTTTTTGTTCTTATTCCCCATCTGTACTGGCAACATACTTCTGCTTTCCATTGCTGAATTTCTACTGCATGCTGTGCTGCTGACCAGCTTCCTTCAGTGCTCTTTCCATTGCTCAAACCTATAAAACTGCTGTTTCTGTAGTTACGTACTGCTTTGGGATGTGACGAAAGCTTACAAAGTCCTGAGCAGGCTGAGGGTATCAGATGGAAGCTTTGATCTCATTACGTGTTCCAGGTTGTTCAGCTTTGTCAGACTGTTCCTGTGGGTAAGGACAGGGTGCCACACTGTCCAATGGGTGACTGATGAAGATACTAAGATACCACTTCATAAATAATATAAATGCTGATTTTTTTTTTTTTTTTTTTTTTTTTTTTTTTGTTTTTGTTTTGTTGTTGTTGGTTTTTTTTAACATTTCCTTCTTGGACTTGCACACATAAAGTTCTAGGAGAACAGGCAGTTACTGCTTGCCTGATGAGCAGTAAGGAACAAGGCTGCTGAGATTTGGGCTGGGGGTTTTTCTGAGGCTTTTGGGGAAATACTCTCCGTTTCACTGTGTGCTTCCCTCACTGTCACTCGTTGCTGCAGTTGTTCATTGATCCTGACATAGCTTCTCCTTGTGCAAAGACCCTGAATTCTGTTTCATGTGGGAAGAGTGAGAGAAATCACAGATGTGCCTGCTTGCACCTTTTTGTGTATGTGAGATATGTATTACTGCTTTGTTTCAAATGAAGGAAATTTCTGAACTGGGAACTTAACTGCAAACTGACTTCCAAACAAGTCCTGCCTCCAAGTCTTAAATAAACAGATTTTGTTCTCTTTTATTCTCTTTTCCTTTTACTTGAATTAAAGAAAAATAACTTTACAGTTCTCACTCTCTTTTCCAAGGAATGTTGCATATGCATACGTTGTGCAAGAGAGGCTGTGGGATGATGTGTCTGAATATCTGCTCTGGTGGTGTGCTCAGAAAGGAACTGACACAGTGCCATTTCCCTTTTCTAACCATTCACAACTTGGCTATTGAGCATGGAGTGTGGAGCACCAATCACAGCCATGCAGCTGCGTTAACCCGGCTCTCAGACAGACTTGCTGAATGTTTCTGGGTAACAAACATACCCTAGGAGGTAGCCATCTGCTTATGTTTATTCCCCAGGAAGAAATCCCAGGCTGCATTCAGCCACTGCAGGATCCCGGAAGCGTGTGTCCCCAGCCAGGGGAGCAGCATGGCTGGCAGTGAACACACCTGTGGGTGCTGGTCCCCACACTGGGCTGAAGTCTCAGGGTTAATTGTATCACTGGTAAATAGATGGATTTCTGGAGACACAGTGTTCTCCACACCTCTGAAGTGAAGAATTTCTGTGCTACTGTGTGTTCTTGGATCTACTAATTTACAATGCTGAGCTTTAGTGCAAGTGATGCTGCATCTCTTCTGCTCTCATTGCTCGTGCTCATCTCCAGCATTCATTTTCCTCTTTGGCTCTTATTTTACTTTGTGATTGCAGAACTATGATGATGGTGAACCATGACAGCAGTTATTTTCAGCATTTGGTTTGTCTGGACTAGTGCGGGTGATCTGTGGTTTGGTCAGGGAACAGACAGAGCTGAGTAAAGTGGCGGAACCCAGTGGGCTGGGAGGCTTTCTTCCATTTCCCACCCAGCTGCATCTGCCACCCGACTCCGCAAAAAGGCTGAAATGCTGGCAGAGCAACACTAACAGTAAAGATACAGGCTTCTCCAGGTAGAATGATAAATCAAAATACTGAAGGCCCTTTAGCTGACTAGTCTTTCAAGCAGTTGCTCAGAGTGCTCGAGCTCTTACTGACAAAAGCAGTATCCAAACAGAAGTCGGTGCCAAAATGATTAAAGTGTACTCCGCCTGCAGTTGCCCTGTAGGAATTCATTAATTGGGAAGTTGTTAAACTCGAGGTTGTATTGCAGTCAGTGTGTAGCAGTGCTGCTTGGAGGGTGTGTGACAGGTCAGGGTGTTTGCAGTACGGCAGATTCCCCATCTTGATGTTAGGTGTATGTTCTTCCCTGTGGGCTGCAAATCAATCTGTGGTGTCCCTGCCTGTAGCAGGCAGTTGGAACTAGATGATCTTAAAGGTCCCTCCCAACCCAAACCACTCTAGTGAGCCTGTGTATTCACCCAGCTCCCTGCAGCACGGAGTTGGTTTCTCAGCACATTCATGCTTTGTGATATGCTGCAGTAAAAGCCAACATGGTATGAATTAAATGTGAAGGGGTTTTGTATTTCTGCTTTCCAGAAAAGTTGGGCGTGCGATCCATCCCAGCAAAAAGTGCGATGAGGGCTTGGTCTTAATTTCAGTTTTGATTAAATCTTGCTAAACTCTATGTCTGCTTGGTGTGCTTTCTGTGTTTGCTTGTAGGCTTGCATATGGATGAAAATATGTACTTTTCCACCCCTGCTTCTTCAAGAAGATCAATAGCTTATGCACAGCCTTCACTGAATATTGAAATGTAACAAAACTGTGGGCAACGAGAAGTACAAAAAAAGAAGGTGACTACATGTGAGAATACAAGCAGGTTCCATTGTAATGGGGAAAAAGATTTTGCTCATTCATAAACAGGAATGACTGTCTTCAAATTTTAGACCATGTGTGTAAGCAAATGGCTGTTATTCTGACATCAGCTGGAACAGGGGTGTTTGCAACAGCAGCACATAGCTCGAAAGAGAGAAGAGATGTAACGGCTGAAGAAGTGAAGCACCAAAGCCCCACAACTTACAACAGAGCCTTGCTCTGAGGTGTCCTGGGGTGAACTGTTTGCTAGAGAGACTACAAACGAGTAATAACCCCAAGCTTTTGAATATATATCTGTGCAGATTGGCTGCCTTGTACTGTGGGCTGGAAATCACGGGCTCACAGCAGTGGGAACTGCTGCAGTGCTTTTGCAGTGTTGGGCAGAACCCATCAGGTGGGTTTGCAGCTTGGCAAATTACTTACCACTGTAATATGAGATTCTCTGTGCTTGGTGTATTTGGGGGGCTCAATCCAACATGGGATTTTCCTGTATTATCGACTACAAGCTCTGAAATGTTGAGTACTTACAGTTAAGATTTACTTAAATACTTTACTGAAATATCTCCTCATTTGAGGCCCACATGGTACCACAGCTGAAATGTACATCACTAATTAATTCTCCTCCATTCCTCGAAGGCACAAGGATATTCCAAGTTTTCTTATAAATTTCAGTAGTAGATACATGAATTTCAGGAGGTGATGGAAACTGAGATTTAGTTTACTGTATTTATTTTCTCATTAAGTGATGCATACATCGGTAGCTTAAATAAAAACAAAAAAAGAGGCATAAGTATAATTAGAAATAATAACAAGACAGGAAGGTAAAGTAAAAAAAAAATCACATATTTCACTTTTAAAGTAAAGAAAAATAATTTGTTGCCATTGGTTAAGGAGTATAACAGTAGTATTTAAAACCATACTTCTAACAGAACACTTTTGTTTTGGGGTCCTGAATTCTCATCACTGTTACTGCATTACACAATATCTTCTTCTCATAACCCTATCTCTTTCACTAGGGGCCAGTCAATAAAATTATAGGGATCAAAATCTAGCCCTGAAACCTAAAAACGGGGAAAGTACATTATGCTATAAACAAACAAAAAACACCCCAAACCCCATGTCAGTAAACATATGATCAAATGATATTCACATTAAAAAGTGGTTCAATAATATCAATAGCCATTACAAGAGGGACAACAATATTGTGTCATCATAGTGTTCGGGAAAAACATTTTGCTGTTTCGTTATGAATAAACCAGAAAGAGCATATAATGAAGTCAAGGGAAATAACAAGATTATTTAATTGGAACTTTAGAGTGAAACAACTGAAAATGTAAAAATGAAGGAAGGTCCTTCCTTAAAAGTAATGAGGGGTCTGATTTCTCATTCCTTTCCCCATCCCTGCCTCAGTGGAATGGAATGATGGAGAACAGGGGGAGAAAACCTTGCAGGAATTCTGTGCTCCAAGTGTCTGTCCTGCAGTTCTGCCAACTTCTGGTGCCGCTTTCCTTTGTATATTTAAAAAGCTTGGTTTGCTAAGATGGCTCTAATGGGAGATTGGTTTCTTTGCTTTAAAGTCAGCAAGTGTGCTAGCAACATGCAATTGATACACATTAACAGTGGTGACTTAGAAAAGTTAATGTTAGAGAGCTTTGCTGCATCTCCCTCGTACCCCAAATTTTATCTTTCTCCTTATAAATCAGATCAGAAGCAGCTCGTAGGATGCTGAGAACTGTGGGTGTGTGTCTGCATGATGGGTTCTGGCTTCCTACAGAAAAGTGGGTCACCAGCATCTTGCTGGCAGCTCAATTTTGGTGTCATTTAGGCAGCTGCACAGAAGCAAAGAGGCCATCGATCAGTCTAGCAACAGCCTGGGGCCTCTGTTTTAATTACATATGTGCTTTGGACTCAATTCATCCCTGTTGAAGCATTATTAACTTAAATGAAACTCCACAATGGAGGAATTTGACCCAATGTGTTGGGTTTTTTTTCCCCACTTCAATATTCCTACATCTAATTCTTTTGAAAAGTCTTTCCCCAAACTGGCATTTGGCTTTATGTGAGCAGTTGGTGTTTGGGGGTTGTTGAGAACCCCTAAGACCAGAACTCTGTATTGTCCCTCAGCATGGCCCAAAGCCATTCCAATACAGAGAGGTCGGATGGGTTTTGCTGTCTGTCTCAGTGTCCAGCTTTTCTAACCAACTTCAATCAATTTTCAGTGCCATTTTCAAGCAGCAAAGAGAAATAAAGATAACTTCTCCTGTTGGCTCTTGCTGTAGGAAGAAGCTTGAAGCAATTGGTTAAATTTATTCTTTTTCAGGTGTCCTCCATCCATCCAGCACAGCTCCACAGCTCTGTATCCAGCACAAGAAAGATGACTGCTTTGAATTACTAATTGGAATTGGTGATTATCAGCAGCATTGTTGCCAGCATTGGGCTACAGATGAGGAGTCTGGTGAAATGCAGCAAGGTGGGTCCGTTTCTGGCTGCTGCTGTGCCGTGTGGGAGCTGCAGAGGTCTGCAGCTGGTGCACGAGGCAGCTGAAGGGTCAGCCCATTTGGGCACGTGGCCCTGAAGAGCACGGATCTCCAGCAGGTCTCCCATCTGGGAGCTGATGGACAGGGAGGAGAGCAGGCTGAGGACTGAGCTCTGCGGTGAGAACAGGAGCAGCCGTGACCAAATACACGCAGTGGACAGCCCTGGGGCAAATGGAGAGGCAAAGGGCAGGGAGCAAGGGCACGGCCACTGTCCTGGCTGTCCTCCTCTCCTCCTTCCTGCAAGCTGCCAGGGTGGGAGCCCTGCACGGTTCTCCGGTGGCAGAGAATGGCAGCTGGGCTGCTGAGGAAGCGCAGGGCAATGCGTCCATGGAGCACACGTTTTTCTCTCTGGATTATCAGCATGTCCAAGTCCCCTTCGAAATCACGCTCTGGATCATGCTTGCATCCTTGGCCAAAATAGGTGAGGCATCTTGGTAAGGTGAGGAGGGATGGGGTGGGCAGGGAGGGGCTGTTCCTTCCTAAGATAGCCTTTATGAGTAGGATCAGGAGGAAATAGGAGAGGTTGTGTTTTGTTTTTGGAGTTCAGAGCTATTTGGGGTGAAACAGGCGATCCTGGGGCTGGAGGTAACATAGCACGTTGTATGTCAGATGTGCACGTTATATGGCAGATGTACTTTCTGCTGAGTCCTGAGCTCTGCAAATGTACCTGTGTGTAATGCTAATCAGACTTGCAAGTGGCCGCTGTGCCCTTCATGGAGCATATTCAGCTGCTGTGAAATTCCTGTGAGCCAGATAAAGCCAAAGGAAGTGCGTAAGGCAAGCAGATGTGTATTCATCTGCAGGAGTGGATAGAAGAGAGTGGAATTTATATATTCTTTATTTGTCCCCCACCCAGGAATTGTGATCACTTCTGTGAAATTCCTGCCATATAAGTTATTTTACCACATTTTTCTTCAGAAAGGAAAAGTGTCTGAGATTCATTCCAATCAGAATTTAATTTCTTTCAGATAGAAATTGCCTTTTCTTTTTGCTGTTCTGCATCTTATGGAATGAGATCTCAACTCTATCAATAAATGAAGAAATAATAATCATTACATCTTTTTATGTTGTTATTCCTGTTCCAGTTTAATTTGTTTCAATTTCCTTCTTACTTTTAATAACCCAACTCTAGTACTTATGGTGCTTGCCGGGATTTCCCTCTGGCAAACACTGGGTGTTGCACAAGGCTGGCCTGATTGATTGCTTGATCTTTTTCCCATGTTACCTTTAATTTTGTGTTGATAATTGCAAGTGGTGACAGTTTTCATGCTATTTAATAAATGAGATTCTTTTTTTTTCTTAATCTATTTGTATGTATGGAATTTGTATTGTGTTTAAAATTAGCGGTTGCTGTTTATGCTCTTAATGCTAAAGTTGGCATGCTAACTAGATTACGTTATCCCAGAAGCATTTTTTATTTATACAGATGATTTAGTTTATTTTCTCTTTGTGTATTAGCATAACATTAAAGGTGTATTTTTAGGTATGAGTAATTGCACACTGAAAGTTTGATATCTTTTAGATTTCTTAGCTAGTCTCTGATTGGGTAGCTTTACATTAATAACATAATTTATTATCATTGTTTATTTGCTTTGATTTATTATCAGTATTCCAAAGTGCAGCCTGCTGAAGGTGGGAGCTGGTGAAGCTTCCTCTCCGCAAGGGGTACCTGGTGTTCCTTGGCCAGTTTGGGCAATAACACAGATTTTTTCTTTTCATCCCCTTCCAGCATTTCACCTTTACAACAAGCTGCCTTCTGTGGTCCCAGAAAGCTGTTTATTGATATTTGTGGGACTCATCATGGGGGGCATCATCTATGGCCTGAATGACAAGTCACCTCCTGTCATGGACAGCGATATCTTTTTCCTCTACCTGCTGCCACCCATCGTCCTCGACGCAGGGTACTTCATGCCCAGCCGCCCTTTTTTTGAGAACATCGGCACCATTCTCCTCTACGCGGTGGTGGGGACGATATGGAACGTGTTTGGGATCGGCTTTTCTCTCTATGGCATTTGCCAAGTGAGAGCTTTTGGGCTGCGGGACGTGTCACTGCTCCACAACCTGCTCTTTGGCAGCCTGATTGCAGCAGTTGACCCCGTGGCTGTGCTGGCAGTGTTTGAGGAGATCCACGTCAACGAGAAGCTGCACATCCTGGTCTTTGGCGAGTCGCTCCTGAACGACGCGGTGACCGTGGTGAGGAGCAGGCTCTGTGACAGCGCCTGGTGTTCAGAGGAAGGGTGGCAGTGTCTGGTGATGGTTTTGTTAATGGTTGTTTTCCCCTTTCCTTTTTCACCCAGGTGCTCTACAAGCTATTTCGATCGTTCTGTGAAATGCCAGTCATCAAAATGGTAGATGTGTTCGCTGGAGTTGGAAAATTCTTTGTGGTTGGGACTGGGGGAGTGTTGGTAGGTCTTACCTTTGGGATGACCTCTGCCTTTACCACACGATTCACCAAGGACATCCGTGTCATCGAGCCGCTCTTTGTCTTCCTGTACAGTTACCTTTCCTACCTCACTGCAGAGATGTTTCACCTCTCCGGCATTGTGGCGTAAGTACGCCCCAGCATCTCATTTCTCTAGGAAGGATTTTTGGTTGTATTTGCTAAGAGGTATCAAAAAATTGTTTTAAAGTTAGCTGCAAATCTGTCTGTGACAGCGAATAGAAAGTATGAAATCTGTGAAATAGCTGAGAGGTGTAACCCCATTCCACACATTACACTACTGCACGTAAACAGTACTATCCACAGCTCACAAGCAATCCAGACCACTAGTGCCAGGCAAATTTCAAACATCCAGTTCATTTAAGTAGGCTATTGAGGAATGGTTACTTGAGCCCCATGGGGGTTAGGCCCAGCCAAAACCAACATTTGAAAAACAGCAAGGATTCTTTAATCAAATCGTCATGACCTCAGAAAAATGTGGTTGTTAGGTTTACAGCACGTCTGCTCTAGCTTCATCCCCGATTGTGCCCTACCAGTTGGCATCTGGGGCTTGGTATCCAGAGGCATGCTGAAAGCAGACCTGGTGATGGCACAGCAAAGTGATGGGAGGTAGCTGTTCATCCCTTATAGAGCTGAAGCCTGGAAATATGCCTTCTGTGTGAAAGTGGAGGGTTCTAATGGAAACCTCTGCCTGGAGATTTGACTTGGAGGTTCTGACTGACCTCCAAAAGATTTCAGGCAAAGCTCATGTGTTTGTCTTGCATTACTGTACTTGGTGTGGGTGGGCCCATCCATCACCTCCCTGTCTCTAATGGCATTTGAAATCTTCTGACCAAATTCAGCCAAGTTTGTCAGAGAGCAAGGTTTCAAAAGTACTAAACCCAAACTGCCTGCAATTTAATAGAGCACAGTTAGTTCCACACATTGATGATTGACTTTGTGCTTACCTCATTGTAAATTTCACCTGAGGAGCTGATGCTGAGAAAAATAAATAAATCTAACAATCTTAGCGGTAGCAGAAGCCTTGCCTTAGAAAGCAGAGACAGATGAAAAACACAGCCTTCTGATTTCTGTGGGCTGATATTTGTTGCTTGGTTCTACAACTTGAACTAAGTCAGCTGCTGCTGAGGATCACAACTGACCATTTAATATTTCCCTAAAAAAATAGTGCTGTTTTCCTGTAAAGTGCACTAAGACTCTATTGATAGCTACAGTGTAAACAACTGTAAATCTGATAATGAGATAAAAAGAAAATAAGAAATTTAAGTCGGGTACCAGCTAGACACAGGAGTGCCTGGGAGATCGATTTTAAAAGTAATGGTACTTCTTTGGCTATAAACTATTCCTATATCTTGCAGATTTTGTTCTTTGAACAGTTAATATGAGCAATATTCTGGCATTACTGACAAAAATTCTAGCTCTGGGAATAGGTAAGAGAAAGCCTATTTATAGGAGCAAAAGACAGAACAGTGAAATAAATGTGCTGCATAATCATTATGGAGCAGAAAACATTCAATCCTAATGGTGTCTCTTTCTATCAATCAAAATCTACTGCACCCATTATGGAACCCATTTTCTATTCTTTTGAATAATGTATTGTTTCTAAAGCAAAACAATTGCAAAGGCAGCTGATTCCTGCAATACCAGTCTTACAATTGCCAAATTATAAATGCCTCTTCTATATGTCTTGATTTCAAACTATTCATTGGTGATCAGGGAATACTGTATTACGAGAAACAGACCTTGGCAGTTGTTTCTTTGAAAAATAATCTGATTGCAAAAATAAATAAATACATTCTACATAGTCCAAAAACCTTTTGAGTGCAACTTGATCTGCTAAACTTTTCTGCTAATGTTTTTTAGCTTTATATACATATATACGTATACACATATATATACATATATATATACACACACACACATACTTTTTCCTCCTTGTCCCAGTGGCAGTGTCCATCTTTGAAGCTGTGAGGAAAAAAAGGTCAAATTTATTCTTTGTGAATGATCTGAACCCGTATCCTTTTTTCCAAGAAGCATTTCCAAACCATGGCTCTGGAAGTTGGTTGCCCATAAATCCGTGTTGGGTTTCTTAGTTCTTAGTTGGAACTGTTTTATTCCCTCTTTATTGAGGCAGATACAGCAACTGAAAAATTACTTTATTTTACTGCGCTTTAAGGCAAAGTGGATCAGTCTGACAAGGATAAATCAGAAAGTTCAATTTTGGAATATTTTAAAATAGTGATACATTTTTCTTATTAGATGGAAGATATAAACTTGGATACTGGATGAAAAGGGGATTTTTGAATGTTGTGTCAGGTAAAACAGGCTCTCCTTCCCCAGTGAGAACGTGGTGGCATTTCTGTGTCTGACCTTCCATGTCCTGCGCCTTTACTCCTGGCCCTTCCCTTAACTCCAGTTTTGATTTCTGATTGGCAGTGAGGGAAAACGAATAATTATTTTAAGATGAAAGAAAAGGAAATATGCCTATTTGCTGTTGTCATTTGTTTGAATGCCAAGTCAAGTCATCAGCAACTCACAGTGGGTAGAAGTGCATCTTCATTTGAAGAAGACTTTTTCAGTACTTCAGGTGAAGAACAGCGGAGTTACCATGAAATCTCCTGGGAAGGGAATTTGTCATCGATAATACTCCATGTGGATGGCCTTACCAAATGCCAGGGAAAATCAGATCTCAGAAATGTAAAACCATTTTACCACTCCTGGTACCGCTTTTAGAACAAAATGTTTTTCTGTCTGGGTTAAAATATAAAAAATGGAGCTTTGACTCTTTGAGCTCTCAGTTGCTCTGACCTTCTAAGACTGCTGGCCTGAATATGTATTGATTTGTAAAGCTGATGAATTAGACCAACCACATGTACCCTGTAACTTAAAGAACCAATTAGCCATGAAAAATTGCAAGGCAGAGTTTTAATTGGTGCTGTGTGCTTCCGAAGTGACCTTGGCTACGTGGTACAAGGAAGTCAAATGTTTCGACTCCAGCAACACTCTCTAATTTACTTAGAAGGAGCAGTGAAGCCATTTCTTGGCTCATTGTGCGGCCTGATGAGCATTCATTAAGATTCTTTTTACTGCTTGAGCATTTTGTTGTTTTTTGGTTGCATATTGGATGGCTTCCTAGCTATGTCCAAAGAATGGTCAACTCTGGATGGACTTAGAAATATGCAGAGTGAGGTATGTTTTGTGTTTGTGTTTCCATTCAAGCTGCTCTTAAGCTACTATGACTTCGAGTCCTACAGGAGTCTCCTGAGTGACCACATAGCAAACACTTCAAAATAGTTCTATCTGATGCACATAGTACTCTCCCTTCCTCTCAAGTGTCTTTCTCCCATGCAGGAAAATAGCTCCTAAGAATTAAACTCTTCTGCCCAGATGTTTTGAGAAAGATACAGTTAGAGTGCTGAGAGCAGGGTATGGCAATGGGAAATGTTGTGTGATGCGTGCGGTGAATGAAGTTGTTTATCTGTGAAAATATTCAGGCAGTCTGGTCAGCCTATGTAGTATCTTACTGTCTTGGTTGTCCTGCTGATGTTAGTGGGCTGTAGGAAGTGAATCACTCGCATTGCAAACATCTGACACTTGATAAAGCTGATATTTTTTTTTCTTTAAATAATAACGTGTCAATGTTGTGCCCTTAGGAAGAAAAATGTTTCATTTTAATTTTCCCAGGATCATTGCTTGTGCCATGGGCATGAAACGTTATGTGGAGGCCAACATCTCTCTGAAGTCTCACACCACGGTCAAATACTTCATGAAGATGTGGAGCAGTGTTAGTGATACCCTCATCTTCATCTTTCTTGGAGTGTCTACCATTGGAGAAAATCACGAGTGGAACTGGCCATATATTTTCTTCACTGTCATTTTCTGTCTGATTTGGAGAGCACTAGGTATGGTGAAATTATGCTTTTTTGTTGTGGGTGTTGTTTGAATGGAACTTTATCATTCTGTTAAATGAGAGAATACCTCTGCCCCCACCATCACCTCTCCAGTTTCCCCGTATGTGGTTATTACAGATGTAAATCATAGAATCATTTGAGTTGGAAGGGACCCTTAATGGTCACCTAATCCAACTCCCTTGCCGTGAATAGGGACAAGGGCTGAAATGGGCTGCAGCCCTCCAGCACTGCTGTGGGGCTCAAAAGCAAGTCAGGCACCCTACTGCATTTTTCTAGTCTGTGCAATCACCACAGACAGCACTGGTGCTAAATAGAAATTCTCGTGATACCTGGTTTATAGATCCATCTGTCTTAGGCCCTTCTTTGATTATCATGATCTCCTCTTCCATTTCAGTGTATCATGGTCCCTTGCTATCTTCACAGTAGGAGAAAGAGTATAAGCACAGACCCTGGGATCAGGACTGTGTAAAACCCTGGGGCCTTTGGCTGCATATCCTGAATTGCAGAGATTTAGGGGATTTAATTCGTAACAACTTCTGTGTACAGCAGTATCCTTAAATGGAAAACTGGAGGAACCGTTGGACAGCTGTCCCTGGAGATGCTTTACGCAGATTATTTGTGGGTAGATGAGTACTGGGACCTAAAATGGAGGTAAAAGGCAAACATATGAGGATACTTGTGTAACTAAGATTTAATTACCATGTTTAGGAATATAAGTAGCTATGGGTGTAGTAGTATCCTGCTATTTTTTTTGTTTTTTATTTGGGATTACGTAAAGAACAAATCTTCATGATGTGACATGGAGAGGAAATATGAAGCAACACTCCACTGTCTTCTCCCTCTGTGGGAATGACTGCGAAATGCTAGTAGGAGAATGATATCCTGAAAATTTGAGAACTGGTCTCCAAGGCACAGAAAACGAGCTGTTCAAGGCAAGCTGTAGCTTATCAGCTGCTGTTGTCCCGGTTTGGTTCACCCACCCTGCTGAGCAGGGTCAGCAGGCTGCCCAAGAGCTCCATGGAGGAGACTCTACATCCTCTGTGGGAATCCTGTTGCAGCGTTTGACCACACTCGCAGTCAAAAAGAGAGCAAAACACAGTGATAGCTGAAGAAAGAGTGTTGTACTTTACTGGTAGTCTTGGCTAAAGGTAATCTTGTTGAAATTGGCTACAAGGAAAACCCGAGTCCTGGTGCCAGGACTCTGGGATCCCATTTTCATGACTTCTGAGTGACCAGATAAATGTTTTAGTGTTGTCCTCAGGTGTATCTTATGCTAATCCAGTGTTCTGAGTGGCTGTTTCTCTATTGTATTCTGTTTTATTGTCCTGGTCTGAGCGAGTGCAGAGTGCTTACCTTGTCCACTGAATATAAAAGTACTAATATCATACAGATATTTTTTTCAAAGGAAAAGATGATAGAGATGAACTCTGTGACATCAATATGTTGCCATCCTCTTCATTCTCTATCTTCCTCATTTATGAATGTTTTTATATATTAACAATACCTGCAGATACAGCAGAGCACACATTTTGGCAAAGATTTGATAGCTACAAAACATTCAGTGGGATTTATGTTTACAAACCACTGAGTCAAACAGAATGGTAATTTACTTGAACTCAAATTTGATAGGCACTTCAAGAAATTGCTTAAATAGGCTAAGCCATGATTAGCAAGACGTAGCAGAATCTGTTTTATTTGCTGCTAATACATGCCAAGGTTTGTTTTAATAACTGTGGGCTGTAAATGCACTTAGAAACACGGTTATTGGTTGTGCATACGTTGAAATGTTGTATTATGATTAAGCATTTTTTTTCTTTTAAGTTATTTGCTTAGATGAAAAGAAGTTCTGAGTTATTTTGACTTCTATTTAGTTTGAAAATTCTTCATTGCAAGAGGTAAGGAACATAGTAATGTTACAAAGCTCCTGGCAAAATCCTCCGGCTCTCTCAACACAGCCATTCTGATTGCACTCAGATTACACCGTACATTATTAGAGAAGGGCTCAGTGCTGCAACCAGCAAAGAAAACACTCTTTATATTCAAGGTCCCCCTGAATTAAATAAGAACACACAAACTAAGGCTGAAAATCATCCTGCATATCTCATCCTGAATGGGGCTTCCCATTGATCTTCATGGCTGTTAATCTTCAAGAAATAAAATGTTTGTCCTATCATTTGGCATTAAGATCACAGCTTAGAGCTTTAAGGCCAGACTTTTTGTATCTTTCTGCATCTGTCTTGTATTTGCAAATGACTGAAAATTACATCAACTGCTGTCACCTTACATGGTCTTGAAGTTGAGCAGTATAAATCTCTTACTTAAAGGTTTGTGGTGTTTGTTGTATTCCCCCAAGGGAAGGAAGGCTGGAAGAAAAGCCCTTCTCCAGGGCTCTGGGGTTCCAATGGCATTGGGAAGGTACCACGCTTGCCCTAGTGCTCAGTGTTCAGTGATGTTTTACTATTGAATATATAATTTAATTTTGAGAAAATTAATATATTGGATATATTTATGAGGAATGTATCTGATTTCTTTTTGTTTGAGGTGTCCCCCCCTTCTTTCCTGCTTTCAGGGGTTCTGGTGCTGACCTTCTTTGTGAACAGATTTCACGTGAACACTGTCACCAGCAAGGACCAATTCATCATTGCCTACGGGGGGCTCCGCGGTGCCATTTGCTTCTCTTTGGTCTTCTTGCTTCCTGACTTCCGCAGAAAGAAGCTCTTCATTGCAGCAACAACTGTGGTCATCCTCTTCACCGTGTTCGCACAGGTAACAGCACTCAGCCCAAAAGACTGTCATGAGCAGTTGTAGAGAATGAACACAGTTTCTGTCTTTCAGACGAGTAACCAGAACTAAGCATTAGACCTAGTGCACAAGCTAATGGATATGAGAATTAAAATTTCCTTTGTGTCAGGTGTCCAGGTGGATAAAGTTTAAAAAGTTGCTACTTAAAGAGGCAGAACGTGCAATGCATTTGTGAGGTTGATTGTATTTTGTTCAATTAAATCTTGTGCTATAGCCTTTTCCATGACAACATGTCCCATTTCTGATCTGATCCATCCTCATTGGGGCAGCAGTGGTGGAAATTGGGAGTTTTCTAAGAATGAGTCCCAATTTACTGGGGCATCCAACAGCTGAAGCAACATCAATCATTAGTTGCTGATCAAAATGTTTTGTATATATACCTGAGAAGTCTTCATGTTCATGCAGCACAGCAGCTGCAATTATTTTATGATGATTCAGCGGCCAGGGGCTTGCGCTAACTCTTCTGCTGCAAAAAATGTGGGTGTGTTACTTGTTATAAAAGCAAGGAAAATCAAAAGAAATAAGTCATAGCACACTTGATTTATCTGCCCCTGATTTTTCTTTCTTTCTTTTTTTTTTTTAATTCATCTTTGAATCCGGTTGCTTCCTGCATTCCCATTCTGCTCTAGAGCTTTTTTGGTTGTAGTACGGAAACCTTCTTGCACGGAAACTGCTGCTTTGAGTCTGCTTATTTATGGCAGTGTTCTGTAACTGCTGAGAGAATGCAAAAAGATCTAGAATATGCCAGTGCCCTGTATCCTAACAGATGAGATGAATGTTTTCTTTCCTATCGAGCATCTGGCGTGGGTTTGCAACAACATGAAGGTTTTGTTTTGGCACGGCAGGGGGGTCCTGGGCGTGGGCACGTGCCTGTCTTGCTCCCAGCCGAAGTCTGTAGGAGCTCCTATCAAAGTCCTTCGTACTGGACTTCGGCTGTGGATGTGTTCCTGCTAGCATTGCTCTCGTTGTCGACAGACCGCTCCGTTTCTCGCATTCTCGGAGCGCCCCTCCAGGTGCTCGGCAGCTTCCCTCCGCCAGGCACTGCTCTGACATCTAGTGGTGGAAGCCCCCCTGCACTCCTCCGGGAGGCGCGGGTTGCGGTGATCCCTGCTGTTCTCTCCGCAGGAGCGAGCCTGTCACACTGGGGCTGCTTTCAGAGTTTCTCAGCAGAAAACCACCTTTTGGTTCAACTTGCGAGGATGTGGTGGAAATACTGGGGTCGTTGGGTCCTGAAGGGAGCAGGGCTGATGGTGGGGAAGTGAGCAGGTCCCCGTGGGGCTGAAGTGTGTGGGACGGGGGCTGGAAAAGCTCCTTGGTGCATGATGTCCTTCCTCCCCATCCAAGGATGGGGCTGCAGAGCAGTTGCGGGGCCTTTGGGACACGGGGTCATGGTGTCAGCTGCTGAGTGGCCCCATGGCTCAGCATCACCCAGTGAGAGCTGATTTCTTCCGCTTGGCCTCCCTGAACCCCGCAGTGTGGGTGCTGGGTGCTCAGGCAATGCAGGAGAGGCTGCGTTCATTCCTGAGCCCTCCTAATCCACACCAGGAGCTGAAAATAATCTGCAATGAGTGTGACGTGCTGCTGGGCTTGCAGGTTTCAGGGCCTTGTTGCATGCTGAAAGGAGGCAGCGGGGGCCCGGGGGTGGGGAACGTGGTTAGGTGGAGGGTGACAAGTTTTAAGATGCAAATGTGGGTCAGAAATTGAAAAGATACGGTCACTAGGCATGTCTGCTCATGCAGAGACGCTCTTGAGGCTCAGACAAAGGTTGTTCTAAGGCAGCAGCTCCATTCTGCTGAGGCTTTGGGAAATCCTTCCCAGGACCAGGAAGGGGCTTTTGTGTAACCTCAAAGCTTGGCTGGTGATGTCACTCCCATGCTGATGGGTGGGAGGTGGACAGGATCCCCGTGGGGACACTCAGCACTCAGTGGGAGCAGAGCAAGCTTTGCTCAGGCAGCATCATGCAGCTGGGGCAGTCATGAGAACAGTGGGGAGAAAGCAAACTTGCTGCAAAGCTGAATCTGAAAAGTATTGTTATAACACAGCATGGAAAGCGTCAGTAAAAATAATAATGATAATAAGAAAAAGCAGGTATTAGAGTGAACCTTCAGCAACTTGGGTTTGTATGTTAGTTCTTCAGAAGTTTGAGCACTGCTGCAGTGGATTGGTGGATGTGGGATTGAGGAGTGAATATCTTTTTCACATCCTTCACATTGCTGTGGGTGGAAAGGGCAAGTGAAATATTGGCTACAAACAATTTCTGTTGACTTTTTTTTGCTGCTGTTGTTTTGTGTAATGTCTTTTTGTTATATATTTACAGTGATATCAGTAATGACGTGGGTCTTATTTTGTGTTTAGACTGGTCAGATGGTAGGGGACAGAAAGCAGGGGAGAAGCTGGTGAAGGCCAGCAAAGCGTCTTGTTGGAGAACAGATCCACTTCATTTTCTTGGAGATCCTGTCCACGCTGTCTGGAAAGCAGACCAACAACCAATGTGTAAACAGCTGGGCTTGCCCATACGTGGGTCTGTCAGTGCTTTATATAACCCAGGAAATGCGGCTATTTTGGGCTTTCTAACTCGGTTGCATAAGTCCCTTCCCCCAAGAGATTTGGTTAATAATTTTGGGAAGGTTGGCTGAGCAATTGTCAAGTCCTCAGTGCTTGCAGGCGGGCCTGGCTCGGTGCCACCCAACCAGAGTCCTTCCAGGAGCTGTGGGCTCATCTGGAATGCCACAGAGGGCCCTCATTGTTCTGTCTGTATGAGGTTTAAAAACTAAATACCATACTCTCCATTTAAAGCTCACTCTCAGCCTTTTGGCCTCTGACTCTTTGATGAAATTGTTAGCAAATGTAATCATCATGTAGAGACTTTCGTATTTTCTCTTTGTTTGCTGAATATACTTACCCATTAGCTACTGGATTGCTGTTGGTAGAAAACCATTGTGTGAGCCGTGCTATAGCCAGCATGTCATAGAACTGTATCGTGGTGTTGGGTTGGAAGGGACCTTAAAGCCCATCCAATTCCATCCCCCTCCCACCCATCTGCTGATGCAGTCCGGGGTACTGTTGGCCTCCCATCAGCATCATGCAGTGCTCTTTGGGCAAACTGTCCTTGGTGGGTGGAGGTCACGGGGGACCTACAGGAATGACATGGTCTGGTGGCCTGAGAGACATGTAAGATTCTCATAGTTCTCCCATGGTGCGGAAGGGCCAAAGGAATCTAGGTATGTAGGTGCTTCTAAGTCTGGGAGTCCTGCTCACAAATCTCCAAAACACCACTTTAAAATGAATACAAATGTCGCTGATTATCCATTGAGGGCAAGAGACCAAACTGTGTTGTCTATACTTCATTTTTGTAATATCTCTTGTGAATTTCATATATTTCTTATTTACTCTGCATAACTATGCATTTTAATTGCTATTAGCTATTAAAATGGCACATTAATTGTTTTTACTATTAAAAGTCTCCTCTGTGCCAACATTTGTGACATTCAGAAGTCATAAATATTAACTGCTCCATTATTTTTATTGTAAACATGTCCTAGAAAAGGAGTTTCATATGAAAGCCTGTCTGGGAAATGCATTACAGCAGCATTTTCAAAGTTCGCTCACAAGGCTTAAAGGACATTAAAACTCTTCCCTTGACCTTCCCACCAGGTGGATACTTTGATTAGTAAACTTAGCCACTGGCTGATGATCAAAGATCATTGGAGTAATGATCTGTGGCACTTAAATAGTGAGCAGACGTCACCTGCTCTGGTCTGGGCCGCCACTGGCGGGGGCTGTGTGCTCAGATGTCTCCAGGACAACCATCACTTCAGGCATTTGAACTTTGGGCATTTCAACCCTCTTTCCATCTGGTAGACTACAGCAATAGCAAACTGTGGGCTTGACCTTGAGGTTATTAGTTGAGTTTTTGTGATCTTGGAGATGCCAGAGGGCAGGTGAGGGGATCAGAGCATTGCTCCTCTCTGCCACCCCTATCTAAAGGCTGCGTGTGAGCTGCTGTTGACAAGCTACCACCGTGGCTTTCTGCAAGCAGACAAAATGTTTGGCTTACAAACATTAGCAGATAGCAGGGTTTCCAGTATTGTCAAAGCTTCCCTGATATTTATCCTGTCTTAAAACAGAGGTGCTAGCACAAACAGCAGGCCATGTTCTACCAAAAAGTTACTCTTGCTGCAGTGGCTGGAGTAGCTGTGGTTCGTATATATTCCTGTGAATTTGCTCCAAAAGAGACAGTGCAAGCACCACCAGAATGCTTGATGTGAAGAAAGCCTGACTTGGTTTTGTGATTTTGCTGCAGGGAATGACCATCCGCCCTCTTGTAGACTTGTTGCATGTCAAGAGGAAAAGAGAGAGTGCTCCCACAGTGGGTGAGCAGATTCACATTCGGGTAAGTAAGGAATCCAACAACACATGGCTTGAGCTTCTCAAGGGCTTTGCTGGTGGGCATAGAGTCCTTCTGCAATGCATTGTGCCGCCAGGACTCTACAGCCCTGCAAACTCCTGTTGATTTTGCTTGACTCCTTTGCAGGTCAGACCCTTTCCAGGTTTAGAGTCCTATGCAGCTCTCTAGCCAGGGGTTATTATTTGTATTGCAGTGGTGACCTTTCACTCAACTGAGCATTGCACTAGGTGATGCACAAACATGGCAGATGAAGATGGTCGCTTGCCTGAAAGCTTATCAGAGAATTGTAGAATGGAGTGGGTTGGAAGAATCTTAACAATCACTCAGTTCCAACCCTGCCATGGGCTGGTTGCCCCCACCAGGTCAGGCTGCCCAGCGCCCCATTCAGCCTGGCCTTGGGCATCTCCAGGGATGGGGCACCCACATCAGCACCACCAGTTTGGATATTTAAAAAACAAACAGAAACCCAGGAAGTGTAAGACAAACACTATATTAGAGAGAATCACTGAAGTCCCCATAGCCCAGAGGTGCGGTTTGGTTCACATTGCTCTCACCATCCAGACGTTGGCCTTTCTGCTTACAGAGACTTCACTGCAGAGTGATTCAACTCCAGCAGAAAGCAGAGATTTCTGCACCCTTCCCCAGGGCTCTGCATGGCTGAGGGGAAGCACGCTGGATCCCACTGCAGCTGCAATGCAATCTGAGGAACAACTCAGGGAGATTTTGCACTGGGTCTTGTTCAGTTTGACGCTTACAACCCAATAGAGAACTGTGGCCTGGGATGTTTAATTTGATGATGTGCCGTGTCCAGTATGAAGTACTGCTCTGAATCTAATTGCTTATGCCCAGTCACACTTCCATAAGCATATCTCCTTTGGGAATATTTTTGTCTTCTTTTTGAGTAGCTAGAAATAGAGATGTTAGGTCTGGGGACATGTATAAAATGTTTGGCATCCTCACAATTAGGTTGTATTACAGGGCTTTGTCTGAGGTTAACAGAACAGTTCAATAGGCTGAGGAGGCTTTTCCTATAATGAACAGAGAATACTTTCTTCTTTTGTTAGCGTCTGAATAGTAAATCATCTCTGAAAATGTGTTTATTGGGAAATGTGAGCTGAAAATGGCCATGTACCAATTAAGCTAAGTAGACAAGGTAACAATACAGATAGTTGGAAGGCAGGCATGCAGGGAACCAGAAGCAGCTTTTGTCCTCACATTTCTCAGTCCACGTAGCTGGGACATTCAGCGTGGGGCCCTGTTTGTGCAGCTCTGGCTGTGAGGTGCCACCCAGTGCTCACAGGAGCACTCATCAACCAGTCCAGGATTTTTAATGTGTTTTAAAAAATGATAATGTTTTTGAATAAGGCACAGTATGGTCAGTGATTTTATTTAGTGGGAAGTGCCTGGGGGAAGGCAGTACTTATTATTCAAGTGGAGTATTCATTTGTACATTATCTCTGTTTATATCCTGAAGATACTGTTCTCCTGAGACAAGCTGTCCTCGAAACACGTGGCATGAGCATTATTGAGGCCCGGTATGCAGGACGTGCCAGCCATTAGCCAACCTGCATGTATCATAAGGAACAGATCCCCGTCCCTCAGCAATTAGTCTTTGCTTGCACAGACCTGAAAGAAAGCAGCCAAATCTCTCATTGTGCTCCAGAACCAAGGGATACACGTGTAGGGCTGAATGGGGAATTAGGCCGACAGCCCCTCTTCTTGTTTACCAGAGCTGTGTACCTTGCTGGAAATGTCCCCCATTCTGTCTGCTGGCTTTTGATGTTTGCTGACTGACTTCATCACGTATGCAATACATGCAACCAGCGTATAGCAAAATCCTCTCTTCTGTTTAGTTCTTGGATCACTTGCTGGCTGGCATAGAAGATATATCTGGACACTGGGGACAGTATTACTGGAAAGACAAGTAAGGATTTGCCAAAATACAACTGTGTACATGTGTAGAAAAAAAATGAGTCTGGTTCCTATTCTGTAAGTTTCTGCTGTGGGCTGCTGAGCCTCATTCATCCTTGTGGCACGGAGCAGATGGGAAGGGGCAGCTCCTCCGTCTGCAGCAAGGTGAGACCAGGCTCCTGGCGCACTGCTGAGCAGAGCAAAGCCTCTCTCTTTCCTTGCAGGAAGCATGTTGTTCTTTGCCCTAAAAAGACTCCTTTCTCCCTTCCTACAGAGTTTGTCCCTTGTCCAAATAAATTTGCTGGAAACACAAGAGCTGCGGGTGCCATGGTAGATTGTCCACGTAGAAGAAATTATTTTTATTTTTAAATAATAGCTTAATCTATACTAATAACAATTGACCTGGTTTAATTTGTTTACAGCTGACTTCATGATAATGGCTCAGGTTGAGGCAGCTGATGGGTATTTTCTTAGAAATGCCAGTGCTTGGAAGTGCCACTAGAGGGTATGGGAAGCACTGCTGCTGCTCCTTGCAAGTGGGTTTGCCTGTGGCTGAGCTGCAGCATCGCTGTCTGATACCAGCAAGATTTTTTCCAAACATTGTGCTGCATTTGAGCAGAAAGTGGGAGGAAACAACTCAAGAGGGCATCTGGAAGTGTTTAAATCGCTAAATCCTGTCGTATCCCTGGGGCTACTGCATGTACTTGTAGCACTTACTGGTCTTCGTAATAAATTTGGCACTTTGGGGAGTTTTTATTGTATTTGAAGATGTTTTAATATCTTAGCTCATGTACAGAGATAAGTAGGGACTGGCCTCTTGGGCAGCAGGTTTCTGGAAAGCAGGAAATGAAATATAATAGAGTATGGGGCAACCATGGACTGTGAAGCTGCTGGCTTGCTCAGACCCGCAGTAGTTCTAGGGAGCAAGGGGCAGGAGGCTAAGAACGCCTTGCTTTGTTCTCAAACAGGTTGGAGTATTTCAACAGCAAATATCTGCAGAAGTTCCTGCTCCGAGAATACGACCAGCCCAAATCAAGCATTGTGCTTCTCTATGAAAAGCTGGAGCGGAAGCACGCTATCGAGCTGGCAGAAGCAGGGCAGCTGGGCCATGCCCCATCCCACCCTTCCTTGCTGTAAGTGCTCCCCGGCCTGTCTCCACAAATAGGGTGCCACTAAGTTATAATAAGGCTGTGTCCCTGTTTGGGAGAGCCAGCAGATAGGGTTTATCCTCTTGTCGCATGCTGGAAAGAATAATGACCGAGAATTATCAAGTTTTCTCAAGGAAAGAGATCTTCCTTTAGGAAAGATAAATATATTGATCTGGAAAGATTTAAGTACCTCCTAGTCATTGGACACATAACAGGGGATACCAGCTTTGTTTTAGAGCCCTTCAGAATCATATTAGGTGGAAGTTTGGTTTGCATTTGGATTCCAGATAGCCAGATTACTGTCACTGATATGTCACCTTTGTGGAGTGCTGTCTGCAAGGGAAAGGCACTTGCTCAGCTCTGTGGCTTCATGCAGAAAAAATATGAGATAAATCTGATGTGATGCACACCAAGAGGCTGCCGTTGTCCGCATCCCTACCACCAGAAGGAGCAGTTATCATAGAATCAAAGGATCACAGAATGCTTGGATTGGAAGGGACCTTACAGCCTCCCTAGCTTCAACCCCTGCCATGGGCTGGCTGCCCCCCACCATCTCAGGCTTCCCAGGGCCCCATCCCACCTGGCCTTGAGCACCTCCAGGGATGGGGCACCCACAGCATTCTGGGCAGCAGTGCCAGGGCCTCACTGCCCTCAGAATAAAGAATTTTCCCCTGACATTTAATTTGAATCTCCCCTCTTTTATTTTAAAGCCATTTTCCCTTTATATGTCACTATCAGACCGTGTAAAAAGTTGCTCTCTCTCTTTTTTTATATGCTCCTTTTAAGTACTGGACGGTTATGAACATATTTAGCAAACTTTTCAGTCTCCTCTGCTTCTCCCTGCCAGGCTGTTCCATAGAAAGGAGCAGCATACCTTGGACCAATGCAAAGTAAACACTATTTTGAGATTAGGAGGAGGATATTCACAACTGACTGGTGAATGGGTGGGCTCCATCTGCAGGGACTTGCTATTGGTCGTGTCTGCCTGTCCCACTTGTGGTGGTGTCCAGCGGAGATACTGGGCATTGGTGACACACCACCTGTGCACCTCCTGAAGTAAGGTGCTTTGGTTTTCTTTGCAGTAACAGTGACAGGACTGTCATCACAGAGAAGAAATCGGAGGATACTCTGTGTTCGGATGGTCTGGAAGACATACAGGAAATACTGGCAAGGAACTTGTACCGAATCAGGAGAACGGTATAGCACTTCCCTCCATCCATATTTTATATGTCCAATAACAAAAGTTATTTCTGTTATCCCAGAAGCCTGAGCAGATGTTGTGAATATTTACATAATTACTAATGATGTGGCTTTGTGAGCAGAGAATAGTTGGCTGTGTGAAGCCAGATCCAATTTCCAAGTCAGTGGCACGTTTCTGTTTGCAGCATGACAGCTTTTGAAAGGTTCCCCCAGTCAGCCTGTAATTTCACGAGGTATTTTAGGCATCAGCACCCAGCACCAGAAGCGAGAGGAGAGGAGCACATGGATCCTCAGGCACCAGGTTAGCTCATCCAGCTGCTGCAAAGCTCCTGGTTACCTACCAGAGCCACATGGCTGCAGCATTACAGCCACCCTGTGCCCCATCATCTTGCCATTGCAGCTTGGTGTGCTGTGACCTCAATGCAAGACAGTAAACAAGTACCGTAAGTTTTACTATGAATTTGGTACATCAGGGGTGACATAAAAGCACTTGCTGTTTGCAGAATATCTCACAAATAATCCCTCTGACACAGGAAGGTGCATTCTCATTGCTGCTCACGTGCTGATACATGGAGCCTTATCCTTAAAATCCACCTAAGCCTTTGTTTTGTGGATTATGTACAAAATACTGAGTCCTTGGGGATGTGGCTGGGGTGGGCATGTCAGCACAGCAGGGGCAAACACCCCCTGCTGCCACTTTGCTGAGCTGAGAGAAACAATGAGATAAGGCTTGTCAGAAACCTGTAGAAATGGTGGAATGCTCTCCACAACTCCCTCAAAGGAGGTGGTAGCGAGGCAGGGTCAGCCTCCTCTCCCAGGTAATTGTGATAGGATGAGATGGCCTTAAGTTGCCTCAGGGGAAGTTCAGGTTGGATACGAGGAAAATTTCTTCTCTGAAAGAGTGGTGAGGTGCTGGCACAGGCTGCCCAGGGAGGTGGTGGAGTCACCATCCCTACGGGTGTTAAGAAACGTGGAGATGTGGAGCTGAGGGACATGGTCAGTGGGTGTGGTGGGGATGGGCTGATGGTTGGACTTAGTGATCTTAGTAGTCTTTTCCAATATTAATGATCCTATGATTCTTTCTGACCACCTCTGGGGTTGAGTGTTCCCATGGCTGAGGGACAGGTCCGAGCTGTTCCATGCTCACAATGCTCTGTGGTGCATGGCAGGGCCCGGCGTACAGCAGGCACACGCTGCCCGGCGAGACAGAGCCTGTGGAGCAGGCCCAGGAGATCCTGATCCTGCAGCGCCGGAGCCTGCGGGTGGATGCAAGTGGGAGCGACCGGATCAGCCCCAGGAAGGAGGTAAGGGAGTGGGGATCCCCCTGCAGCATTGCATGTACTGCTCTCTGTGGTGACAGAGGGACTGCAGGTATCACAAGAAAAAGGAAGAGGGCTCTTTCCTGCTTTTTTCTTTTATAGGTAAATCTTATCTTAAAAAAAAAAAAAAAGGCATTCCAATGAGTAAGGAAAAAAACCTTCCCAATTCCTGACAAACAAATGAGCCATCCTATGTGCAGCACCGTTCAGCTCTTTGTAAGCCCAAGTTTCCACCCATACCAGGAAAGTTACCGACTAAGCAAATATTATTAATTGAGCCTCAGTTTGTAGATATAGAGATCTACTTTTCCCGTGTTTTCTTTTCTGGGAGATTTTGTGGCAGGCTGGTGTTGAGTGCATCCATTGTCAGCACTCCAGATGCTCTGCAAACATTTGAAATTGGTGGGGTTTTTTGACCCCAAAAAATCCTCGTTTAAATGGACAGAAGTGTTATTGTGAGTGTTCTTATTTATTTTGGAGGTGATTTTTTTGTTTTTAAAAGCAACTACAGTTCTGGGCAGACTCAAATAAAATAAAATGGAAGCGTTGCATGCTGGATTGCTGGAGAGCCATGCAAAGCCCAGGTTGGCTGGCATAGCTCCCTGCCAGCTCATATTCTGAGCAAGGGGAGAAGCAAGGTGAATGCGATGTCTGTGTGCCCGTGGCTTCTGCTGGCTCCTCTGCTGTTGATGAAAGGAGCTGGGCAAGTGTTCCTTGTGGAAAGGTGGAGTGGTCCAGGAGCAGCATGCGAGGAGCGAGCTCAGTCCTACTGGGCTACTCTAGTCCTCTGTAACTCTTCCTTTGCAGGAAATCCAATGAAGCCCCCTCAATTTGCCCTCAGGCTCCCCAGCTCAGCATCAGTAACGGCTGAGCCATCCTAAATTTCACCTCCTTCTTGGAGGCTCCATCACTGAGGAGAACAGGGTGACCTTTTAAAGAGATACTTTATCTTTCTTTATTTAGATAGTGATTTTCCACGGCAGCACAAGATCTCCAGGCTGCCGCGGGCTTTATTCTATTCTGATTTCTTTGTTCAAATGCCAGTCACCGAGGAGCCTGCCGAGAGCTGCAGTGATGCACCAAATGCTACTGCTTCCCAGCCCTCCTTGCACAGAAAGGTGTCCCGGCTCTTGCAAACAACTTAAAAGATTTAATTTGATCATTTGCATGCTGATTGGTACTTACAATTCAAAATAGATAGGGAAGAACATGGCATGTTCCTGTAGAACATTTGGTATAATTAAACTTCAAAAGAACAACATCAAACTCGCGCTGATTTTGAGCACATGATGTACTTTAAGGACATTCGTTTGTTAACCCTTGTGCTGCCACATTCCTGCCCTCTGCTGCTCCCAGCAGTAATGTTTAATTGGAAATCTGGCACCTCAGTAAGACCTTTTCCATTTCTCTGAGCACTTAGAACTGGCCTTTCAGCGGATAGAATATTTTGGTGAATGTTTCCCTTCAGACAGATGCATGGGACTTGTCAGCTGCTGTCAGTGGTGCACAACGAGCACTTGGGTGCAATGCAAAATGCCAAGCTGGTACTCAGTGCAGCTGTCAGAAATATAAAAGAAGATACATCCAGCAGGACTAGGGAGGCAGTTGTCCTCTGTGCTTGGCACTGGTGAGGCCACACCTCGAGTGCTATGTTGAGTTTTGGGCTTCTCACTATAAGAAAGACATCGAGGCCCTGCGGCATGTCCAGAGAAGGAAAGTGGAACTGTGAAGGCCACACAAAGTCTTATAGGGAACGGCTGAGGGAACTGGGACTGTGTAGTATGGAGAAAAGGAGACTCAGGAGAGACCTTATTGCCTTTGACAACTCCCTGAAAAGAGATTGTGGTGAGGTGGGGGTCAGCCTCTTCTCCCACATAACTATTGATAGAACTAGAGGGAATGGCCTCAAATTGGGCCAGGGAAGGTTCAGGTTGGATAATAGGAAAAATTTCTTCTCTGAAAGAGTGATCAGACACTGGAATGGGCTGCCCAGGGAGGAGGTGGAGTCACTGTCCCTGGAGGAGTTGAAGGAGAGGACAGATGTTGCACTGAGGGCATGGTTAGCTGGCATGGTGGAGATGGGTTGATGATCTTAGAGGTCTTTTCCAACCTTAATGGTTCTGTGATTCTATAATTTGAGGATCCCCTATCCCTGGAAGTGCCCGAGGCCAACTTGGATGAAGCCCTGGGCAACCTGCTCTGGTGGGTGGCAGCCAGCCCACAGCAAGGGATTAGAACTAGATAGTCTTTAAGGTCCCTTCCAACCTAAGCCATTCTATGCCTTGTAGGAGACATCTGGGAGTGCTAGTCATATCTTTACAATACCTACTTCTCCCTTGTCCCAGTCTAAATAAAGCAGGTATAAATGCTGAGGCATCACTAGAGCGAGCCTCAGCCCAAAAAGCAGCACTCTGAGCCTAAAACGAAAAGTCAGGAGGGCGTGGTGTGATCAGCACTTTTATCTGTTATTTTGTAGAGTATCTGCCTCATTTTAATTTGGATAGAAGTAAGACCATCCCCGAAAGTTATGAGATAATATTCTAAAAGAGCCTTGGACTATGGGTATGAAGTAGGTGTGTGATGCCAGTGCTTCCCACTGTAAGAGAAAAGATTGTAGCACTGGAACTTGCAAACAGAATGAAGAAATACTGACAAAAAGCAGTTTATTATTAAAAAATTAAGTAAGTATTTTAAATTTTATATTGGATAAAAATAAGGCACTCAGATTTAGAATTTCATGCCAAATTGACAAGCAAATGATGTTTAAAATAGCTGTCAGTGGAAGACTGGAGTGGCTGGCATTGGAGACTTCATATCTATTTCATACTCCATTTTTTGTAGTCCCTGAGGGAAGGGTTTGGCCTGCCAGGCTTTGAGTCAGTAGCAAAATCCATTCACCCCTGTGCTGCATGTTTTTCTATTCTGCATTTCTCCACAAGATGGAAGCATTACAACTGTGTTTGCAAACTAAGCTGGAAATCAAGGAACAGAACCAAACTTCCAGCCAAGGGCCCTGCAACCCTCCAGCTGTGGTGCAATGTGTGGGCTGTCTTCCCTTTCCAGCCTATGTGAAAAGAAGCTTTTGCTATACGTTCAACCAATTACATGTTATGAGCTGAGCAAATAATTAAAAAATCCCTTTGGCTTAATAGAAACACTGCTTTTCCTGCTCAGCGGCTGTCAACATGTAGGGCTTTTTCTTTTTTAGTGAAATTGATTGGTCTTTTGCTATTAAATTATGAAGTTGTTGTAGCTCAATTAGATTAATCTCATAGTTTGTTAGGGGCTGGTTTCTTTCTTCCTGTATCAGCCAACACAAAAATAAGGGCTGCATGGAAATGTGTCCTTCTGTAGGGCACCGCCAGCCCAAGAAGGACCAGCAGTGGAGCTCCTCCTGCCCGCTACTCAGCTTTGGCTTAGCCAGCACCGGTTCCTGACTAGACCAGTCCTGGTCTAATATTAAATGTGGAGGTTGGTGGCCCTGCCTGTGGCTGGGGGGTTGGAGCATGTTGATCCTTGAGGTCCCTTGCAACCATTCTATGATTCAGTCCCCTCCTGCCTTTGTCCTCCCTGTCTTCAGGTGTCGATCTTTTGGCTTTGCTGTGGTGCGAGGTGGCTCCTGGCTGTGCTAGGAACCATGCCAAGGGTTTGCCAAGTGAATAGGTGAGAAGCAAGGAACGAACAACCGTTATCCTTCCAAGCCAGTTGTGCGAGTCAGATGATTTACACCAGGCACAAAAATCTTGGCAAGGTTGAGAGGTGACTTCAGATCTGAATTGCAGCCCAGAAGACTAACTCCAAGACACTATCTATTTCCAACAGAAAGTTTGCCTTCCTCCGCCTAAGGACAAAATTCCTCCCAAAGGCCACTGCTTCCTGTGGCTGTGCATCACATTGGCTCTCAGCGCTGTGTGTATTTTAGGCTTGCCTTGTTTTAGGCAAGGAGCCAACACAAAGTACCCTGGCACTGTGTTTTCTGAGACCTGGGATAGCTTTTATTTACCATGGAGCGCCCAGAAAATCCTTGCACCTGTAGCCAGGCAACTTGGCTCTCTTTTCTTCTGCCAAAACACAAGTGCACTCCCCCAGAAAGAGCTTATTTGGAGCTGCCCATAAGCCGTGTGCGTAAATGACATACTGCCTTTGGTAATTATGTCGGAGCCCTTTCATGGAGCATGCTCTGAGCAGTATTAAATGCCTCTGGGAATGGCTTTCCAGGGAGCCAGGCTGCTGCTGCGGAGCCCGGGAGGCATTGTCATGAAAATGGTCAATAAAACCATGTACAATGGGCAGAGGGCATCGGGTCCCTTGTTAAGGGAGGGGGGAAAGGGAAGGGAAACAAAATGGAAAGCCAGGTTGGGAGATGTCCAGAGTTATTTGGCAGTCCAGATTCCATGCCCTGGGTGCCAAATCACAGCTGCACAAGAGGCTTATTCCCAGTTCACAGGAAAATTGAGCAATGCGGGCAGGATGGTGCTACCTGCTGGTTTCAGAAAGGTGGCAATGGGCTCGCTGCCTTCTTCGTGCTGCGTCTGTGTCCTGGGCATGGGCTTGGTGTCTCCATCCTGGTCAACTCCTCCTGCATTGTGCTGCTGGAGAGCTCCCACCAACCCATCCACATTGGTGTCTGTAAATATTTCCCCTTAGAAACGCCTGCCATGCATTGGCTCTATTTTTAGAACTAGTTCTTTTTGTTTTTCTTGGCAAAAGTAAAACAAATGGAAGCAGAGTCCTTGGGGATTGCAAATGGCTTGTTTATGAAGCATGAGTGTCATTAACAGACTTGCTAGCAATCTTCATAAATGCATTAAAGCACTTTTCTTCCTTAATCACAGAAGGAGGGCTCTTCCCTGGTGCGGGGTGACTCTGATGTGCAGCCCCGGCTGTGCCGCTCCCTCACCGGTAAGTGGGGATGGGGGTCCCTTCTCACCCTGCCCTGCTGGGGACATCTCAGCAGGGGATAAGGAGGGCAGTGCTCTGAGCTGTGAATGCTGTGCAGAAAGGATTCCAAAAATTAACATCTTTGGTGTTTTTGTTTGTTTGTTTGCTGAGTGTTATTAAAATGCACCATTAGCAGCACTGTCTTGAATCTTTGTTACAGAAGGACCAGTGGTTCAGAACCTCATGTGTTTTTGTATGCACAAGCTGATTCTTTAGACACATGAAAGCTTAGATTTCACGCTTTAAACAAATGGTTTAATATCAAGGAGTATAGCTGGTCAAAGCTGTAAAATGCATCTTCCCAAATTGTAGAGGATGGTCTTGTTTTAGCCTCAGAATCACAGCATTATTCAGTTTCCATCTCTACCAGAAACATAGCACATGGGAACTGGGCAGTGAGTCTTTGAGTACTCAGCAAACACCATCAGCACAATCACATCTGTAAGGGTGAAGATTAGAGAGATGCCACGTTTGTTGATCCTGCAGGTGGCAGGAGGTTCCCTGGAGGTTTTCGAGGAGAGGGAATATGTCACACTGAGGGTCATGGTCTGAAGTGATCACAGGCGTGGGTTGGTGCTTGGACTAGATTAGTTAGTGGTCTTTTCAACATCAGTGATTCTATGATTCCATGATTTTGTGATTTACTGCCTCCAAATATGGGCTGACCTGGACTGAGGGTCTCGATCAAGCATTAATATACAAAGTATTTCTTTATTAGCTGTATACTTGAAAAATATTTAAGAAAAGAGAAGGTATCTTTGTTTCCTTTCATTATTTTTTATATCATTCTGATTAAATGTTGCCTTTCTTTGCAGTTTTATTTAAAAATTTTAACTACAATCATATTAAGTAGAGAGTTGTGTAGATGGTGCTTTATCTGCACAAAGGTGCCTCACTGCAGCTTTGCACAAGCAGGTAGAGGGAACACAATTCTGTGGCATTCCTGTGTTCGTGGCATGGCCACCTGCTGTGGATGTATCTGTTTTCATCCATGGTTTATTACAAATGTTTAAACTGTTCTTGAAGAACAGCGTAAGTGTAACCAGAGCAGAGTGACAAAAATACAGCAATTCTGGGTGGTTTTTTTTTAATTATTTTTTATTACATTCTCTCTTGTCAAGGCTGTGCCCCAGGGAACACGTGGGCACAGGGCTGACGGGGCTGCAGTCCTTCCGTTGTGCCTGTGTGCACCCAGACAGAACATGGCATGGTTTCATTGATCCAGACACATAGCATATTTCAAGGTACAGAGTAGGGCTTACATTCTGCTTTTCTCCCCTGCCCTCATCTACCCAGACACTGATCTTTGTCTTCTGTTTCATAATTGAAAAGTGATCTTTGCAGCAACATAGCTCATCCCCAATGAGCCAGTGGTCATTTCAATGGCTCTCAGTACTGCTTCATTACTGCTGACCCACAAAGGAGAACATCCCTCACCCGTGCCTCTGCTTTTCTCTTCTTGCAGTTGAGGATGCAGAGAAGGTTCGGGCTGTGAAGCAGAACCGGTCGCAGTCTGTGTGTGTGATCCCTGCCCGCAGCAAGCAGGAAGGAGCAGGGAAAGAGATGGCTTCGGATATGTGATGCTGCTGGCTGCCCAGCATGGATCTCACTGCTTTGGGGGTGTCAATAATACAGTCTGCTTTCTTTTCTTTTTCTCTTTTTTTTTAGTCTCTATCTCTCTCTCTCTTTTTTTTTTTTTTTTGTAATGGTGACCAGCAACATGATCTTAATGTAAATAAGATGCATATTGAAAAGGACAGCATGGACTGGGCAAAAAAACTCCGAGTGATCTACATCACATCATGCTCTCGTTGTGCAGCACTATGCTTTGAAAGGGAACAAAGGAAAAGGCAAATATGGATATTAGGAAAAATTTATTCTCAGAAAAAGTGGTGGGATATTGGCACAGGCTGCCCAGGGAGGTGGTGGAGTCGCCGTCTCCCCCGTCTCGGGGGTGCTCAAGAAAAGGGCAGATGTGGCACTGAGGGATGTGGTCTAGAGTGGTCACAGGCACGGTGGTTGTTGGATTAGATGATCTTAGTTGTCCTTTCAGGTGCAGTGATTCTATGATTCCGTGACATGATGCGCAGATAAGCAAGTGCAAGAAAAAATGTTTAATAAAATGAGATATTGGGTCTTCTCAGTAGTCAGCAGGGATAGAATAAACAGCAGGGAGCATTTAGATTATATGTTAGGAGAAACTCTGTAACCTCAAGGAGAGTTTTATTAGGTGGTGGAGCATGCTGCAGGAATGACAGCAGAAAGAGCAAAAGACCTCTGCTGCTTTTCAGGAACTGGTGAGTCCTCAGTGTGAGCATTAATCATGTGCATTCCTGAGTCAAATTGTGTTGTTAATCAGGTGGAATGTCTTTTAGAAGAGGGAACATCCCACAGCAGCACGTGGGTCTTGTAAGAGAAACTTATTACAGGTGTGATAAAAGGAGTACAAATATTCTTTTAAAATTTACTTAAGGATTAACATTGGGAAATAAAATGTCCTATGGAGAAGCCTATCAATTTTGATCTCTGGTGCGTGTAACATGCAAACTCTTGCACAAAGAGCAGTGCTGGAAGGGGAGAGGGGACAGACACTGACCTGGGGTCACTCCTCTTACACGGTGCTGCAGCACTGCTGCTGGGTCTCCAACATCTGCTCCAGAGCAGGCACCAACCAGCACAAATGTTGGTGCCTGCACCATGAGCAGGACTGCAAAGGCTCTAAGAGTGTTTCTGCTGCCATTACTGAGACTTACAGTGTTGGAAGAAGCTTGAATTAATGTCCTAGTAAATAGAGAAAGAGGTCCCTATCCCTGTGCTGTCAGAAAAGGTACAATCCCTGCTGCAGAGCAGGTGCAGAGCTGCAAGGATAGCACCTGAGGATGAGAGACACTTCCACATTTGAGTCATTTTGTCCGAAGGTGAAGGTAAGTGTCCAAGCCTTTGCATTCTTATCCTTAGCCAAACCCAAAAGGCACAGGTTTGGCACTGCAAACATTGGTGTTTTTCTTTCTCTTCCCCTTCCTCTGCAATGAATTCAAGAGCATTTTTAAGTTGCGCCATATCCAACCTGAACCTCAGGTTGGATATTAAGAAAAATTTCTTCTCTGAAAGAGTGGTGAGGCACTGGCACAGACTGACTGGAGAGGTGGGGGAGTCACCGTCCCTGGGGGTGTTCAAGAACTGTGAGGATGTGGCACTGAGGGACGCAGTTAGTGGGCATGGTGGGGGTGGGCTGATGGTTGGACTAGATGATCTTAGAGGTCTTTTCCAACCTTAATGATTCTATGATTCTATGATTTAATCTGAACAAGTGGCAAAGGGACTCTTTCTGAATTAAGAATAGAAGTAGTTATAGGAATTTGCATGCTTCCCTCCACAATATTTTTAGACCTTGGGAGCCAATCTCCTGTGTGCATGAATGCTCCATTAGGAGACCACTGCCTGGTACCCTGCAGCATTCATTCAAAGTTAAAGACACAAAAATGTATGTGTTTGCTTTACAAAGATGTAAGGGTCTCATTTTTATTAGGATAAACTTCTATAACAATGTCTTAGAATAAACTGATAAATTTAATTTTTACTTGAAGGCTACTCCTCACTGCCCAACACTGTAAATTTATCTAATTGCAGATGAAAGTCAGCCTTGTGTTAGTGTATGCATATATGTATATGTGCATATTTACTGATTTTTGTATAATTCAATTGTCATCACTCATTGTCATGAGCTCTCTGCAATACTGTTATGGGTTACCAAGGCCCTTTTCAGGTGGTGGCTGCTTTGGCACATCTAGATTTCTTTGTAATCCTGTAGTAAATGATAAAAATGGTTGGAAAAAGCAGGATGCTTCCAGAAAATGGGGTCTTTGCACTACCCAAATTTTCTCTGATGATGAAAAAAATGGACAACCAGGCATCAGCCTGATCCTGCATGGATCCCAACCCATTAACCCCTCCCAACCCATTAATCCCTCCCAGTGCTGCTCTGCAGTGCTGGGACCCAAATACCTCTCTGCTGTATGAACAATTTGCTTGATCTGCAGAGAAGACAATATTCTGTGCAGTACATAGTTTCCCAGTGAGTCACTCTGCCCCAAATTTAACCTCCTAGATTTTATGGATTTTTTTAAAAAGTTTCTTTACAAAATATAATAGCACAGCCAAAGCTTTCATGAAGTATTTTCCAGCTGCTTAGTGGCAAGCCTTCTGCCTAGTGTGTATTTCAGCCTAGCATACATTTGATAATCTGTGCCAGTATCCAGTGTTGGTGGTCTTAAAATTCAACAACTGAGTGGAAAACTGTTAAATGCTTGGGCCTCAGAGCATGCCTAATTAATTCTTTGCAGGGTTTTAGTCCTTTAAAAAGTGTTTAAAACATGGATTCGCTGTATCATTGAATATTGCATGCTTCTGTGGAAATAAATTGCATCAGCTTGATTCCTTTGGTAGTTCAGAGAGTTATGGCTCTGCACTCACTTGGGAAGTTTGCAGGAGTCTTTTGAAAGTTCAGGTTAAAACAGGAAAAAGTTGCTAATGATGCGGAGTAGCTCAATGGCAAAGGGAGAGCTCAAACTGGCACATGGGCACAGCAATCAGCCACGCTCAGAAGCGAGCTGTAAATCTGCCCCACTCTCACCCCTCCAGAAAGAATTTGCATTCAGTGCGTGGACTTTTTTTTTCTTTTTTACTTTGACCAGAAAATCACGCTTGTGTTTATTTTATTTCATGACTGCTTAAGGTGATTATAACAGCTTAATCCTTGAAAGCGCCGGTAACTCCTGAGAAGCAGGTGAGGCAAGCTGAGCTTTCTTTTCTCCTGCCATCAAGCACTGGGGTATCCCCAGAAACACCAAACATCTTTCAACGTCTGGGCTTACGTGCTTCTTCCAAGAGAAATGTAGACGTGGATGGAGATGAACTGATGATTATGTTCTTAATGCAGAATAAAAGGGGCAAATGTCAATGCAAATATTTATTTCTCACAGTCCATACCAGGACTTCTCCAGAAATCCCAAAGCAAGCTGGAAAGGCCAGCCACCATCTCACCGGTGTTCCTGGCCTTGCAGAGTGTGGTGTTCATGCGTCTTGCCCATTAACAAGGCTGCCTGTTGCATTGTTTAAAATATGAACAAAATGCTTCTACAAAAGGAAACAAAAAACAAATTCCTATTATAGTAGTATATAGTATATAGTATATTCCTATACTTTTTTTCTGCAGAGGTGAGGAACACATGCATGGGGCTGAGCTGAGGAGAAAGGAGCTCACTGGAGAGGTGTTCTGACCTTGCAAACTCCACAGCTGAAGAATTTGGAAAATGTTTGGCTGGGCACAGAGCAGCGTGTCAGGAGCCAGGGCTGGGCATGGTGATGCTCTGCTGCAGCCATGCAGCGTTTTGCTGCCAATGGGACTGAGAATTGTGCAGGACGCCTTCCAAATGGCAAACCGCGCTAACGTGCAAATATGCATTAGCATAAATGCAGCACTGCCAAATACAGCTAACTAAAAGGCACACACCTAAACGTGGAAATGTGCATTAATCCCCCCTTTTTTCTTTTTGAATATGCAAGTGCCCACTTTGTGTTGTAATTTATGTGGTTTCACTGTGATCTGCAAGCAGTCCTCGCTGCTGGTACATCATGCTGTGGTTTCATGGGGCACCCCCAGACAGAACGTCCCCACTGCTGGGCTCAGCTCTGAGCTGTGCATCACAAAAATAGAGGGCAGCCAATTTTCTTGGCCGCTCCAGACAGGTTTCACCAGTATTTCATGCTTGTTAAATGGAAACCGATTGAAATTGCACTTATTGGAGATTAATTAGGTGATAGATATATTGCACTTTGTATTTAATTAACCGTTTTGTGTTCAATAGAAGGAGATCACTTTGCTGCAGTAGTTGTGTACCGTTAACCCACTGTGACAGTGAGGAAGAGAGACCTGCTATATTATTTAACAGCCACACCAGCCTGCAATATTTAAGAAAGAGCAATACAGAAGGTACAATCACTTATTGTAATTTGAAGTCCATTATACTCATGTTCATCAGTCCATGTGCACCAGCAGTTGCTTGAAAGTGTGGTCAGAATTTCACCCGACTCTCTCCAGTTCCCTTGGCAGTGGGCAAGCTTCTCTGCTATACCCATATGTGCACAGTTGCCTTCCTTACATTGATTTAGAAATTAATTTGGCAATTTGTTTGAGGAAGTCAACGTTTTCCTCTATCCTCCTTTTAGGCTGGGTCATGGCTTAGGCTGAGGTTTGAAAATCGGCACTTGAATTTTCACTGTAGTTTAAATTTCCTCCCCTAGACTGCTGGCATGCCATAGGAATATAGTTATTGCCCTACAGAAATTGCAGTTTTCCTGGTCTGGCATCCTGTTGCTGGCAGTGATCTACAGCAGATGCTCCAGCAGCAGACAAAAGCATTAGGAGCTGAATGGCAACGGAATTCTGCGCAGGATTGTCCTCGTGCCCAGTGAGACACTGGAAGGGGACTGAGTGCCATATATCGCCTGCCTTTCTGCAGCAGCAGGGAGATCCCCATGCTCCAGGTGTGTAGGAAGGATGTGCAGGTGCAGACAGCTGAGCTCCGTGCTCTGCACCTTGCTGGATGCGGACATGCTGATGTGTGTGGGATGATCACATCGCTCCGAGAGCACCAGGGTTTTGAGAGGGTCACCGATATTTTAATGCCATCCCTTGGACCCCTGGGGTTTGTGTGAGCTTTATTCTGCACGGTGCTTTGGCAGACACAACTGAAGATACTGCAGGGCCATGGGCCCTGGAATGGTGATATCTGTGGGCTCAGGTTTGCTCGTCCCATGCACAGCAGGCTTTAAACTCTCCGGTTCACTGGGCTCTGCACCATGACTGCTCATGACCCATGCTTGCTGCTCACCGCAATGAAGTGAGCAGCCATGTGTTTTTTTGGAAGCCGTCCTGCTCTGTCTCAATAGCTGTTTGTCATGTTCCCTTAATGCCACAGCTGTTTGGCTACGCCAGGTCATCTGCTTTTATTAGTCCCTTTCCCGCCACCCCCTGAAATTCACACCGGCTGCCCGAAGATCCCGATCTGCGTCCCAGAATAGCACTTCTCTCCCTTCCCTTCCCTCAGTGACTGGGAAGCTCCAGTGTTGGGGAACCTTTTTCCCCAAATTCTGCTGGGCCATGAAGGCTGGCGTTGCCGCGCTGACTGCAGGCATCCTGGGCAGCACGGCCGTGCTGCTCTTCCTGCTCGCCTTTGGGACAGACTATTGGCTGCTGGCCGCGGACACATGCGGGGTCATCGGGGACAGGAACAGCACGCACCAGCACGGAGAGGTAAATCCTCAACCAGGTTATTCTAGGGAGGACAGAGCTGACGTTTAAATAACTTGCTCTAGAACTGTCGAAAAGCGGCACCGCTACCTTCAATTCAGGTGTTGGCAGCTTCAGACCCATGGTGATATTTATGCTTATTTAAAGTGACCTGTTAATGCAAAAAGTCATCCTGAGCTCCCTTGGATGCCCCGTCCCTGGAAGTGCTCAGGGCCAGGTCGCATGGGCCTGATCCAATGGAGGGCAGCCAGCCCACAGCGCGGGATCGGGACTGGATGGGCTTTGAGGTCCCTTCCAACTCAAGCCTTTCTATGATTCTGTGAATGTTTTGACAGTAAAAATGTCTAGAAAACATGAAAACAGTGCTTCTGTATTCTGGCAGATATGAATGTTAGGGAATGAAAGGCAAAAATGTAAGTGCTTTACTTGTTGACAGCCTTTGCCTCGAAAAACAAAAGATTTCTCCTGATATTTTCTATTAAAAGATTTCTCCGCCTCATTTGTTCGTTTAAAAGTAGTTCATATTTTAAAGCGTAGAGCTTGGCAAGCATTTACATCTGAAGTGAGAGAGCTGCAGTACAGACAGCAAACAGGAGCGAGCAGCAGGTGCATGGCAGAGCCAGCAGTGGTTCCTGCCCATCTCACGTGAAGAGGTCTATTGTCAAATTAGGATTTGTGCAGGGTTTCTGGTAGCAGGCAAGACGATTTTGAATGTTTCCTGTTTCTATGACAGGTGTTTTAGTGCTTAGTGCTCCTATCACATGTTTATAGATCCTTTTGAAAGTGTGCTGTGAGCCGAACTTGCTGCTTTCTGCCTGCCCAAGCAGTCGCAGCCGGCTGCATTCCCGGAGCCATCCGCTCTTCTGAAGTATTTCTGAGCTGATCAATGTGTGGCTGCAATTAAAAAATGACAGGAGGATCCTTGTTGCGTGCAGACTTTTTGTTACTCCAAAGTTCAATCCAATTAGGTTTGATGTTTTCTGGTGTGGTGAGTCACACTGGGTAAGCATCATGATGCCAGCAAGAAATGCTGTCATTTCAGAATCCCATTGTCAATTGTGAGGCACTGCTTGAGTCATGTTTCCAAACGACTTTTTCTACTACTACTACTACAAAATATATATATATATATATATATAAATGATAGATAAAACTGCCTGGCAAAAGACAGTGTCTTTTATGTCTAACACAGTGCAATAGAACCCCAAAAGAGACAGAGCCACAGCCAGAAGAGTGCAGCTCTGGTTCTGTGCTTAGGAAATGACAGTGTTAATTGTTTCGGATTTTGTTAGTGCTGCTGTCCTTTAGAGTGAAAGGCAGGGATGGCATGCAGCACAACACGGACACCTCAGTGGTGTCAGGGATGCTCTTGACCATGTGTTGCTTTGCCAGTCGCTGAGGCAGGGTGATTCCAGTAGCACCAGGAAGAAGTAGGCACTGCTCTTCTTCTTTCCTCTGAACTGTTTTATTCCTATTTCAGATGCTATTTCTATGATTCTCAGTTCAGGCACTGGTTGCCTACAATGTGTTTTACCTTATCTGTCTTTTCCTAAACTGGTAAATGCTATCACAGATGGATAAGGAGGGTTGTTATCTGCCATGCAGCAGTTAAATGTGTACCGAGTCAGCAGCTAGGGAGCTGGTGGGGTCTGCATGGCACCACTGCCATAGCTGGCATTTTATCCTGAAAATAAAAGGAGAATCAGAACTCTGAAAGTGGTCATAACTTGATGTATAAGGACCTCAAGGTGAGGGAGCGTCTCCCAGCACCTCCTTGCTGAGTCCCATCTCCTTTCCGCACTGCACTGCCATTCCTCTGCAGAGTTTCTCCATCTTCCATAAAACAGAACTTTCTAACAGTCGTGTCTTCTTAACCAAACTGAGCGCAAGAAAGACAAAATGGATTTTGGATATGGTTTCAATAAGCTTTTCTGTAATTAGTCTATGACTCAGCACTGCAATATTCTCCCTTCTGGAAAGACCCAGACCTTGCATTCGCAGTCTGGTCCATGGGTTGCAGTTAGACCAAAAAAAGGAACATCTGTCAGCATCCTGAACTGGGCCATGAGAAAACTGGTGGGGTCAAAGAGTAATTCCCATCTCACATCAGGTTATCATAACCTCTGCAGGTTTAGCAGCAGGAGGAAAGCAGGGAACTTTTGGGATGGTGAGCAGGGGCTGGGTGGGAGTGACAGCATTGAGCTGCCTTCTGGGGTCAGGTGAGACCTTGCGTGGATTCTGCAGAGTGCAAGGGCATCTGACCTGTTGTGTTGGTCACCTCTGAAGTTGCTTACCTGGTAATCCACCTGCTTCCAACTGGTTACAACAGCAATAGTGCTTCCTTAGGGAAATTATTTAAGAAGTGGTATCCCTGGCATACCTTTCCAGCTCCGGCAATCAGAGCTGTAAAGTCTTTGGAGAGAGGAGAAGATGGTCTGTGAGGATCTGTGGGATCCTCTTTATCAGGATAGCTGTGATGATAGTATTCATTTCAAGGGACTAAAACATTTGTTTTGTAGCTGTGGTATGGCAGAACATCGAGGGCAACAGCTGTCCCTTGACCTCTCCAAAACCAACTCAAACAGCAGCAATGAATGCACAACTATCCAAACTAAACACGTGTTTCTCACCATTGCTGTGACCATCCTCACATCAGCTTGTCCTCCACTCCCCACAGGCAGACACGCTGGCAGAGGCTGGGACGCAGATCCTCACTTTCCATCACGAGGGCTTCTTCTGGCGGTGCTGGTTCTTCGGCGAGGGCCAGTCCGCAAACATCTGGACCTTCTGGTACAGTGAGTACCTGGCTGTGCTGTGCCTCTTGGTGCTGCTGCCAGCCTGATACCTCTGCACTCTGTTTTGTTCCTTTTTTATTTTTTCCATTCTCATCATCTCTCCACTAACAGCTAATTTGGGGCACTCTTCCTGGGTTCTTTTTTTGGGCTTGGATTTTGCTCTCGTTGGGCACCATCACATAGGAACCCCTTGGTGCCGATTAAAATATCACCCATAAAGATGGGATGGTGACATCCACCAGCAGGGTCGACTTTGCTCCCATGCACCATATTTGTATCCAGCTAAGGTGTGATGAATTTGAACCCAAGCCCATCTTGTCCTCAGCACTGATCTTCAATTCCTGTTTTCCATAGAAAATTGGTTTTACCTCCACCAGATCAGGCTGTCCAGGGCCCCATCCAACCATGAACACCTCCAGGTGCTCCCCTTTTGGCTGAGCATTCCCCCTCCCACTATTTTCAAGCCAGAAGAAGTCAGGAAGCACCCAGGAGTGGGCAGGGGTAGCCCATACAGAGCCAGAACCAAGTAGGCTTGTGCTCCTGGGCACACGAGACCTTTGCTTTCAGATCTTGCCTGTTTTGCTTTTTAAGGTCATAGAAGTCACAAGCATGAGGATTTCACTGCAGAGAAGCAGAGTGATGCAAAATCATTATTTTCTGAAAACACGTTCATGTTTAAAAAAAAATCGAAGAGGGTGAAATATGTTCAGAGGCAAAAAAAAATATTAAGGTCTGCCAAGGTTCTCAACATTGCAAAGGCCCTGACCCTCTGCTCGCTCTGCTCGGAGATGCTTACAGGCTCATGGAGCAGCAGGATAACCCTACTGAGGGGTCTGGCTGAAAATAATGCAGGTTCCCACAATCTGTTTATTCCCCAGTGGTTAAGATTTCAGATGGTTTTGCTGTCCCTCAGTCCCTGACCTCTGTTTTCTGTAGAGCTGTTACTGCCACTGTTCAGTAGAACAGCACAGAGTTTTTCACACGGAATTTTTTTGATGAAAAAGGCTGGAGAGAGGGAGCTTGCTATCTAATTACATTATGCGGGAATACATTATACAATACAATGTTACCTGAAGTAAAATGACTCTTTCTGATAGCTGGCAAATTTTTATTACTTCTTTAGGTATTTATTATAATAGGATTGATCATGGCAAATTAATTTGCTGCTCTCATGGATGTAATAATTAATTCAATAGGTATTCCATAGTCAATTTAGCATGAACTAATGTCCACCTATTATAAAGTGTTCCTTTGAGCCGGGGAACATATTTAAATAAGTGTCCAATCATTAATTAATTCATTTAACATTCATTCTATTACTGTTAATCACGATAAGTCTCGGTGGTATTAATATTGATGGGGCACGTCCATTCTAATTGTGCTTTCCTTTCTCACCAACCGGAGGGCTCGGCTACCCAAACCCCTTCTCCCCTTGCAGGTGGCTTCTGGAGCAAAATAGCAATGGGGATATTGATGTCAATTTGCCATCTGAGCAGTGTAACTATGGTTTTGCACAAAATCAAAGCAAACCTGTTGTCGTTCTTTTGCAGCCAGCCAAGCTCACCCCAAGCACTGCATGCATGGCTACCTGTTCCCCATGCCCATCGTCCTGGGGCCTTTCCCACATCCCTCCTATGACACAACTGCAGGTGTGTCACTTCCCAGTTCCTTTTCCAAGTCATGGGGCCGGGAAGCGTGTTGTGTGCTATGTGTGCCCTATCGCAAATCCTCATGGCCAAGCGTGACCAGGGAAGCTCCTTGCAAAGTGGCCTCCAGTGGCTTCCTGGGAGAGCGCCAGCATTGATTTGTTGCAAGACAAAATAAACAAACACTAGAAAATCAGTTAAAGACCAAATTGTCAGAAGATCCATCGCACTTATTTTTAATACCTCGAATACGACACAGTTGGAGAGCTCTCCTTTCAACTGGTTCCCTTTTTATTTATGTTTCTCTGTATTTTCAGAGTTCTTTAATGAATCAGCTGCTGCTAGGAATTTTAATTTGCTAAATTGGTGGCAGCAGCTAGAATTAATTCCATGATCTTTTTGGAAATGAATTGATTTCTTTAAATAGTGTGCATCACTCTGCATTGCCTCTGGGGATCCGGGGCAGGCGTACTGCACAAACAAACATCTTGACCTTTTCCTTAGCCTTTAGCAGTACCTTTTTTTTTATTTTTTATACTTTTTTTTTTTACGAGAAATTAATTAAAAAAAAATATTTGTCAGTAGGAGCAGGTGAGGGAGAGCATCTCGCTCCTTTTGCTGTGTCGGATCCCTGCCTCGGGGAGCAAGCTGCAAAGTGAAATGGATGGCGGAAAGAGAAGCCCATAGCAGGCTGTGTATGGCAGGCATGGGCAAATGTTGGCTTATTTTTCTGCTTAGGAGGGAGTGGTACAACTCCAGTTTTTGAATGATCTCGATGGTAAACACACGGATTTTTACGTGCTAAATAAAGGGCCCTTGAGCCATCTGTCGCTGCCCATCAGCCTGTGCTATGCAGGCTCTGCAGCTGCCTCCGAAATGCCTTTTGGGGACAGCCCCGGTGCTGGGGCTGCTGCGGTCCTGCTGCTGAACTGGTCTTGATGAGGTCATCCCTGGGGAGATGGGGACACGTTGGGACAAGATGGGGACGTGATGGCATGGACATGGGGATGTGTCGGTATGGAGATGGGGATATCTCAGCACCCTCATTCGGGGAATTGGGATCTGCACCAACCCCACTACAAAGTGTTGGGAAATCTGCAGGCTTTTCTGCTGTACACTTTTATTTTATTCCCAGCCAGTCCATACTCGGATGCAAATTATGACAAAACAGGAGGCTGTCCAAGAAGTGGGTCCTCCAGCTATTACCTGCGCCAGAGATAATTCTGCCTTATCTGCATCCTCTTAGGCTCCCTGGGAGAAATGGGTGACGGGAGGTTAAACATTAAAATGAATTCTATGGTTTTGGAGAGTTCAAGATACTTATCTCTCCCTAAGTGGCTCTCCTGACAAAATGGCTTAAAATGAGCAAAACACATCTTCTCTGTATCATTTTTCTTTCAAGTGTGAGTCATTTCAGCATTGCTGTTTGCTCATGCTCAGCTCGAATCTCTCTAACTCGTGCTTCTGAGCAACAAAAGGCAATGGGAGCTGCAGGAGGTGATGGGTCTGAGCAGACCAGATAAACTGGGGGAACTGGGAGGAGGTTTGGAGGGTTTCTACCTGAAGACCCCTCGTTGCCCACACCTGGGGCTGTCCGCCCTTCTCACACACTCTCTGGTGTGGTTTCCTTGCAAACACTTTCAGCCCCATGTTCTCATTCCAATCCCAGTGTTAGGTCATGACACACAGCTGAACTTGCACCCCTTTGTGCATTCTGCACCCACACAACAACATACTGGTTACCACTCTGCTCAACACCAGCAGCAGCTCTCTGCTGGAAAAACTGCTCATGACCCTAGTGCTCACCATCGTTTTGTTGCCCAAGCTGGTGTTGATGCAGGAGTTCCACACAGCCTTCTAAAAGCCTAGCTGAGCTTCTCCTCCTTTTTCTCTGACTCTCTTCTTTTCGGCTTTCATGCAGTGTACAGAGGCTTCTGGACAGCATTCATCATACTGGCTGTGGCTGCTGGCCTGGTGGGAGGACTGCTGCTGGTGTGTGGTGTGCCCTTTGTCAGTGCCAGGTCCCACAAAGTGGGCGGCGGGTTCCTGATAGCCTCAGGTAAGCCAACAGTGGTAATCAGACGCACGGGACAGAAAGGAGTGTGCACAGCCTACTGCATGCAAGGGAGTGGGGTGGTACCCAATGATGGGGAGGCACACAGTGATGCAGTGGTTCCCGGGGATGCTGGGAAGGGATTGGTTTTCTGATGGGAGCAGTGATGAATTGGAATAAATGTTCCCCTTCCCCAGGTGGAAATAAACTTCTATCCTGAGCCAAGCTTTAGAAAGATAGGCCTAAGGAGCCCGGGAATGGGGAAACATACTATTTTTCTTCTACAGCCTTGTACGATATCCAGAGCCTTTTTATTTTAGTAATGTCTGTAGTTGCATTTATCCCAGGCAGTGATCAGCCACACTCTTTTCTGCCAGTGTGCCTTCGTATTTGAGCCTCTTCTGTCCCTGCTCTGCTAGAACCTGGAGAACCACCATGCAATGAAAGGCATACCCAGCAATTCAAAACTGGAGGGCTGGTTTTTAATAAAATCTGAAAAGATAAAACAGTGTCACAGCAGGAAAATGAATTAAAAATAGGCATTGATTCATTATCCCCACTACCTTTACAAATTAGTCCACTGAATTATCACTTGGGCCTTTTCTGTATTTGAGAGGGAATAACTGGAGAAGTACTTGATTTATAACTGTGACTCAAACTTGGAAAAAAAGCTTTTATTTTTTTTTTTTTCTGCAATGCAAGCAGTTAAAGGTTGGAGCTCTGATGAGCCCTGCCAAGTGAAGAACTTTGTAATGAACTCAAGCCTTCCTCTGAAATTAATTTTGCTTAATTATGGGCCCTGCACCAGGTTCTGATTCCTCAAGCACTGAATGAATCAAACACAAGCCAGCATCTTTTCTCCCATTTTGGGCTTTTTGTCAGCTTAAGCTTTTTGGACTCAAAAACATTCATGAGAATGTCTTAACAAGAGAGGTCCCATAATGAAGCCTGGAAGAACTCCACCCAAATTCCTTCCAATTTCATTGTGTCTTCCCCTTATTATCTTTTACTTCCCACTCCCCCACCCCTCCCCATTTCACAGGCTCTTTCCTAGTCTCCATCTTCTCCAGATATAGTAATGATTAACCACGTGATTCCAGCTGAGATGCTTGTTAACATGAAGCTAGATGGCATCTATCTATTTGACTAAAAAATCTGGGAGGCACTAAATCAATGTGGCCCTACCTGCCTCTGCTAATTTGCTTTGCATTTTGTCCAATTTTCCATTTGCCTCTAGGTCTTCAATTATTGAAGTAAGCCCAGCAAGCCTGTGGGTATCTGCTTATCTCTCTCTTATACAGTTTAATAAATGCTCGGTTGGGCTTAATTTTTTTCTAAAGGTAAATTTTATGTGGTTGTACATGTAGAAATTTCATTTGGGAATGCAAGATATCTTGCTCTCAGACCTTTGTTAGGTACCAGTGCCTTCTGGTGATCAGTGCTGGCAATCTGATGTGTGCATGAGCTGAAGTGGCTGAGATGGGGCCCAAGCACCCAAATCCTCCCCAGGTTGTGTTTTGATCTAAGTGAAAGCTAGAAGAATGCAATATCTTTTCAGGAGAGTTTGCTTAGGGTTTCAGCTGATTATTGTAATTTTTTTCTTCTTTTTTGTTCCTGACCTCAAACTTATCAATCCTGCTTGAAAATAATGTCCAAATGGATGCAGGATGCACCCCTCATTGATTATTTCTTCATCATCCCTTCTAAAAATTGTCAGGTGACAATATACTTAACTAGCATCACAATGACATTGGGCGAACGCTGCATTGCATCTTCTGGAAGCTGTACTGAAATTCCTGGGTTGTATTCCCTTGTGTTCCTTGGTTTCCTTTGGGTGTTTTAGCAGCCATGCTTACAAGTGAGAATAGGCTTCACCAGCCCTGGGGCAGCTCAGTTGCTGGAGGGAGGAATTGTCCTGCTGTGTCCTGGGTGATGTTAAGGAACACAAACAGGAGCTCATTACCAGCTCCCCTGGAAAGGCAGAAATACCAGTAAATATGCAATCCATGCTTCTTCCAGCCACTGTGGTCCCCATGCTGGTTCTCCAGCACCCCCGGCCCCAAATCATTTCAGCAAGTCTCAGGCTCTCTGTGAGCAGCAGAAGCTGATGGATGGGGAAAGGCAGCTGAAGGTCACTCCTCCATTCCCTTATTGTGAACATCCCGAAGAGGCAAATGAGTTGCTGATTGTCAAAGTTCATTTTTCTCACAATTAGGAGATTACATGCAAGTTCAGGAGCTTCCACAGAATAAGAGTTAAAGACTGAGTTCACTCACCTGTCCCTACACTTAAGAGCTATAAAGGTATCACAAGGATAAGAAGTGAGAGAAAGCAGAAGGCAGACTCCCATTCACCCACCAGTAGGGTGCAGCTCTCCCAGGCTCAGGGGGCTTGTAATTAGCCCTGGATAGAGAAGAAAGATTGAATGCTCCACTCCAATCTGCCTGCAGTTTGCCCCTTCCTGCAAGGGACCTCATCAGCCTGGAGACTGAATTTCGCAGTTAATTTTTTCTGTACCTGCCTAATGAACAGGATCAAAGAGGCATGCTGGCTTTGCTGCTTGACAGACTGGTACCGTAAAAAAAGGTTTCTTTCAGTTTGGTGACCAAGACTCCAAGAAATCACTTCCTGCATTTAGGAAGCCATTTGGGGCCAGTGTGAAATGAAGATGTCTTTCTGCTACAGCTGCTACAAAAAGCATCCAAAGGTGGTAACTTTTGGTTTCCTTTTCTCACTGTGGAGACTTTATAAATCCCAGGGACTCCTTGCAACTCCAGTGTGATTATTCTAGGAAAGAAATCACTTTCTTTGTGTTTTCATGTCTTGATGTTCTGAATTTTGGTGCCAAGTCTGTGGCCGTGCCATCACCTCCACCACCTGTTTAATGACAAAGCAATGACATTCTTTGAAGGTTCCCCAGGAGCTGCACAGGGGCAGGTAGGCTTTGGTCTGCTTTCCCCAGTAAATGAGCCTCAGACAGTCTGGTTTGTCCAGGGATAAAACAGCAACCAAAAATAAATATGTTACTTAAAGAAAAACAGAAAATTCTGGGAAAAAAAGCCACTACCATACCCGTGTCCTCTGTCCCTCTGGGACTACTTTTTTATTTGTGTCTCTTACGATAGGTATTATAAGTTAATGAAATATAAATTGATCTTTAAAAGAGCACTTTTCAAGGTTCAGTTGCTATCTAATTAATTTAATTTTAAATTACATCAGTAATAAAGGCTTAATTGCCTTCTTATCAATATATTGTATTTTGTAAAGAACATGTGACTATTTAAGCATTCAATCATTTTCTTAAAGTAGAATAATTGGTATTTTAAACATACAACTATCATATTAAGTGTAAAATATTTATTTGTGCACGTAATTTCAAGTGGTATCACAATCTCAATGAACATGCAAATGTTACACCAGCTGCTGTTTAACTCCTAGCCTGCCTTTGCAGTGCCCATGAGGACTTGTCTATGGGAGGGAGAACGGTCTGAGATAGCAGAGTGTGGTGACGTGAAGTGTGTTGATATGGTTACACAAATTTTTGATTTTTAAGATTCAATTCCCAGTCCTAGGGCATAGGAAGCAGTTTAATAAATACGACAGCTTAGGATGAGTAGCTTCAACTTCCATACAACCCCTAGTGAGGACTGAGGAATGTTTTGGACCTTTATTCTAGGCCACAAGATATGAAGCAGAGTGCTATAGCAACAATATGTGTTTATATCACTATGAGCAGAAACACAGCCCAACACTGCTGTGTGTCCTCTGAGCAAAGTTTCACTAAGCTCCATTGCTAAGCAGATAGATCAATGTCAAGTCATACCCACAGCCTTTGCCTAGCGTGAAAGCTGGATTTTGTAGTGCATAAGCTGCTGGGGGGAATAATTAAATATAGTACAAGCTACCTTTGGTTTAAAAATTGCAAGAGGAGGAATGAAAACCTGCAGAAGCCAGAACACATCCACAGAACTGTGCAATGACTCGTCAACTGTATTAATTTCAAACTGTTCACTTCCATTATGAAAATACCATCATCTGTGATGTATTTCTATGTATGCATGCGTGTGTGTGTCTGTCTATATGTTATATGGCACTGTTTAAAAATGGCAAGCTTCTAGCTGTGATGTGGTGAGGCAAGATATTACTGATGTAGTTTCAGATCTGTCATCACGCCATCACCATTTAATGTTAATATATGTTGACTTTTAAATGCATTATATATATTCTTTAATGCAATGAAGCAAGTAACATTGGGACCACACTGTTTTTTTTTGTTGTCTGCTTCATGCAGATCCCCCTCACTGTGAGTTATGGGGTGTTGCAATCTGGATAGCAAAATGAGGTGACTGGCCTCCACGTGCTTTTCAGCCATGATAGGACTGACCTCCAAGGCCTTCTGTGGGGATATGTACAGAAATACAAGGCACTGGGTCTGATGGGAGAGCTGCCAAGGGAGATGTTGACCTTGAGGCCTGGAGTGCCCTCAGCCCTTCACCACCTGGCTCGTGGAGGGTCTCATGTGCTAATGCTGGGTCATAAAAAGACTCCATGGCCTCATGGAATGAGCTGTTTGACTTTGCTATTAAGTTACTCACCTGAGGCTGATGTATCATGGCCATATGGTCATGAAGGGGCACTTCTGTGAGCTGGGGCAACCAGCCAAAGTCTGTGGGGCTCTGCTGGCAGTAGGTTCAGCACCAGGTAGTGCTTGCCACCAGTAGGACCAGTACACAGGTCTTGGTATTTCTGCTGGAAATAGGATCTAATATTTTGAAGAGCATCTCTTTCCTCTCTTTTCCTCTTTTCCTGCCTCCTTTGTCAGGGAAAACCTGACAAACGTTGCCATTCTGCAACACTAGCCTGCAAAAATAAATGGGAACCTGTTGCAATTTTTTCTCACTTTTAACCTTTCTGTATTTCATACACTGGCTGTAACTGGAGAATAACCACCTTTGTCTCTCTTCTCAGGAAGTTTATTTCTCCTGCTCATTTTCCTCTTTGTGCTGTGGAAGGAGTTTGTGGCCGATTTCCAAAAGTACATCCTTCTGGAGAGGAGCGAGGTGTGCCTGCAGGAGGCTCCCGTACATGTGTTCTATGGCTGGTCCTTCTTCCTTGCTGCCGCCGGCGTGCCCCTGTCGCTGCTCTCTGGGCTCCTCTTCTTCCTGATCGGCAGAGAAATTACAGAGTCCCTTGAGTAAGAAAAGGTGCTGAGAAACTCTCGGAGAAAACTGTTGATGCTCCTTGTAATGAAACATACACAAGTTTTGAAGATTGTCATTTTTGTAGCTATAACTATTGGCGTAGGTGCATGATTGAAGTCAGTGTTATGTGGAGGCAGGGGTGGAGCACTGAGCATGCAAACACTCTCAGTCCTGTAGGCATCTCTCTGGACTGTGCAGTGGTTTGAGGTGGGAGGACCAGCCTTCGCTGTGGCCGGCAGCCACCATGGCTCGCTGCTGCCAGCGCGGCCCCATCCGTGTTCAGCAGCACTGGAGGTTCCCCACGTTCCCAGCATCCTCGTTTCCTCTAAGAGGTAATTGAATGTGGCTGTGGGGGTGTATGCTCTGATATCTTTTTCTGAGAAGCAATTAAGGATGATTTTTTTTTTTAGCTAGCTCTAATTGACGTCAAAGGACAACCGTTTTAATGGAATGTCGGGAAACATGAGAGTTTTTTTTCATTAAAAGCCCTGATTCTGAAGATACAAATGTACCTGTGCCTAACCTAACTCGTAATAATGACTAAACCAATTTCTATGGTATGCAACATGAGATGTATTAATTAGTATTTCTTTAAAGCACCGTGCTACAATGCATTTAAGATTTTCCCCGAATAAAGAGTTGTGGAAATTTGCAATCCCAAACTGAAAATTGGAGCTGTGGGAAAGAAAATGGGAACAATGATGCTATGATTTTTTTTTGTTGTTTGTTTTTATGGTAGAGCCTGTCAGCCAGCTCAGCATGGGACCGTGTTGTATTCCACATAGCAGAAGAGCCAGCTCTGAAAAGACTCATTATATACAATTTATATATTTTTTAATTCTTGCAATTGCTCAAGTGTACATTGTCTGACAGGTTAAAGTGGTCCCACTAAGAGTAATGCATGCTAATGCTATACAAAACGATCTAAATTCAGGAGGTGATGTCATTTATCCTGTATACGTGAAGGTTTGTAGACACTTGATAAATGACAAAGAGTTGATCTTGTGTTTTTCAGTCAAGATCTTGCTACTTTGAAGTAGTTTGTTGGGCCCTTGCTTGCTGAATTCATCTGCATAAATTTTAAATTAAACTTACTAAAAATACATGCTTTTCTCATGGATGTCAAAGTTTATGGTAAACATATATTTCCAAAGCTTTATGTCGTACTACTGACTCAGTATATTTAATTAATAATGTAATGTAAACCTCTTCTAGAAAGCAGCGAAGACTGTTGGCAGTATAAAAATGTTTGTTAATGCTCTTCCTAAAATATTATTCAAGTCTGGCATTTCTTTCCTTTTGGAGCAAGTTCTAATTACTCTTTTACAAGATTCATGGCATACACAGAGTGAGAAATTGTAACTCCCACATGTAAAGATTAGTTCTTTAGTATGAATAACAGGCTTGTTCTATGGTTCTTAAGTAAAATTCACAGTAATTTCCATTAATGGGAATTTCGTTTGACTAGAACTGTTATATACAGGTGAAAATCATGCATTTTTTCCCCAGCGAGTAGATGTTTCATGACATTACAAACACATTGATATTTCAGTGTTTTAGCTGTTGTTTTCTTCTTTTTTAAATTTCTCTCTCTTTGGGTTATGCCTGTGCCCCATCAGTTCTTCAAGTGATAATTTCTCACTATAAATTCTCTTTGAATAATTTTTGTCATGTAATTATCTATTCAGTGTAGAGATGAACACTTACGGTCACAAAGAATAAAAGTATATAATCCAGGAGCAGAAGAGGTCAAGATTTACAGTCACTTGCCTTTCACTGATCCCATAAAACAATCCAAGCATGCAGAAATGATGATCCCATAAGAGACACCAGGGCAGAAGTATGAGAATGCAGCTAGAAATCCATCAGACTTATTGATATCTGTGAAGCTGAGGATCCCTGAAGTTGTGAATACAGAAGTGAGTTTTATATTACAGAATGAAATATTTATTAACTTTCTCCATCTGTTCTTTAAAAAATTTAGTTTAATGTCATCAAGGCATTTATGGAATACATTTAGCTTAATCATGCATTCATGCCTTAGGGAGTAAACCATCCCTGGAGACTTGCTCCTTCTGGATCAGCTCTAGAACAAGCAATAGTTTAAAACTCAATCATTCTTTTCAAAATCATGACTTTGAATCATTCTTGAATGGAGGGTGTGTTTTTTTTTGTTTTGTTTAAACTCTAATATGGAGCAGATTCTAATAATCACAACAATAAGGATATAGAAAATGATTATAGACTGGCGCAATTAAATTTACTAGCACCTATAATAAAATGCAACATTTGTAGTCAGCACAAGCATGAACAAGACACGTCATGTTGGTGGACTAAAAAGTCAAACTCCTTTGGCCTCATGTTTCTCTTGTGGCAAGTATGCCCTATATAGACAAAATTTTGAGTGAGAATCATTATTTCTGGAGGAGAAGCTTAAAAAAAATAAGTTGATGGACTCAGCAGCAGGGTTTGAAATTGTGGAAACCACGGCCTCTTTCATCTGTTGCATGTAAAGAAGTCTGATGAAAGGATATTATAGAGTACTGACAAGGACCTAATTCTGATCCAAGTTTTGTCATTATAAATCATGAGTAATTCCAGAGACTGCAATAGACTCTTATCACTGTTAAACATCTGTAAGTCAGATCAGTACTGAGACTAATAAATACATTCAAAAATGCATAATTAAAACAGTGATTTCACATCACTGATGAATTTTAGTCAAGGATTTCTTCAAGGATGCTTTTCTCACATTAGCATTTGACGTTAGTAAGCAATGAATTATTCCATTTTTTCTTCCCAACATCTGGGACACTTCCTGCTTTATTTGCTACTTGCTGAGCACTCTGCAGGAAATATTAATGAATCTTGGGTGTTAAAGTATAGGCCTTGTGGATCACACACACAGGCAGTGTTACACAGTAGACTCTATATGCCTTGAAATTAAGAGACTTGATTTTGGTGAAGTAAGATAATGGAAGATTTGTCAAATAGGTGGGAGACATGGGGAGTTGGGATGCTACTCAAAGATGAATTCTCTGCTGCTCCCTCATTCAAATTGTTCCTCTGCATCACTTTCTCCCAAGGGAGGCAAAAAAATAATGATAATAGGCTTTTCCTTGGTCAGATCCACACTTTTACTGGTGACTGAGAAAACTAGCATCCAGGAATTCCTTAAGGTAAGGTGCTAGGTGAAGGGCAGCAACCTCAAGAAGGGATGGAGCAGGAGATCTCCCCAGCATGATAATAGCACTGCTGTGCCCTGCAGCTTTCTGGCACCACTGGCAGACTGGGATTGTTTCATCTTTCTTGACAAATCCTGTGGTAAAACTCCACATTCAGAGAGGTTTGCAGCTCTTTGGAGCAACCTGCAAAGATCTGGCTTGAGCAGCAGAGGCAAGAGATCTTCCTTTGATGTTCCACATCTGGCCAGGAAGGCGAGAGTAGTGTCTCTACTTCAGAAAACAGCTGTTGTCTTCTTTGTGCAAACAGGTATGAACAGAGAGACTCCATTCTGAGAGTGAGGGTGTGAGCCCAACTATGAGCTGGGGCCCATCACAGACAATGCCATGCTGCATCCTTCCTTTCCCTCCCTGCCTTGCCCAACTGCCAGGGTTGGGGTTTGTGGACTCAGCAGGGGATATGATGCAGAATGAGACCAATGGAACACATTGACAACCAAGCAGAAGGCTGAGGATAGACATTCATTGTGCTTGTGACATGTCTGTAAGCACTAGCTCACGTCAGGAGATGGTTTTTCTCTTCAGTAATGATGGAGGTTGAGGACATGAACTGTAAGATAACCAAAATGCCATTTAGGTGTATAACTCTACTCTGGAATGGCTTACTTTCACCCAGCAAGACTTACAAAACCTTCTACTTGTTCCGTGTGTCCAGAAGAATCCAACAGGTAGTGCTTTCACCTTGGTTTTGCACACTTCCAACACCTTGATGGATGCATGTAAGAAAATGTCCGCAGAGAGAATGTCTCCATACACTCTGCTCCTTGTGTTAACTGGGCATCACCAGTGCTCGGGTTCCTAACCTTTCAGCCAGCCCAGGGCACACAAGGGAAGAACAAGGTGCTCAGGCTTTACCTCCCTCTGGACAGGGATGTAACAGGAGGAAGTTCCCACAGACTCTGCCCTGCCAGCTCCTGCTTGGCAGCACAGCTCTTCTCATGCTGAGTCAGTGTGTTTGGAGGCACCTCAGCACTCACACCGAGCGCTGCCTGGGAACGCCCCGATGTGACGCAGGTGGAAGAGGGCACAGATGTGGTGTGGTAAATGAAGGCAGGAACAAAATTAAAATAAACAAGAAAATATAAGCTAGCTCCATGCTTGGTGCACAGGGCTGTACATTACCACAGGATTAAGTTGTATCAGCCGGAGTACATTTTACAAGAGTGCACAGCACCTCAATCCTATAATCAATAATCTGTACATGCTGCAGCACAAAGAGCTCTTATCTGGAATACCACTTTGAATTTAGTGAATTTATTTAATCCCTGATGCCTGCAGAGCATCAGTCCTCTCTTCTGGGTTAATTTATTTATTCCGGTGATCTATTTTTAGTCTTTCAAGTACTTGACATTTGAGAAGTACATTTTTTTTCCCTACTTCCTTAAAAAAACATCTGAATTGAAAAAAATACTTTACCTACAGAAATGTATTTGTTTCCTCATTCACTCACCACTCTTTCTCTTGGGACACAGAGCCCCATTACCATGCACTGAAAGGATCAGGGAAGGCTCCTTGCCACCCTGCTTGGCTGAGCCTTTCTCCACATCAATGCTGAGTATTCAGAGGATCTTCTCTCTTTCTTCTCATCTCTTTCCCATGAATACTCTCTCCACCTCTTCAAAACAATTATCTATTTTTAAGGTGTATCCAAGGTGCTGCATTGAGCTCTGGAGTTGTAATGATTGCATGTGACGCCCTCATCTTCTAGAACTTGGTATTTCTTAGTCACATGAACTCTTTCCTGAATCCAAAAGATGCTATGATGGTACAATAGTGATTATTATCAGAGCTGTAAAGGATGCACTGTAATTAACCCAAATGGTAGATACTGAACGTTTGGTTATGGAAGAGTAGACTGAAGTTTGTTAAGTGTTAGGGCCTGCAAAGAAGAAAAAATATTCTTGCCTGACCTTCACTGAGTAGATTAATGATGGCTTCATAAAAGCAAGCAAAAAAAATAAAAATAAAAGAGCATAAGGAGCAGCTGGGGGAAAAACACAGGGTTAATTATATTTTCTGTATCTGTTTTCCAATATTTCAGTGGCAAGCAACGAATACTGAGAAGAAAGAGCCACCCCCAGAACAGGGACATTACCCTGCAATATTTTTGCAGTCACAGAACGTAACTGTTTCTCCATTTCAGATGTTTTTAGTAATCTTTTGTACTTTTCTTCGCGTTATAAAACGGTCTGTGGGAGGAGTCGTTCACCAGAGCACACGGCACTGTTGCTCTGATGGCATGCAGTGAGCTGCTTGAGGAGCTGGAGCTGAAACTCTGTCCTTTACAGGCTGGAATGATTGTGGTGTGTGGTGAATAACTGGCGTTCATTCTGAAATGGAGGCATCAATTCTGAATCTCTCCTTACAAAAAAAAAAAAAAAAAAAAAAGTAGGGAAATTTATCAATTTAGACAAATCAGCCACTGAATTAGCCCCAGTGATTGCTGAGGTGGATCCTTCGCTCACATACAACGATATATCAGATCATCTCTCACACAGAGTCTGCCTCCCAAGCCACACACAGCGCTCCTAGGATCAAGGTCATTACCAAGTGAGCCCAGTAATTAGCTCCAAAACCCAACCGTTAATCACATTTATTGCATTGTTCTTGCATCACATCCCAACAGCATTCTTTCCACTAAGAGTAAATCCCAACGCTGGCAGAAATGTTTCATTTTCTAGCTCTTATAAGGAATAAATTCATCTATAAAATGAGCACCAAAGAAGCATTTTTCTTGCTTTCATCTGCAGCTGTCTGGCTTCACTCACCCAATTTACACAATTTGGGGTAGGAAGAACCCATCCTACCATGACCCTGAGGGATTTTTCCTGCAATTTGGTTCTGCAGGTCAAGAACTCTTCCACAACATTCCCTGTGCATTGTGAGAATCGGTTATGCTAACACAAACACCCGCACTTTACACATTAAATATATATAAAATGACTGCCTTTCTCTGCAGAGAGCCTTGCCTGTGCCACAGCCACTTCAAAGGCTTCAAAGCAGAGGTGCCTGCAGCGAGGGCTGTGGCTGGGAGCAGGAATGCTGCTTTCAGCTGACACCAGAGCTTTCAGGATCTTAGGGCATGACGCATTTTTTCATTCATTTTAAATTAATTTAATTGGAAAAAAAAAGATTTGAAGGAGAAATAGGGGACTGGACGCCGGGCAGCAGCTCCAGTGATTCTTGTTGGTGCCACTCCTCCATGTTAATGCATTGGTTCTGCAGGCAAAAATAGACAGCTTTGCTCTGAGATGAGCCACAAAGCTGTCTGCTGGATGGAAGGATCCTCTGCACATCACAGGCAGGAGATGAGGGCTGTGCTGTGGATGTGAATGCAGTTTTATACTGGGACGCAGCATCCCATGCTGCCTACATAACAGTAACACATAGGGAGGAAATTCTGCTTTTTTTACACCAGAGTAGAGCTTCCCTATCCCATCCCATAAAAGAAGGAGAGAAGATATGCAAGCTGAACACCATGATTTACATCAAAATATAACCATCGATATACACCGATATGGGTGCCCCATACCTGGAGGTCCTCAAGGCCAGGTTGGATGGGGCCCTGAGCAGCCTGATCTGGTGGGGGCATCCTGTGATGCCAGCTGCAGGAAATCTTGCATTTCTCTAGGCCTGGCTGGCAGCCCTGTTACCTCCTGGCTGCACGCCCTCTGCAAGGCTGCTTACTCTGTCGTTTAGCCAAACCATTGGTTAGTTTGAATCAGTGGAGCATCACGATTGCATTGATTTCATTGATTGCGAGTCCTGGGCTCTGCCCAGCCTCAAGTCTGAACCACTGGGCAATGTTAATCACTACAAAAGATAACTGTGTTGGCTTTTGCTGGAGGGAGAACGAAAACGTTTCTTCCACAGAACTCCTAGAAGTGCTCTCAGAAGAGAAAAAAACATTTTAGGTGCTTTCTCCTCTTTTCCCTCGGTTTGGCAGCAGGAATGCAGCCTGTGAAGGTCCCACTGGAAAAGCTATGCCTGCAGCGCTGTAAGGAGCTGCTGTGCTTCACGTTCTCCCAATGGCCAGACCACAGCAGATTTTGGCAAAAACATTCTATGGAAGTACAAAAAATTCATACCAAAATTAAATGGAAAGTTGTGGACAAGTCTCCAGCCAAGGCCGCCACTGAAAAAGATAGATGTAAAGACATAAAAAAGCTGAGCTTGGGATGAAGTGTTGGGAGCATCCTCAGCAGGAAGAGGGCTTGTGTCTTGCTTCACTGGAACATGGTTCTGACCTAAATTATAATAAAACTCGGGGCAAAAGCTGAATCAGTCATTTAATTTAGCAGTGAAATCATAAGCGAAGCACTACACTACCTGGTGAAGGGTGCAGTGATTTCTAATTATGGATTATACAGCTAATCAGCACCAATCAACATTTTATGATCTTGACTTAATATTTAATATAATGTTAATTATAATTGCTTTTGCCATAAACTGTGTCAAACACTGGTCGCGCTCCGCTCCCGGCGTGCCGCGCGGCCGGGGCTGCTGGGGAGGGAGCAGCTCCCCCAGACCTGGCAGCCCCCGCCCGCTGCCTCTGCCATCAGTCCTGGCGCTAATTAAGTGGCAGTGAGGCTCAGCCTTATTAGAATGGAGTTTTTATCTCACATAAGTACCTTCCAGCTACAAACAGGGGAAGTTCATTTAATTAAAAATAATTTTAGTGTAAGTTAATGTGAGCACAGTTCAATGACTCTGAAATATGTTTAATTTTTTTTTTTTCCTTGCAAAGCGTGGCAAAAGGCTGCAGGAAAAAAAAAAACAAACAACAAACAGATAATCTGGACAATGCATTCAGACTGGCTCTGTGCATTTAGAGCCCCACAGCTTCCTATTCTGATTCCTGCCCAAAAATGCTGGGTATCACATTTGGAAGCTTTGTCTTCACTTACCTGGAAGGCTTTGGTCAATGAGAATTTGCTTTAAAGATTTCTTTCTACATTGCTCTTTTCAGAAAATCTTTTTATGACCCGGAGAGAAAGAACCATACAATTATTAAGGTTGGAAAAGACTTCTAAGATCATCTGATCCAACCGTGCACCTATCACCAATATTGCCCACTAAACCGTGTCCCTAAGCACCATATCTCCACAGTTCTTGAGCACCTGCAGGGATGGTGACTCCCCCACCTCCCTAGGCAGTCTGTTCCACTGCCCAACCACTCTTTCCGAGAAGAAATTTTTTCCTATTATTCAAGCTACTGTCCCTGGTGACCATTTACAAATGACTTTCAGCATCCCTAAGAGAGACATATTAGGAGAAGCATGGCTCACTTAGAGCACATCCAAATTTTACAGCAAAGGACTTGTAGGCAAAATACAACACAAGAAATCCCTTCTGACTTTGAACCTTTTGCCATCCCCCTGGATAAATCAGAAACATTTATGAAATTCAGAGCTTCTTGTTTCAACAGAAGCAAGGGATACTGAGTGGGTATTTTATAGGTGACTGTGCTTTGGCAAAGGGACATTGTCTCTAAAAAGGACAGATGCTTTTCTTGCACATTACTTCATCAAAGTTTTTCATGCTCTTTAAACTCATCCTCTTTAACATGAAGCTCATCAGATATAAAAAACTGTCAGTCTAAGGAGTGAAGTCCCATAACAGCCAAGCCAACACCACGTGCATCTTTGGGGCGCTTGGCTCATTACAAATAAAATTGATGTAGTTGAGTCAAACTGCCTTATATGCTTACAACATGACATGGCTTCAAGGAGATGACTTGGAAATATGTTCTCCTCTCCATCTTATTATCAAGCACCAGAAAGTATATAAAGGGCTTATAAGCTGTACACCACGGAACACATGCCTACCTACACCCAGAAGTTCAGCCCGGCTCCCGGAAACATCACAAGTGGGCTAGTTCCTCCCCAGACCTGGGGCCACTTTACATTCTCCTGCCATTTCACACAGTCCCTGTGTCTGCTCAGGCCCTTTGAAGTCCATATTTCAACTCTTTACTAGTTTGGCTGAACAAATAAATTGAAGTGAATAATTCATCAGCTGGATTTCACCCCTTTTTCAGTGTACAATTTCCTTTGATGGAATCATTATTCACAATTATTTACTGAATAGCTTTAGTAAATAATTCTCTGGCTGTAAATGGGTGTTGAGCATTTTGCTGCAATTATTTAATGGTTGAAATGTAAGCTCCGTGGTATGACTGCTCACAGGTTGCATCCCTAACCTCATGTCTATGCTTGAGAAGAGCATGAGGTCATTAGTCCCACCATGCATAGAGCACCTAAAGTCCTCTTCACAGCCCTGATAGACACAAGGTTCTGCTCTAATTTAAATGTGGGGAAAAGCACCATTAGCAGCACTGCTGGGGCTGACACCTGAGCAGACTCAAGGGATTCAGTGACCTCTGAGTTGGCCAAATGATGGCTGATCCCAAGTCAACAGAACGAGACCTGGCCATTAGTTCCAACCTTTTCAGTTATGAGTTCATGCAGGGCATTTTCCAGTCTCCATTTTTTGCTGGCAGGTGTGTGCCTAACTTCTCCTCCCTGAGACAACAGACCACTAATTGGAGCTAAAAATATATCAGCTTCTCCTTAAAAAAATGCGTATGTTTGGTTTACGTTGGTGTGACTGCTTAGCCAAACCTGCAATGAAAATGCAAAGCCCCTTACAACTGGGACACTGCTTCTTACCTTGCTCAAAACTTGAGCAAGGAGACAAGATCCTCACAGCTAATAGCTAAATACATCAACTTTCAAATGCAGTTTATCAGACTTCTTAATATATATAAATGTCTTGTGCTGCTTTACTGTTTACCTTCTCACAGCTCCCATTAACTTAATATTACCTTCAAGGCAATTATTCCCACCCCTCTCCCCACCCCATAGCAACACCCCCATCAGTGTAACTTGCCATCACTCACACAGTTATGTAAAGTAGTTATACCACCATAATACCTCTGGTATTGCTACATCAGGGCCTGAGAGGTAAAGTCCTTTCATCCATTAAAGAACTTCTCTCATTACATATGTAGTTCATATGAAGTCCAGTTCCCAGAAAAGGTTAAATAAAGCTCATAACTCTGGTGTGAGTCAAACATGGCTGGGCTCAGGCAGGAATTTCTCCTGTGGACAGCACCACGCCTCCTCTTAAGCTTTGCTTAAACCAAGAACTGACCTCCCTGGAGGGCTCAGAATCTCACGTTCTCATTTTGAAAGGGGATATTTATCAACCAGCCACTCTCTGTCCTTGTGCTTGCATGGCACAGACTCAATTCACCCTGTGAAGCCCTACACAGCCCCAGTGACCGCTAGGACAGTGCTGTGCCATGCGCGCTGGCACTGTATATGACAGCCCTACCATCACCGAGGCTGTTCCAATGGGAAGGGTGTCACCTGTTTATTTATGAGAAATGAAGGCGGGAATTCTAACGAAGAGGAGAGTTCTCAGCAATATCTGCATGCAGGTGGGCACGGTGTGAAATGCTGGAGCCAGAGGAGCCCAACATGCTGGGAGCGCGGTGTGTGCAGCTGCTGGTGGCAGAGGGAATGTGCAGCGCGTGCGATAAGCGTGGCCGTGCAGTATGCCATCAGTGCTACCTAAAAGCAAATGAAACTGGCATAAATAATTGTGCTGTAGAAAGCCTTTCTGTTGCACCTTGCCTATCACTGACAATTTACATATCTTAGGAAAACCTTTGTCAGCTTCTGTCATTTCTGCACTATTATGTGCCTTTCTGGATAATTACCAGTTAATGTGAAAAAGCAGATGGAAAAAACCTTGAAATTTCTGATAGAGAATCCTCAAACCTCTCCCCTTATCTGTGCACAGCAGCTTCCTGATTTCAAAAGAAGTTTGAAAACCTTTGTTAAAAATGTCCCTGATTCCCAGTTTGAATGAACCAAATGACATTCAGCTAAAATTATTCAGCTTTTTCCACAATTAAATTCCATTATCGTGAACTGCCAAAGTAAAATGGAAGGTCTCTTAACTAATGTGGTGGTTGTTTGCTTGTATTTTTCCTGGTGCGTATTGTATAAAACTGTGTGAAGTAGACATAGGAGGTTAAACAATAACTGTAATTTTGCATCAATGAGTGGGGCATTTTTAGACCCATCATTATGGGAACGCATTGGGGTCGGTACGTTTTCTCTCTTCTTTTTTCCTTTTTTTTTTCTTAACCCCTTTTCCTGAAAAACCCCACTGAGACTGATTGGATATTGCACCAAACTTAGGGAGCCGTGAGTGGTGATGGTTTGTGTTTCAGTCTCATATGTGATTTCTTTATGCCATTCCTGGCCGAGCAGACGTTCACTTCCCCTCTCCCTGTTAATAAAGTCAGTACTTAAGGGAAAGAATTTTGTTTAAAAAATAGTGTTCCCATGGGCAGGGGAATGGTTCTCATGGTTCCTCCATTGGCTTTTCCCTTATTCTTCTCAATGGAAGACTGTGCTAGAAGGTCCTTACAGCCCTTTTTTAAGATCAGAAATGTACACTGGGTTATCTGAGCAAAAACCCTTCTCAGAACTATGTCCTTCAGTTAGGGCAGAGAATGGAAGTAATGAAGTGCCAATGAGACAATGGGAGATTAAACAACCTGGTGCCATCATGCTCTCTCAGAGAGCCTCATAGACAAAAGCCTATGGCTGCCTGACAGTCCTGCTGGTTGTGCTGGTGGTGCTTCTCCTCCTGCCTGGCATGTTGCACCTTCATCCCCATAGAATGACATTTCATATACTGATTAAAATCATTGTCTTTCATGGTGGGAAAAGTTTGTTCTTCAAAGTAAAAAAGATAAAAAAAAAAATGCTGTTGCAAAAAGCGATGTAAAGCAGATGAATAAAAACAACAAAAAAAAAGGTTTTAATTCCATTATTTTCAATTAGCTCTTTAATTTGATTTAAGTCATTTGCACTTGTTGCCTGTTTTACATCTCTTATTGTCCAGCATTTTATTTCACACATCTAACAGTATTAAATCAAACTGTTTTCAAGTCTTTGCCTTCTTTTGAAGCTTCTTGAAAGTCTAAAGCAGACTTAAAAAAAAAGAAAAAACAAACAATATTAAAAGCGAACTTTCATCTCTCTGCAGGTTATTTGTAATCAGACCTTTCTCATCAAGGGCTCATTTCATATATGTTTGTCATCGGGGAATTATTAAGACCACCAGAGCATCTTGTTCAAAATATCACCCAGGTTTGGTGTTTTTCCACTTTTCCCATATTTTGCCCTCCTGGCACGACAGCCTACCAGCCTGGCTCAGTTTTTGGGCTAGGCTCGGTGCAGTTCCTCCTCTGCTCAGCACCTCAGCATGGCCCCAAGCAGGACTGGCAATTCATAGAGCACTGCAGTGTGCTGAGCTCTGCAGCAACATGGTTTAGTGGGACCAGTGGTGATGAGTAGGAGTTTGGACCAGATGATCTTAATGGTCTTTTCCAACCTTAATGATTCTATGATTCAGCTTTTTTGCATCCTGATTTCATGCCTAGACAATGCTCCAACATTTCCATTGTTAGAACTTCACGATAAGAAACACAAGAGATTTTCTGAGTGGGAGGGAAAAGAGAATGTGTTTCTCGGTGGCTGAACTTAAGTTTGCCTTGGATCCCACAATACTGATTTCCCAGCACTCTACCCAGACCCATTACACTGAGGGGTTTGCCCTGTAGCAATGACATTTTTGCCCAGTAGCAACCATCCCCCAGCCCTGTGTGATGATGGCTGGGACCGATTTGCGCACATGCAGTGTCATTTTGCCTGAAATTGCACTTTTCCTTTTTTTGTCCTAGAGCGGCATGTGAAATAACGGGTAAAGAAGAAATGCATTTAGGCTGTTTAGAAATGAAGATGTTTCTTTTTATGCTCAGTTCCTTGAAAACTATCCATGGATTTTCACACCTGCAGCTGATAAGGTGCAGAGCCTCTATATTCAATAATTGCTTTGCACGTGTCAAAATGAAAATGCACATTTTGTAGGTAGTAGAAAGGTATTTTTCTTTTTTTTTTTTTTTTAAGTGAATGTGGGAGTGTTAAGAAAGGCTCAGAATACTCTGCCTGTGGGAGAGATGGAAACTTTCCTTTTATAACCAGGAACTTGCTGAAAGAAAGTTTGCCATTGAAAGTGGCTGCATGTTCCCATCTGAGTAACACGTATGGAGATTCACTTTAATAACTACTGATAAAAAGCCTTTTCTCTCAGTCCTAACAGCAGCTTGACCTTTGGGAAGAAGCAGCAACAAGCCACCAAGCTTCAATAATGCTCTCAAGAGTCTCAGGGAGTGCCGGGTGCTCCTCAGCACCAGCTGTTTGAAATAGACTCCTCCTTGTCATGTAAGATGGAATTAAAATATCTTTGGTGATGCTGATTGCTGTCATCAGTGCAATTTTATGTTTGAAGCTTCTGATCCCAAATGGGATTCCTTTTGCCAGCACTGGTTTACAGACCCCACCAAAATAGCTTGCACCTTGTACATGCCTCTTCCCCTTGGGATACAGTCGCATTCGTACGCTTAAGACACCAGCAAATATATTCTGTCTCAAACTGCTAATGAGACTCTCAAAAAGGCTATATTAAAAAGCAAAAACCCAACAACAACAAAAAAAACCAACCAAACATGATGTTCCTCATCACAGTCTTCCTTTTGCCTTAGGGATGCTGTAAATGTAAGGTTTGTTCTGAGTGTTTTGAAGTTCCAGCACAAACTGATTTTGTTATCCTTCTCTGGAAACCCTCTAAAGACATTTGTGTAGGTTTTCCTTCTCTGCTTGCCAGGACATCACCTCTGTTACTATGATTGACTTTGATTGTACTATCTGATGCAGATGGGGAGAGCTGATCTGCAGAAGCCAGTTTGCCTTCTGTACCATCAGATTTTACCAAAGTGCCCACAACTGTATTAAAGTAAGAAAAGTTTTCAACACCTTGACACATCAATACCAGAAAGCAGAGTGAGACAAACCTGTTTATGGACTGCCCCTGGACAAACACAGCAAATTTCTTCTGTGCCAGATCCAGCCACAACAGATCTGGCACAAAGTATCACATTGACGCAAGCATCCACAAATTCAGCCTTTTGCCCATAAAACTCTCTGGTAGCGGATGGTGGGGGCTTTTCCCTTTGGTGTCCCTCTCGGGAGGTGGGCCACCAGGGAGACGACCCCCAGCAGGTGGATATCCCACCACAGGACTCTTGCACAAAGGAGAAGCCCTTCAAAGCAAAGCCTGCTTATCTCAAAGGCAGCATTCCCTCTCTGATCTCCCATCAGCAGTGCTGTATCAGGCCAGCCTTGCTCTTCTGAATGCCTCTCACCATGACAGGTGCATCTGAATAGATGCAAGAGTTTCCCTGGCCAGAGCAACATTAGGTATTTTGCACAAGAGGAAGAAAGACTCAGGTGCCCACCTCTGGGCACTGCAATTCTCCCAGATCGTGCAGATGAATTTTTTTTTTTTAATATATATATATATTTTTTCCCATGATGTGACAAAAAGCTCAGCAACTACGGAAGCCATCACACTACTGCAAAGAAAACTGTGTGGTATCTCAGTGGGCTCGCCAATTCCACCAAAAGCAAAGCGTAAATGTTACTTGCTCCCAAGACATCCCCACTCCTTCTGTTTCATTACCGCTCCACCTATAAAAGGACCCTGATTAGAACTGTGGCCTGTTGTTTGATGAACCAGGAATCCACACTTCCTGTAATTTTCCTCTCTTCATCCTCTTTCCCCGTGTTTATATGTCATATTCAGTAAAGTCTCTCTTTTATTGAACATCTGTTTCGTACATAGCAAGCTTATTCAAACTCGGCAGGAAAGCACCTTTACTCCAAAATAAATTAAAACAATGTATGTGCCTCTGGCCAATAGATCATTGGATGGGAATCATGAATGTACGTTTGTGGATATTTGATGGGAAGTTTATCATTTAAATGATGAAAATACAGTACTTCAACATATGGATCATTCAGAGCTACTCTGTTTTCTTTCCAGTTGAAGAATCATTGTGCATTTAGAGGAATTAGATAAAATTAAGAATTTAAACTGGGCTGCTAGTAAAAGCCATTATCAAAAAGTGAGAATGTAAAAGCAAGATTCAGGGATGCGAACTGACTTTGAGATGTTTGTGGAGGCCCACACTGGATTAGACTGGCTTAGATTTAGATGGTGCAAACAATGAGCAAAGTTGCATAATAATTGAGAATTAAAGAATTAAAATAAAAATTAAAGTACAGAGAGGCCCTCTGCAAAGTACACCAGTGACCACATACACTTGGGATCTTATGATTTCATGTTTTCCCTGCTGTTTTTTTCTGACTTCCAAAAATAATCCAGCTGGCCTCCTTGGTGATCCATAGTGGACCATCTCCATGGCTCTGTAATGTTCCCCCCCCTTTTCACACACCAGCTATAACAATTTCCATTACAAGAGATGTTCTGAGCTCTGGAGATGTGTGAGGTGTTCTAGCAGGGGAGTCCTTCTCCAAAGCAGATCCTAATTCATGAAGCAGTTTAGCAACAGTGAACTAAGTACAATAATCTGGGAATAAACACAAGTATGTTGAAGTCCAAAAAGTCATTTAGAGTAACGAAGGGATTACAGATCACACTTCTGCTTGATTTCCAGTTATTAACACATCTTTCAGTACTTGGCAGAATGGAAGAAACCTGCCACTCCACACCCAACCAGTTCATGCCTGTGTCAGCATCACAACGTTGAAACACAAAACACGACTGCTTAATTGACACCATGAGTTTTAAAGCAGACACATTTAGCAGATATTCTCTAGCCTGAATATTCTGCTGAACACATTTTACAGACATCAGATCCAGACTGCTTGCAAGAATTCAGTAAAACGCACTCCTTTCTCAGAATTAGTTCCCAGCAATTTTTCACAAATATCCTGTAATGTGAGATTTATGAACTACATTTCGCAGCTACATTTAAAGTATAAATTATTACCCTGTGTTCTTTCAGTGAACTTAGTCCATTAAGGAAGAAAGTTCACTGCAGATTACGTCTACTACGGATAAATATATACTTATATATGTAAGTGTAAATTAAATTGCTACCATGGAAAGAGATGTAATAGTACAATGGGCTCATAAAATCTCACATCTGTGTCATGAACAGTGCTGCTAATGACAGAAAACAATATCGGAGACAGAAGCAGCAAATACATGTTGTGTTGCATTTTTCTCCTTAATGTGCTATAATTTCCAAAAGACAATATGTCAAGATTATTTTTTGCTCTTGAAGAACATGGGGCCAGAGGCCCTCCGTGTTTTGCCATCCCTGTGTGCACTGGGGCAGGACCCCAGCCCAGCAGGTTGGGGACACAAAGGGGTGTCCGGTGCCGCAGCCCTGCTGGGAAAATGCCCATTGTGTTTTTGTAGGGAAACAAGAGTTTTTCCTGGCAAAGTACAGCAATTTCAGGCCATGTGTCATTAACGCTCTGCTTTAAATTTGTGTTTGTCTCCCACATACAGCTCTGCCACAGCTGGCACCATGGAAAGCTGCCTCGCTGGCATGGCTTTCCAATTGGATTTATTTTCAGAGGCAAAAGCTACCAGCAGCCTTGTAAAGAGGACCTTGTCTGGTAGACATCTCTGCTGTAATCACTTGCATGAGAGCAATCACACCTCTGTGGGGCAGACACTTAACAATCTATTATATCGTAATTAAGTTTGGCCATGTTTACACTGCTTGATGATGATGCATAAAGATTAATTTACCTCTCCGCCCCTACTGCAAGAATGTACTGCTGCAGCACCCCATTAAAAATGGAAAGAGCAATAAAGTCTCCAATTATTTTATATTGCCTTAAGCCTATCAGAATTCATCACTTTATGCACCATTACTTTAATTTATTGGTTTATCATCAATTGATGTAGTAGCAATTATCACGAGTCATTCTATATATGTTTTTAAATATGATGATGACGTCTTCTATGGAGAAACAAGCCATGATAACACCTTATTTACAGTTTGTCAATTTAAGGAGGATAAAGAAAGCTAAGGAATTGCTTTTGGCTACAAAAGGTGCAGAGAGGCAACTAAAATTGGGTTCCTCTAACACTTATTAGAGCTCAAAATTAAAGAAGCCTGAACTTATCAGCACCTGAACACTGCAATTAGAACAAAAGCACAAATGCACAGGTTGATCTTCATAGTTTGATTTTCTTTAAATATTGATTAGAGATCTGAATATTAATTAAAGATCTCGGCTCTGATTCAGCAAGAGACTGAAATTCATAACCAGCTTTTGAGCACATTCATTTTCTCATCGATTTTTGAGGGTTTGTTGATTGCAAGCTGTGCACGGGTCGCTTGTTCAACCAAGTGCCGTGGCAAGAAAAGGCGACAGTCACATCTGCTGTCGGGAGCTCCTGAAGGAAGTGCTGTTCCAGATGAGTCCTTCAGCTTGCAATTACTGAGCAACAAATAATAAGTTCACCTTGACACAATTACAATGCTGAGATGATCTTATTTATGTCTGAGTTTTCTGAAGAGTTAAAGAAACTGCTCCTGGCAGATGCGGTCTCTTCTTTCTCACTCACGGCATTTTGAGGGTTTTTGAGCTCTTTTTGTTTCTGGTCTGGGAAATCTCAGCAGAGTCCAACAGGGCTTAGCTTGGGAGACCCAAAGCCACAGAAGAATGGAGGCTGTGGAGCATTTTTCCTGCCCCAGCTGAGGCTGGCTTGACTCCTTAAGTACAGATGTCTAAAGTCATCCCAGGAACTTCGCTATCCCAAAATAAAAGGGATACTGCCATGTCCAATGGTGTGGTCCCATGTAATTAAGCAACAGCAATGAACGTGCCACTGGGTAGCACAGCTGTGCTGAACTGCCAGTGGGTTTAAACCTTCTGTGTTTAGCAGAAAGGACAAAATCCTTGGAGAAACGAACACCATCGGCTCATATATTTTAATTCTCACTGGTCTTTCCTTTCCTGCCTTCATCTCTCATCTAACAGCACTCATGCTTCCTTCTCCTTTGATTTTGCAAACTCAGGTAGCTCAGAAGAATGGTTCAAAAACTGTCACTTCTGAGTCCTCCCGTTGTTCTCCCATGAAACCTACATTTGCTCCACACCACTGTGTGTACTTTGTGATGGAGATTGCCATCTTTGGCCCACTTCTAAAAAATCTGATTAACAATTGTTCTGAGTGTCATAATGGTGATTGGCAAAGTGTTGAAGAAAGGAGAAAAATACACCCTGCACAATGCAGGCTGATTATGAAGAAACATTTACACTACGCACCCAAGTTTTGTTATCCAGCCACTATCTCGCCTCATGTGCCAGTCTGAGTTCAGGAACTTCTGTAGCTACAGTTTGGGAAATTGTGATGCATCGTACTGAAATATGACTAAACTTAAGAAAGATGTCGGTGCACACTATATAGGAGTATATATATATGACTTCCCCAAGTCACGGAAGACAAGCCGATGGGCAAGGAGGCCAGACTGGCTGAACAGAGATCTTTGGCTGGAACTCAATAATGAAAGGAAAGTTTACGGTTTCTGGAAGAGTGGGCAAGCTACTTATGATGATTACAGGTACGTAGTGAAGCTGTGCAGGGAGAAAATTAGAAAAGCCAAAGCCCAGCTAGAACTGAACTTGGCCACTAAGGTAAAGGACAACAATAAATATTTCTATAAATACATCAACAGCAAGAGGAGGGCTAGGGAGAATCTCCATCCCTTGTTGGACACCAAGGGCAACTTGGTGACCAAGGATCAGGATAAGGCTGAGGTACTTAATGCCTTCTTTGCCTCAGTCTTTAATAGTTAAGACTTGTTACTCCCTGGGCACACAGCCCCCTGCGCTGGTAGATAGGGATGGGGAACAGAATAGCCCCTGCATAATCCACGATGTGATGGTTTTTGATCTGCTCTGAAAGTTGGATGCTCACAAGTCCATGGGGCCAAATGGATTGCGGAGGGAGTTGGCGGGTGTGGTTGCCAATCCATTCTCCATCATTCTACGGCAGTCCTGGCTAACCGAGGATGTCCTGGTGGACTGGAGACTGGCAAATATGACACCCATCTTCAGAAAGGGCCAGGAAGATGATCCTGGTAGCTACAGACCTATCAGTCTCACCTCGGTGCCAGGGAAGGTTATGGAACGGATAATCTTGGAAGCCATTGTGGACTAGTTAAAGGTCAACCAGGGGATCAGGCCCAGTCAGCATGGGTTTACGAATGGTAGATCCTGTTTGACAAACCTGATTTCTTTCTATGACAAGGTGACCTGCTTAGTGGATGAAGGTAAGGCTGTTGATGTGGTCTACCTGGGCCTCAGTAAAGCCTTTGATACTGTCCCCCACAGCATTCTCGTGGAGAAGCAGGCTGCCCACGGTTTGGATGGGCATACGCTCTGCTGGGTGAAACGCTGGCTGGATGGCCGTGCCCAAAGAGTTGTGGTCAATGGAGTTAAATCCAGTTGGCGGCCAGTCATGAGCGGTGTCCCCCAGGGCTCGATACTGGGGCCGCTCCTATCTAACATCTTTATTAACGATCTTGATGAGGGGATTGAGTGCACCCTCAGTAAATTTGCAGATGACACCAAGTTGGGAGGGAGTGTTGATCTGCCTGAGGGCAGAAAGGCACTACAGAGGGACCTGGATAGACTGGATTGATGGGCCAAGTTTAACTGTATGAGTTTCAATAGGACCAAGTGTTGAATCCTGCATTTTGGTCACAATAACCCCAAGCAAACCCTGCAGGCTTGGGGAGGAGTGGCTAGAAAGCTGCCTGATGGAAAGGGACCTTGGTGCACTGATGGACAGTCGGCTGAATATGAGTCGGCAGTGTGCCCAGGTGGCCAAGAAGGCCGATGGCATCCTGGCTTGAATCAGGAATGGTGTGGTGAGCAGGACTAGGGGAGTCATCCTACCCCTGTACTCAGCGCTGGTGAGGCCTCACCTCGAGTACTGTGTTCAGTTTTGGGCACCTCAGTACAGAAAGGACATTGAGGTGCTGGAGCAGGTGCAAATAAAGGCAACAAGGCTTGTGAAGGGCTTGGAGAATATGCCCTATAAGGAGTGACTGAAGGAACTGGGACTGTTTAGTCTGGGGAAAAGGAGGCTGAGGGGAGACCTTACTCCTCTCTTTCAATATCCGAAAGGTGCTTACAGTGAGAGTGGGGTTGCTCTCTTCTCACTGGTGACAGGACGAGGGGAAATGGCCTCAAGTTGCGCCAGGAGAAGTTTAGGTTGGATATCAGGAAAAACTTCTTTACAGAAAGGGTTGTTAAACACTGCAATAGGCTTCCCAGGGAGGTGGTTGAGTCACCTTCCCTGGATGTGTTTAAAAACCATTTGGATGTGGTGCTCAGGGACATGATTTAGTGGAGGGTTGTTAGTTAGGGTAGTATGGTTGGGTTGTGGTTGGACTCAATGACCTTTAAGGTCTTTTCCAACCTGAGCAATTCTATGATTCTATGTAGAAGTTGTTTCAAATCACATGTTCTCCTCCTTGACTGGAAACCTGGAGAAGGAGTCCATCTCCTTGATGTTAGCAGAGTGAATCAAATGCTCACTATGCTGGAATCAGCCTTCCTACAGGGACAAGTTTCTTCTTCCATTCATCACCTTGTGCTTGTATACATAATTCTTCTGCTGGAAAATGTAGGAGAAAGCTGAAGATTTAAGGCCCTTCTAAGGCTGAAGCAACAAGGGTTGCCCAGTGCAGATAAAGCTGAAAGAGCCTTGTTGATGGAAAGGAAGAAAGGGAGATGTCAGTGGCTAATGGAAAGTAGCACTAGCAAGATATCCTAGGGACATCAGACAGTCATCTTGACAATCTCTATTGCTTATCTGCATGAAAAACTGGGCTTGAAGTCAAGGTAAGGGTTTCCACGGCCTTTAGAATATATCATTTATATATCCTAATATAAAACAAAGAAAAGTATGCACACTGGCTGCTTATATTTAGGGTCCTGCTCCCTACAACCTCCCCTTTTTGGCCACAGGATGCCAACTATGAGATTTCAGAGCGGGTCAGGTTATTCAACAAGAAAACACCCTAACCAGCAGCCTGTACTTTCACACATGTTATCCTCAGTGCTTTATGGGGTGGACATAAAGTCCATACATGGACAATAAACTTTTTGACAATTTCTCACAGATTTTATGGACTGGTACCATCAAGTGGTATGTCAGCTCAAGCAATCCAGCAGGGGTAGCACCCAGCACCTCACTGCTACCCTAGAGAAACTAAAACATCCCTCTGTTTATCCAGCCCATGCTTTTTTCCCCATTAAGTTAGAAGTCTTGCTGCCCATCATGTGTGCAAGAGGGCACTTCAGGAATGTAGACTGGGAATCCTAGTCTCACTGCTCCTATAGCATCACTGGATGAATAATGACAGCCTCATCCAGGAGTTTCTGTGCCCACACCCATTGGCAATGGGCAGGTGAGGGTTCAGCGGCGCATTCCTCACCATGATTATAGCTGGGACCTGCCATCATATAATGAACAGGGTGGTGAAGGAAACATAAAATGCCATCCTCAGCATGCACAGTGGGGTAATAAATCCAAGGTGAAATAGTAAATCTCCAAGGAGTTACAGGAACCCAGATAGATACCCCGGTGGAGGTGCATTTATTGTGAAGCGCTACAAGGTTTTTCTCTTATCTCCAATTTTATAGATCTGTGCAGCTGCAGCAGTCCTTGGATAGGGCACATATTTGAAAATACTATAAATTTCACCACCATTTTATTTCAGATTCATTGGCGCTCCCTGTCTTTACTATCTCCTGGTATTTTATGCCTCAGTACTTGAAGAAAAAATGCTTTGTTTGCACTAGATCTAATATGAAACTCTCTCTGACATTTAAACTTTAGTATCAGTTTGCCTACAGTGTTAATATCACTGAAACTGCTTATATGGATTAAATTGCCTACAGTATATAATGCCAAAATATGAACATAGCACATTTACAGATTCAAGCCCTTGAAAGAATTATTACCATTAAAATATTTAAGGTCACCTTTACAAATGCAATAAATCAGGAGGATGTCAAACAGAGAGCATTTAAAGCTCCCTGACTGGAATAGACCAGTGAGAAAACAACAGTATGATTCATCGTTGCATGCAAAGCGGGGCTGGGGACCACCACTGTCCACCCCTCCAGCCAATCCAACACTACCACCCAAAGCCGGCTGTTGAAATAAGGGGGCTCTGAAATCATAGAATGGCTTAGGTTGGAAGGGACATGAAAGATCACGTTATTCCATGGGCTGGCTGCCCCTTACCAGATCAGGCTGTCCAGAACCCCATCTAACCAGGCCTTGGGATGGGGCCAGGGATGAGGTACCCAGCACCTCTCTGACTCTCAGCCTGAGTAAGGGCCTCTCTGTCCTCTCTGCTCCCCCTGACATCTAATCTAAATCTCCCCTCCTTTAGTTTAAAACCATTTTCCCTTGTCCTGTGGGCAGGACAACATGGGGTAACACAAATCACAGAAAGGCTGAACTATCAAAGGAGGGCCTGCAAGCTATCAGGGAGTTGGAATTCCCTGGTTCTCCTCTCTCAATGTCTTAATATCATATTTTCTTGTCTTATAAACCAAAAGATTTTTTTTCCTAGCGTTACTGTGCAGACGCAACCGGCACCTGAAAGCAGGCAGTTTTGTGTTCACTGTTACTGGGCACAGTCACCAAGAAGCAGCATAGAAACATAGAATCACATTAAGTTTGGAAAAGACCTCTAAGATCATCTAGTCCAACCATCCATCTACCACCAATATTGCCCACTACACCATGTCCCTTAGTGCCGCATCTCCATGATTCTTAAACACCTCCAGGGATGGTGACTCCCCCACCTCCCCGGGCAGCCCATGCTAGCTCTTTTGCACGCGGCAACCCCAGCTTCCAATCCTGTTGCTCTTGCACAAACTCTCTCTCTGGTTACGAAAAGGTTTTGCAGGAGGAAAGAACAGCATAACCTCATTTTTATCATTAAAGTCAGATGCTGTGGCTCAGTATGCCCCCAGGAGGCAGAACTGATGAGTAAGAAGATGCCATTTTCATGCAGTGCCTTTTCTGCACAGAACAGCCTATTCATGCTACGGGCCCAGTTCTGCAAAAATCCTTATTGAGGTCAACACAATTTACTGATAATTGAAGTCAGTAGAAAGTTTTGCTTCAGTGAGAACTGGCAAATCAAATCTATCAGCCAATTCTTTAAAAAAATCACCCTTTATTATGCTTTCATCTTAAATATTAGGATTCAGCAAATTTCCTGAGAACAACCACTGTGTAAAACTTTAATCTTTTGAGAATGGATTGTGACTGTAATTATAAAAACCAGCGTCCTCCTCCTGTACCACATTCCCTGCCTCTGAATGTCAGCATATACATTATGTATAGCGGATATATTTACATTTGGTTAGTACACATACTTTTATTTTTTTCCAGGTGACTGTTCTTAATGTTCAGCACAACATTCGTATCTAGAGCAGCTCATTTCAACTTACAGCATGAGACAGACTAACTCATCATCATTTTCTAAGGCAGACCAGTACACTTAAAGCTACGACTGTTAAAAAAAAAAAAATCCATACAAGCAATTATATGTAATAATTGATCAATACCTCATCTATAAAGTCTTGCCAAGACCAATTGGCGGGAGATATCTTGGAGCTTTCTAAGCCAGGAGCTGGTGCCAGCTCTACAGGCATGTTTTTTTATGAGGACTTACATATAGTTACACACACACAAAAAAAAAGCTGCAAGAATTTCTGAAGAGGCCTTATAGCTTAAGTTCATAATTTCTTGCCTGTGCTGGCTGGCAGTTTCATTATGCATTCAGCAGAGTGCAGCAGTCTGCATCGCTGACTGTCCTGGTGCTCCCACTCCACTTGACAGGCGATCCCTTTCTTCTTCCTGCTGCTGCTAACGTCTGTAATGGGGGCAATTAAACTAACAGTGCTTATTAAGGACAGGCGCTCCTGTTAGTAGGTATTTCCACCCACCTAGCTACTGCAGCTCCACAAGCAGAGGTGCTGGAGGCTGTCATCACATACCTCTTTCATTTTATGCTGTAATGCTGGAGGTGTTTTCTTCTATCATGACCAAAAAATATTCTCAAAATTCTATTTTTGGTTGTGTGGAAGGGAGAGTGGGCAACCCTCCCTTACTGCTCTGTGGATTTCTTCCCAATGTCATGAGCCCATTCCCATTGCCAAGGGATGCTACCAGTCTCTGGTGGCCTCTTCCCTATGGTCCCATCTCCTTGCGGTTGGGCAACAATTCTCTACTTTCTGCTTTCTTCATAGAAACAGACAGAAATCCCTCAGTGAGGATTCCCTAGAGAGCACCAAACCTCTAAACAACTCAGCTGTCACAGGCCAGCGAAGAGCAGCTGAGCAGCCCCTGAGTTTTAGCAGATGCTCTGCAACATGAGCGTGAGCAGCCTAAGTGAGCCACGGTGTCCCTGGACTTCTGACTGCGCTCACTGTTAGAGTGAACAGTTGGCTAACACATCTGATAATCGAGTGTGTTAATATTTTGCAAGAGTGACTGACAAGCAGATTGTTGTCAAATCACAGATCCATCAGACTGAGGATATTGAAGTTGACAGTGCCCAATAATTTGCAGCTTTCTCCTTCAGCTTCTCATAATTTACGTTCCAGCCACTGAAGGGAAACCTACAACCAAAGAAAATTGATGGACTCATCATCCCTACATGACACTCCTGGAACTTCAGATTGCTCTTTTATACACATGTTGCAAAAAGGAATGATCAATGGGAGGTTATAAACTCCTCATTCACAGGAACCCTGCCAAAGCTGGAACACTGCACCTGAGCTGTCCCTTTCTGTGCCCCACAGGAACTCAGTGGGACACTGTGGCGATGAGGGACGCGGTTTTGTGGGTTGATAGCTGGACTAGATGATCTGAGCAGTCTTTTCTAATCTTAATGATTCCATAACACTCAGAATAATTTCCATTTAATGGTATTTTCCTTAACCTGGAGCCCTAACGATATTGTAGCTATAAAGTATAGGCTATTGCTTTATATTTCTTCAATTCATTAGTCCCAAGTTGGTGGTATCTTGGTAAATACACAGAGTTACTCTTGTTAGTTGTATGGTCTCACCAAATGGAACACCTCAGATGCTTATGCTCAGGCTTATGCTCCTGTTTCTTACTAAAGCCATGCTATGACTAATTGGAAGTTTCTCTGTTGCACATTGTGACCTGTAGACACCAACCATATGTAAACAGAAGTTGTGTCCTGCCAAATTCCATATTGCATGTAATCATGGAAATAAAACCTTAAAAAAAGAAATTTTCCTCTCCTTCCTTAGAAAATAAAGAGTTTTTTGCATATATGGGGAAAAAAAAAGAAAAAGAAAACGTCTAGATACAAAATGTGGTTGAAGGCACACAGCAGCATTATATCAAAGGCAAAACAGGGCCAGAGGTGATGTTTCTCTACTGAGTAAAGTTCAATTTTAAAGGGTTAGAGTTAACTTTTGGGTTAGCCCACAGATTTAATTAAGCTCTGAGTAGAAATCTATCTAAAATGAAGAGAAATTTTGTGTTGACACCAATTGGGGCACAACATGGCAACTCACTGTTCTCCAAAACCACGTCCAGAAACTAAAGAAAAATATTACTGGAAATATTTTCCTAAGAAAGGAAGTACAGAGAGAGGCAAAAAAAATCACTCGTTCTTTTCAACAGTAAAACAAAGATAACCAAGGCTTAGCTTTGCTTGCCAATGGTCATCTTGGCATAGTACTGCCATGGACAGTAGTGGGACAGCATACATGTTAAAATAACCTCAGGCACAATCACCTTGCTGAACTAAGATTTAACATGTATTTGGGTTTGTTCACACTGCTTGGGGCTTGTATCAGGTTTTGGGGTATTTCTTCTCATCACACAGAGCAGACTGAACCCTGTTTAAATGAGATCTTTTACATATTTGCATCGTATTAACTGCAGTACACACAGTGAACAGCATTCACTGTGATAAAATTATCACTTATTTAATGGTAATTTTCACTCCCAGTCAAGGTGATGTAGGATGGGAAGCCCAGCCCAAGGAAGAGAATAAGGATTCTTACAATACAAACACAAAATTAGCAGAAATTATCAAGTGGAACACACGTTTCTATGAAACAGCAGAATCACTCCCAGCCTGACAGTACAGCCCTGAGTCAGACTGGCACCATACACTGTGAAAACAACATGAGGAGTTTGGAAGCAATGTGAATGCGCTTGGAAATAATAGCCACTTAACCCTTATTTCTTGGAGCAGTTTCCATTTTACTGCAGTGATTTACACCAACAGCTGAACTCAATCCAGCTGACTTCAAACTTACAATGCTGCATATTTAAACTATGTTTGTAATAAACACTATCCCGTATTTTTGCAGTGCTTCAAAAGGAATAGAAGATAAATTTTTGAATTTTTAGAGAGCAACTGAGGTGAATCTGCTTCAAAAACATAGTAAGCTTCAAATCAAATACTGCACTTCTAAGAAATCCATTAACTGTTCACATCTAAAACTCATCCTTCAACGCTTCACCCTATAATGCACATTGTTGTCAATTTTTGTCTTATTTACCCCCTGCTAATAGCAGGGCTGAATTCCAAGGAACTTAAGACAATTGTGGAGAGATGCAGATCTAACATTTTTCAAGTTGACAGCCAATAGTTCTGAGCATTTAATTCCCGAGACGGAAGAATCTCTAAATCCCGCTTTTATAATTCACCCAGGAAAATACATCAGAGCCAAACTGTGTCTATGTAGCCCAACTAAAAATGTTATTGTTTGATCCAAATTGTATCTTTCTTGGCAGATTTGTAGGGATTGGTCCTGCCTGACACTTGTATTTTAATATGAAGCTGAGAATTCAACAGTTCTTGATAAATTAGCATCTGTATCATAACCGTAGGCATTCTGTCCTCAGCAGTATATCTTAGGTAAAGGTTCATTTAATTTACCCCTTGTTAAAATTTAAACAGCTATGCCAAATTCCACCAGACTTGGCATGTATGACATGACTAATGACTCTGCTAAACTTTGAGTCAGAAGCTTCAATTTTGAAATGCATCATCTTTATGTATTTGCCCCTGAGCAGCAGCTCATGGTAAAAAAATAAATAAATAAAATAAAAATTATTCATTTACTCATGTTTGAAATTTAAGCAGCTAAAGACGACTCTAGAAATTTTACAGTATTTATGCATGAATTTGACATGTGCTTTCTGCTCAAAACAGAAAGCACAAAGGGTCAAGGGTACAGGTGGTATTAGAGATCTTCCTGCACTGTTAAAACAGACAGCAATATTGCAATAGCATGCACTCCGAGGCTGCGCTTTAGGTGGTATGGATAAGGGTAGGATCACCCCAACCCATCCCAGTGTTCTGCCTATCTTCCTTCCCCTCCTTGCCCTCCTGTAGATCTTTTCAAATAATCATAGAATTGTTTTAGTTGGAAAGGACCCTTAGAGATCACCTCATCCAACTCCCCTGCAATGAACAGGGACACCTACAGCTCCGTCAGGTGCTCAGAGCCCATTCCAGCCTGACTTTGAGTGTCCCCAGGGATGGGGCACCACCACCTCTGTGGGCAACCTGTGCCAGTGCCTCACCACTCTTATTGTAAAAAACCTCTCCCTTATGTCCAATGTAAATCTCCCCTCTTTTAGTTTGAAATAATTTCCCCTTGTCTTATCATCACAGATCCCGCCTTCTTTCTCACAGCCCCCCCTTTAGATACTGAAAGTCCACTCTCAGGCCTCTCGGAGCCATCCCTCCCCCAGGCTGCACAGCCCCAGCTCTCTCATCCTGTCCTCGCTGGGGGGCGTTCAATCCCTGGGATCATTTCTGTGGCCCTCCTCTAGACAAGTTCCAACAAGTCCATGTTTCCCTTGAGGTGGCTCAAGGGAGCCACCTATTCTGATTTGGCATGATATGAACAGAGTTCTGTCTATGAGTATCAGGTCACTGTGCAAAACACCACCATACCATCTGCAGCCCTGTGTTTCGTCTTATGTTGAAGCTGGCTTTCATGCAGCAGTTACACAGGTGTGTCCCAGCCCATAGCTAGAGCTCCACATGATGTCATACAACAAAATAACTAATTGCACCATTCTGCAAGGGAGTCAGGTGCTGACACAGGTTTTAGTTGTAGTCCTTTCTTCCTAGGATACTTCATATCAGCACTTGGAGATTTTGACTGGCATTTTCCTTATTTCAATATCATGAGCTGTATTAATTTTGCTTGCTTTACTCCTTGTACAATTCAGTATCTGGAGAGATTGGACAGGCTTTTTGCTGTGTTTATGCAGGCCCAGGGTTGTCTGAAACATCTGTGCAGTGCTGTCATCACATTGGCAAACACAAAGGTACAGTAACTCCTCAAGGAGCATGAAATGCTGACTTCCATTTCTATTATACAGGAAAAATAAAATATTTTTTAAAATTACCTAGGTTAGGGAAAAGATTTTATAATGAAAGTTTCAGGATTCTGAAAATGAAGCAAAATGCTTTGCTTTGAATAGAGACAAATGCTCATAATGAAATCAATCCTTTGGTTTGGGGATGGGGGAGGAGAAAAAGGATAAATCCATCTGAGAGCAGAATATGGCCCGTTGTGTTTATCTCTGAGAAACTTGCCCTTACCCCTGGCCTTTGCTGTAGACCCTGTCTTCAACAGCTCCTGACACTTGCTAACTGCACAGCTTGGAGATGAGTGTACAAAATATAACATTCTGTTGAAAACCTGCCAGCTGGATTCCAAGCCCATCTCTGGGACTTCCTTCCTTTGAAGAACAATAAATATTTACAGTTAAATGAAACCTTAAATGCTTTTTGAATAGTGCTTTTGAACAGCAGCTCTCCTGTGTGCTGAGTGGACTCCAAAATCTAACTGCTTCGTTTTCTAACTTCAACATTTCTTGGCTGTATTTTAAGTCCAAGATAAAGCCCATTCAGACCAAAAGGTTTGAAAGGTGATCTCTGATCTTAGTGCAATTCTCCATCATCAGTTCATAAAACTACTTGGCAAGGTATTCGATATCTCAGTCTGTTTCTTTCCAGATAACTGCCTTGATGGGGCTGATGTATTTCCTAGTAAAATCATAAGGGAATTTGGTGCCGTCTTACTGCAAATTTGTGGATGCAGTAGGACAGAAAGAGGTGAGAGTTCCAACTGGTGCAAACCAGCATCATTCCATCAAAGTCAGTGTTTGTAATTTGTTCTTGGGTTTTGGGAGTTTTTCAAATAAACTCTTCATTTCCTTAAGAAATGCCAGGACTTCAAGCCAAATAAAAATAAATCTGGTTCCTACTGAAAGCCAACATTTGTCAAAATCATTCTTAAAACTCTGCATTGCAAGGTGCAAAGACACTTCAGTATCATCAGCTATGCCTTGGCTTACACCATGCCACAGAAAATATAAGCAATCCAGTTAATATCTTGATTTAACCAAATATATTGCTGAAAAAGAGGTTGTACGTACACTTCAGCTGTAGATATGTTGGCATAAAATCAAGATTAATTTTTCTATAAACATCTCATTTAAGAAGTTAAAATCCTTAATAAACCAAACTGTACTGAATAGTTTTCTGTGTTCTTCAGCAAATCAGGTCCTACCAGACCTTTACTATATCACAGAAACATATAATCATTAAGGTTGGAAAGACCACCAAGACCATCTAGTCATCAACCCATACCTGTGACTGCTCTAACCCGCAGCCCTCAGTGCCACATCTCCATGGGTCTTGAACACCTCCAGGGCCGGTGACCCCCCCCCTCCTCCCCTGGGCAGCATATGAATGCTGAACCTAGAAATGATTCTTGCTGTTACAGACAGACTCCCCTTCCTTATCTCACTGTACTGTATTCTCACAGCAGAATAATCATTAAATGAAGACTGAATATGAATCATGGAGAAAAGGTCGAATTTCACTTCCTGGAGAATTTGGGAACTTATATATTTCTTACTGTTGGGTTAAGTGATCAAGATATTATACAGGTGGTTTCTGAGTAGCATTTATGGATTTGTGAAAGGTAATTGGACTCACAGGTTACTGGGTATCTGGATAGTTTGGGAAATAATTGTTTGAAGAATACAAAGATCTCCTGATCAGGAGAAGAGCCAGACTGGAGGTGCTGGTGTTACACCTAGCCATGGGCACCATCAGCAGAACTGGAGCTGATGGGAATGACAGCCACAGGACAGAGCTTTGCTTCTCACTCCCCTCACAGCTGGGGGGACTTTGGATTTCTTTTTTGGACACTGGAGAGTTTGCCTTCCCAGCAATGGCATCCAGAGTGAGGAACCCAAATTTCTAGTTCTATTACCATGGTAAAAGGCTTGAAATATCTCCTCATCTAATTAAATTTATTGAATAATTGCCATATATCTTGTGCAGAAACAACATGACAACAATGCATTATCTAGAATGAGAACAGCACATGGACCTTGGATCAAATCTGCTGTCCTAACTCATAAATGCTGTATGCTTGATCCCAGGCGGGTAAGTGTGGCTTTGGTACTCAATCACATCCCTCACACGGCGGCTTCAGTCTCAGTATGCATTGGGTACAGAGACATCAACAACACTCTGGCAGCAGAATAATAAATATTGGGCACTTTCACATGTTATCTGAGAGCTAAAGGAAAGAAAGGAAGGAGCTGACCACTCGCTCATCATGTCAACATCATGGACCAGTGTCCCTGCAGGATACAGCCCTGCTGGTGACAAACAATTTTGACGTTAAATGCCAGCTGAGCATCACAACACCTATGGCTAGGTTTCTTTACATCCTATCGTCTGGACATTTCCCCTCCTTTGGGGTTTTGCTGTGTTTCTCCCCCCCTCAGATTCAAGCAACTGGATCGAACACAAGTAAATAAATTTAAAATTCATTTTCAGCTTATTCTTCATTGCTTGTGTGTTTATACAGATAGGCATATGTACAGGCAGACAACATATAATACAAGTGTATATTTGTGCACTGGATACAAAAGACACTTACAAAATACGTGTAGAGTTCAACGCTCTCTTGCACAAAAAAAGAAATTTCCTGAAACAACACATCTGAAATACCCTTACAGATGTTTCCCTGCACTACCAACAAAAAACCCCGTCCCTGAGCTAAAATGAAAATTGATTTTGAAAAAAGCTGAAGGATATGAGTGGATCATCATAATTGGATCAACATGCTCCAAAAGCTTCAGGCTACTTCGACTTCATTTCTTAGCTGACAGCTTTCTTTTGGAATTCTTCAAACCAAACACAAATGGTTTGATTGCAATATGTGAAACATTTGACCATCATATCCTTGACAGTCAGTCCGCTGCAGGGGAGATTTGATAACTGTTGTCAAATTCATAACAGCCAGTCTAATCCAAAGAACCAACAAAAAGCACAGGAGCTGCTTCAACAGAAACAGAGCCCGCATTAATGTAAAATGACACCATTTACAGGGCAAGTATAGAAAAAGGCTGCACTGGGTCTTTTCCGAGCAATGTTGCAACCACATGAACAGATCGTATTGGTGTTTAATTGCTAAATACTAATTGCTAAATACAAATTAGAGATGATAAAAATCCACTTGGTTTTCTATTCAGCAATCACAAGAGAAATCAAAGCAGTGAAAAAAATCAAAAAGCAAGTTTCTCGAACTGAGCATGCATGATTTTCAGGCAGCACCATCTGGGTAGGCGAGAGATTAATTCCCCCAAATACTGCAACCACTCCAGCTATGGGAGCCGGGGGCACTGAAACACCCTTTGCATGGCACCACCGGGGAACTGGTACTGCAGAACCTGTATTTCCCAGCCTTGGGAGGTTCTGGAGGCTTGTGCATGTCCCCATTCCTTGTCCCAGAGAAGTGGGTTGGTGAATGGGAGGAGTGGGAGAGATGAGAGGAATACATCTCTGAAGCCACCTGTGATGCTGCTCTCTCATAAAGGCTGTTGCAAGGCATTTGCTGTGGCAAATGGTGATTTCCACAGCTCAGTACAACATTCAGCATAGAAAGGATGGAAAAGAAATGTGAAAACCACATAAAAAGTAAGAGAATAAAATCTAATGGTATCTTCTCCATTTATTTCTAAGACAGGCGAAAATGAATACTGCAGCATTAATTGGCAGAAAAAAATTGAATGCTATCATGGATAAATTAATTACTGGATGTCAATATTATATTAAACATCTAGTAAGAGGAGTTTTAATAAGTACATGCTGTCTGAAGTTGAAGCTTCAAGATCTTTATCAAAATTTTATGGAAGACTTAATTCATAGTCTTGACAACTGCAGAAAATACACTTGAATATCACTGTAGATATGTAGGGATAGAAAGAACTGCTACTGAGAAGCTTGTTCTTCAGCAAGTAAAATTTAATTTTAAAAGCAAAAAATGTTTTGCTGAAAATATTTCTCATGATCTCACCTCCATCACAGCCAGCTATAGGGAAAGCAATAACCATTTAATAAATGCATCTGTCCAAAGACGCTTCTAATGGTTGAGCTTCTACAAGACATGTCCAATCTTGCTCTTCGATGCAGTAATATGACTCCCAGGATTTCATAGAATCACAGAACACTTGGATTGGAAGGGACCTTACAGCCTCCCTAGCTTCAACCCTTGCCATGGGCTGGCTGCCCCCCACCATCTCAGGCTTCCCAGGGCCCCATCCCACCTGGCCTTGAGCACCTCCAGGGATGGGGCATCCACAGCTCTCTGGGCAGCAGTGCCAGGGCCTCACTGCCCTCTGAGTAAAGAATGTATACTTAACATCTAATCTGAATTTCCCGTTTTTTAGTGTAAAGCCATTCCCCCTTTTTCTGTCACTGTCAGGCCATGTTAAATGTCACTCCCTCTCCTGCTTATAAGCTCCTTATCAAGTATCAGAAGGATTTGCTCTTGCACTGAGCCTGGCACACACAGCCCTATGCTCGAGATGCATCTGTGACCTGCAGCTCAGAGCCTTGAGCCACAGCCCTTCAGCTGACAGGTTTCTCCCACTTTTCCCATACTCCCCCGCTTTGTGCTAATTTCATCCTTCACAACTGAAAATTCCCATTTGCAAACTCCTGTGCTCTTTGGCAGTACCTACAATAAACATATTTAGTCCAGAGTTTCCCCTTACACAAGCATTGCTCAGCAGTGGAACAATTTTTTTTTTCCACATTCTTTTATCTGTTTCTCTCTCTGAAAACTCAGGAAGCAAAAGGGATAAAGTTTAACGACTGTTCATGGTTCCATGTCCCACAAAATTAGAGAAACATCTGGAAGTTGTTTCGCTTCAGAATGATTTTTAACTGACTAAATGATCTCGTCTGTGGTTCTGCACAGGCTTATCAAGAAGGGGGAGTGAACAGCAGGGCCCCCTCCTACCCAAAATACACAACAAATCAATTTCCAGGGGCTTTTCTAACTCCCTAAATCCTCTGATTTTTTTTTCCCTCCATTTAGGAACAGCATTCATTAAACAGCTATAAAACTAAATTAAGAGAAAGCAATAACATCTGATTACAGCCAAGAAAAAAATCAATAGCTCAGCACAAGCAACTATGTAATAGAAAAATATTCTGAAAGAGGAGTTTCAGCTCAAAAATCCCAGCTTATGGGAAAAGAGACGTTATCTGAGCTGGAGTTTGGTTTCGACAATTGGGATTAATCAATCTGCATTCTTTAATTCCATCCCTAACTCTAACGTTCAGGCATTTTTTTTTTATTTCTAGCATGACTCTGTTCTCTGGCTTAGTGGTACAGCAGTACCTGGTGTGCTTCTCTGCACCTCACTGAGGCTGCATTTCTCCCTGCCTTTTTGCAGGTACTGGGGATGGGATGCCCTGCGGGACCCAGCTTGCTGTATGGGCCCCTCTCCATTGCTGCCAGAAGCACTGAATCTGGGGATTCAGCATCACAATTGCACTCTTGCAGGTGGAACATTGGGACTACGAAATATAATTGTGATTAAATTTTGACATGCGGAATTCCAGCCAACAATACCACCTAGGATGGAGGATGGTAATGCAATTGATAAGGCAAAAACTGATTTTCTTTAGAAGGCTGCCTGTTCTTTGTTTAGGAGAGTTTAGCCAAAAAATGTTTAAGGTTCTGTCACATTCATTTTGAGACTGCAGTGCTAAGCATTTGGGGATAGGAGTTTGATGCAATTATCTTAGATGCAATAATACTGAGAAATAATTCTATTTTGCAAGTAAAAATATTGGGGGAGGAGCAGAAATGTTTCTTAAGCCACCAAGCCACAAGGCTGGAAAGCTATGCATGCAGATTCAAGTCTAGTATTTTCATAGTCCACCTCCATCTGCTGTACAGGATATATTTGCCCTCCCTTCCAATATGCATGTTGCTAGTAAGATCATCTTCCCTCTCTGTCCAATTCCTTTACTCTTTTCTCAAGTTACCATGGAATCAAAATAACACTTACTGGCTTGTCCGCACGTGTTTGAAATCTATTTGATGGCCATTACAGGAGACATGTTTTCAGATGCAATAAGGTGGGAACTTCTGCTTGGACACGTAGGGACAATAGGTTTACTCTGCTGCAGAGTTTATTCTTACCAGATGGAACTGGAAAGGATGATGTTGTGTTTCTGCTCTGGAAAGGAGCTTTCTCCCTAGGCAAATGTGATGGCTATGTGAAAAGCCCCAATTTAGTCCATGTGCAGAACACATTGCCATGCCACCTGAAAATGGTTAGTGTTTGAGAGCCTGCTGTCCTAGACAACTTCAGGAAGCAGATGTAGCACATGACTGGGACTGACTGCAGAGCACACATCATGCCTGAGACGTGCTCCTTGTCCCCCTCAAAGTGTATTGATTTCATGGTCAACAGAGAGCAACAACAGGTACCTGGAGAAAACCTGAACGATTAGAGCAAAGAGAACAAAGGAAAAGCAGAGGATTCTTTTTGTTGGAAGTCCCAAAGAAGAGCACTGCACATAGTGAGATTGAGTTGCCAATGATGGTAGAGCCTTTCTGAACAACAAAATGTCATGAGCTAGTAACATTTAGCCCAAAGCATGCTTTGGCTGGTGGATGAGAAAGCTGATTTGCCTTTCAAAGCTAACATATATTTGCTGCTAGAGATAATGCTCAGAGGGAGCAGAAGATTGGATCAAGGCATGCCATTCTGTGATGGCTTCACTTGTGTTGAGTGGTGTTCACCTGGTGTTCCAGAATTCAGTGCAGTGTGAGATTCCCTGCAGATGGAGCAGGCCAGTCAGTGCAAGGTGATAGCAGGGATTGCTAATGGGACATGAACACCTAAACATATCCAATGACTCTGAGAGGCAGTAAGACTCCCAGTGCCCCCACATCAACGTAGGGCTGTTCTGTTACCAACAGCACAGATTGGTGACCGTTTACCCAGAAAAATTTGCCTCTTGCATTCTGAGAAAAAATTATGCTTTCAGTGATAAACTTTGCTATGAAATTAATGATGCTAAATCCCAGACATTAAATGTAGACCTCCAGAATCCATAACTAAAAAGCTGTGAGATATCTGTATTTTGGTAGTCTAACAAAGATACATTGTTGTCTATATTTCCTCTAACCTCAATTGGTTTTTTTCCTGCTCATATTGTAAAATTGATTTGTTTCTTAGGGAAATAACTAAAAATGATCTTGGCTTGGTTATATGGCCGAGATAAAAATTAATTGGTCACCCCAAATTAGTATTTAATACAAGTAACATTCATTACGAAGAAACATTGGTAAAACATCTACCAGAAATGCACGTTTGCAAATCTTATTCTAGAAAGACAATTCACAGCACTGAGTTTACTAAAATCTGATTGAGATACCTGATGGAGGTGGAGATGAGGTCAGGTATCATGGGAGCCTGAGCAAACACAGAGTGAAATTTCACAAAATAACTTCAGGTATGAACTCAGTACTCTTCTGTTTTTTTGCTTAAACTCTATGCTCTAACACAAAATGGGTTTGGGGTCATTATGATATTTCACATGTGGGATTTCAGAAACACAAGTTACATAGTCTCCTTCTCATCCCTACTGTTCTCCAGCCCTCAAAAGGGATTTGTTCCTCTCATCTCCCTCACTCATATATTTAACACCCAGATGTTGTGATAAAATGAAAGAAATTAACACCAATATAGTAATTGCTCTAAAGTGTTAATTTCACTCCTTAGGAGTTTTGCTTGTTTCCAAACTAAAACAATATTTAAATTTTACATAAATTATCCACATTTTAGGATACCTTTGACTAGAAGAGAAAGGAGTTCATATGAGAAAAGCCTCCTCAAAGATCTGTATTTTTTTTCAGTGCTTCAAGTGTAGACAAAAATATCTTTATAGATCACAGGAGAAGAACTGAAAGCAGACATCACTTGGGGGTGGGACGAAAAGAAAATATCCAGAAACTGGTCAAAATCTTCATTAGTCATGTAGTTAGGGAGAAATTATCACTATAGATATCAATGATAGCACCCTCCGATTAAGAGAGTACATTAAAATGGTGCTCTGCATACATAGCAGGAACATCCTAAAAATTTAAGTATCAGAGTTTTGAAACCACAGAGATTTGATATCTCTGGAGAAAGCCATGGTGGCTCCAGAGGAGTTCATACCTTACAGAAAGATGCAAGGGTACTGCACATGACTTGACCACCTGGCAAGGAATTGCACCATTTTAGAAAAGCAGAGCTCTGTGCTATATGCAACACAGAGAAGTGATTTATTGAAAGCAGTTTCAGAAAAAAAATGATGGACTGCTGTATATTAGCATCAAGTAGATTTTAGTCTAGGATTACTCGTTATGGAATGTGAACAAAAACAAAGACTGAAAATAATGACACGATAATCCCAACTGAGTCTCTTGAAAAGGAAAGCTAGTTCTTGCTAAAAAAAAAAAAAAAAAAAAAAAAAAAAAAGATAAAATTTATGTGAACTGTTTAGGTACATAGATAACAAACATATGCAATAACATTTAAAGAGAGAAAAGACATCAGCTATTGGACAGAATTCAAGTACACGGTACTCTCAGCAAGCCTAGCCCCTAGCACCCACCCAGAACAGCACTTCTGCAGAGGGAGAAGACTTTCCTCCCCTATTTTCAGCAGCTCTTTTGATTTGGTCCTCATTCAGAGCTCATCCGTTTGCTTTCTGTAAGGCAATTGCTGATGCAAATGCTTTTATTTAAAATAACAGTACGGGAATCCAGCCCTTTGTTGCCCTTTCAGCTGCTCAACGACTTGAGTTTTAGTTATTAATCTTCCATGATTCTTCATGTTTGTGGCAATATATCCAGTATTATAACTACTCTTTTAGGGCATTAAAGAAAGATCACCCAGAGGCCTGGTCTTATTCCTAAATTTGTCCATTTAAAAATTAATATTGAAGAACATTATTTAATGAGTATTACTTAATACAAAGCAAACATTAATTTTTTGCCTTGAGCCTAAATTTCTTACACATACATATACAATCATAATTATCCATTTTGACATTTCAATCTTGTAATCCGTCACTGCTCTGCGAACCACAGATTGCTAAGGGTTGCAAAGACTCAGCATGAGGGACAGCAGATGCTTGGTCAATGAGCAGTGTGGAAAAAAACACACATTTATATGTGGAACCAGCATGTTTGCCACGTCATCAGACAAAAAAATGAGGAAAGAGAAAGAAGTATGAGTTGGAACAGCTGCAGCTTTAAGGGGAAACATTAAAAGCCATCAACTTTGACACCCATCAGATGACTCTGCCTCTGCTGCATCCCATCCTATAATCATCCCTGCTCTGCTCTCTTGCTGGGGTTAGGAAAACTATGCTCCTTCACAGGGAGTATCATCGCAACTAAATAGGCAACGCCTTGCTATGCTGGTAAAATAGCTGCAAATTTCAGATTTTAGGCTTCAGGAGATCTCATATGAGATCTAACTGCATCAAATGATATACAAGGATAATGGGAATGTCATTTGGGAGTGCAAATTTTTTTGATGAAGGACATTTCTTAGATGCTTAGAAGCAATAGTGGCAATGGAGCTCAGAATTCTATATATGGGGAATATGCAGAGTTTCTTGTCACACTTTGTGTTTTTCCCCAGCCGTCATCCTCTACACAGGAAATGTTAAAGTATAAAAAGATCCATTTAATTATAGATACAGACACACACATAGAATCATAGAATCTTAGAATCATTAATGTTGGAAAAGACCACTAAGATCATCCAGTCCAACCATCCACCCACCACCAATATTGCCCACTAACCATGTCCCTCGGTGTCACATCTATCCTTTTATTGAACACCTCCAGGGATAGAGACTCCCCCACTCCCTGGTCAGCCTGTTCCAGTGCCTCACCACTCTTCCAGAGAAGAAATTTTTCCTAATATCCAACCTGACCCTCCCCTGGCACAACTTGAGGCCATTTCCTCTTGTTCTATTGCTGTTACTCATTAGAAAAAGCCAACTCCCACCTCTCCACCTTTCAGGAAGCTGTAGAGAGCAATAAAGTCTTACTTATGTACATATATGATATTTTATAGTTTTATAAATGTGTTTTCTCGGTACTTATTTTATTAAGAATATTCGAGTCAATTTTAATCCAAAGTAAGAATTCCCTAATCCAGATTAACATCAAAAAGCAAGAGCAAACAGAGCCTAAAGATGCCATTTGGAAGGTCATTTGCCAAAGTGAAGGTGCCATTGCATTGAGAGAACAAAGTGAAGGGCCTCTCTGTAAATGATAACAGTGGGATTAGGCCCACAGAAAGTATTGCTATAGCAACAAAATAATTTATGAGAATATGTATAATAAATTCAGAGCCACAGAAGTGCGATGGGAAGAGGCTCGTACCCACTGTAATAACGCCACACTTCCCTTTGCAATAACTAACACGTAGGAAGGAATGAATACACTTCCATTTCATGGCTTTGTTTTAAAATGAGCTTTGTCAACACCACTTCGCAGCTCCCAGTCGCTGGGAACACTGCATGCATCCTGGTTGGGAATAGGCAATGTAATTAACAGGCTCGATCACACTGAAAGGCATCTCCCTGCTAACCGGAGGCTGCCCAAGTTTGTGCTGACGATTACCAAATAGCTCTGATATGAACCCACATGCAGACACGAATGATGGTGCAGCCATTAATCACAGCCATTTTGTAGTGGGTGCCTCGATGGATGCTTTGCACATTGAAAGTCACGGTGCTGGTCCCAGCTGAGCAGCACTATCCATGTACAGCACTGCACACAAAAAGCTTTCTGCATTCTCCTTTGGATGATCAGTTAAAAAGTTAGAAAAATTTATTATCATCACCATTTATTCTTTAAGGCTATAAAAATATGCCAGTGAAACCCCCCCAAAAGGCTTAACAAATTGCCAAAGTGCTAATTTTAGTCTTCATTATTCCCCCAAACCTGCGCTCGAAACTGAAGCTTCTGATCTACAGAGAGCTTTTGTTTAATGTATTTCTGTATGTAGATTCTTGACAGAGACCGTTTTTCTTGCCTCTCTGGTGGCTCGTATAGCAAGATTTATGTCCATTATGCATACATTCCTTGCAATATTGGACTAGCATAATCAGCAGAAAATCTGAGAAAGCGCCTGCAGCAGCCACAAAGCACCACTAGCGATGTATGGGCTCAGGCCACCTCCTCCTGGCCCCAGGAGCTCTGCTCCCAGCACTTGCATAGGGCAGCAGGACTATGGGGTCACCCGTCCCCAGTGCAGGTTCCACCTTGCCCAGCCCCAGTGTAGAGCAGAATGATTGCAGGTTGCAGTTTACTCAAACCTCAGTTTAGATACTGAGCCTTTTACTACATCAGGTCCTACATAAATAAAAATAATTAAAAAAAAAAACAAAAACCAACATTATTTCCTATATAGCATTTTATTCCCGCTCCACAGCATCCTCTGCAGTGAGAGGACTAAAACTCCACACAGCATTCTGATCAGGATGCCACCACCAACCACATCCCCAGCACAACACCAGCACCATTCTCTCTGCTTGTTGAATATCACCTCTGATGTACGCATCCCTGCACCTCCTCTTGTTCTGACTGCTGCTGGCTGCCCTGCTCATTCATCTGCCCCCACTCTGCCAGGCGTAAACCATTGTTATCTCAACAACTTTTCCCTCATTACTGCCTGCACCAAGCTCTGCAGCTGTTTTCTCCTTCAAACATTCCCTAATGAACAAAGGGACAAGTCTTATAGGGAGCAGGGTAAGGGAACTGGGGTTGTTCAGTCTGAAGAAGGGGATGCTCTGGAAAGAACTTATTGCTGTCTACAGGTCCCTGAATGGAAGTTGTGGTGAGGTGGGAGTTGGCCTCTTCTCCCAGGTAACAGTCAGAAAGGTTGGACTCTAGTTATGTCAGGGGAGGTTCAGTTAGGAAAAATTTAATTCTCCAAAAAAGTAGTCAGGCACTGGAAGAGGTTGCCCAGGAAGGTGGTAGAGTCACCATCCCTGGAGGCATCCAGAAATCATGTAGATGTGGCAGTGAGGGACTTGTTTTAGTGGGCATGGTAGGGATGGGTTGGACTAGAAGACCTTAAAGGTCTTTTCCAAATTTAACAATTCTATAATGCTAATGCATTACTGCCAATTGTCAGGGTGCAGCATGGAGTCTGGTAGTCTCAAGGGACACTTGGGTTGAGACTTCATGATCAGAGCCCATCCCATGCCACAGCAAGGGGACATCAATCAGAGCATCCACACAGAGAGGAGGTAAAGTGAATGAAAGGAAAGATTCAGTGCAATAAGCTCAACCTCCAAGTGGGAAAGGCAAAAAAGAGACAAGCATCTTGTTAAGGCACATCTCTGCCTTTCCCATTGGGTAGCTGAATCAGAGGCTTTCATTTTGCAGCACAGACATGGACACAACACTCTCAGCGCCCCATATCAGCTAATTTCTTCACCTGTGTTCTTCATTTAGGCTTGGTGTAGGAAGCAGGTAAGAATTACTATGTAGAGTTGACAGCTATCGGACATATCCTGGTATCAGAGCTTTGGTGAAGCTGACATGGAGGCATTCAGGATCAGGTTGGATGAGGCCCTGGGGAGCCTGTTCAAGTGGTTGTCAATCCTGCCCACGGCACTGGGGTTGAAACCGGATGAGCTTTAAGATCCCCTCCAACTTAAGACATTCTGTGACCTGCAGGAGCCAGCGGCTCACAAGTTACCTGAGTCACATGCACTTTGCTATGCAAGCTGGGTGTTCAGGAGCTGTTCCTGATTTACATCGCAGCCGATGGAAAAATAACTGTGCCCAAATTGTTTTTGGCTTTTTCAAAAATTAGTTAGATTATTTACCAGCAACGCTACCACTACATCTTTACAGAGAGCCTCAGTTTTGCTGACTGAACAACCATAATTTAAAAAAAGATGAATTACTCTCAGGCAACAGGAAATCATCTCAATGTAAATAACTGCTGTGGCAAACAGGATTCTTTGTTATTCAAGAGCGGCTGCGTGAAGCGATCCTCAGAGACATGAGCTGAGCTGCACCTAACCCAGCCACCCAAAAACTCAGCACCTACAGCCTCGATGCACTCCTTTGTAGCACAGCTCCAGTTTCTGCAGGAGGTGACTCATCCCCTTGCTCAGCTGACTGAAGCTGTAGGATAAGTTTTTAGTGATTAAAGGAGGTGAAATGGAGCTCTGCGTGTCCTAATTAAAGCAAGGTCTTTGAGGACTGTAGTTGATTTCCCACACAAGACCAGCAGTCACTCACATTTCATGGAGTGACTTTCCATTTCTGCACCACTAGGAAGACTATCCCTTCTATTTTGATTGAGTTCATTGATTTGTATTTATTTATTTAACCTCCTTTCTTTGCAGAGCTTTGGATCAATACTGGGTCTGTGGTGGCACAGAGCGATCTGCACTGCCCACCAGACAGACTGAAATGTCCGCTGCTCAGAAGGCATAAGCTACCCAAAAATGCCACAAAAGTGCCAAATTAACCTGCAAATCAAAAACTCATTTTGATGAATTCTGCTCACATAATGCATGCTTCTGGTTTTCTGTTCCAACAAAATACTGAAACAAACCCCTGAAGTTCTGTCTGGTTTTCTTTTTCTCTCTCTGCTTTGGGTGACCATGACCATGTCCCCATCCACTCCCCCTCTCCCTGTGCTGGGCACCAGCAGCATGTGGCACACATTACAGATCCCACATATCTCAACACCCTTTCCCTGCAACATAGGATTGCAGCCAAAACTCAGGCTTGCAATGCCTTTAAAGCCTCCTTTATCAGCAGAAGATGGGGTTTATCCTCTGCAGGATCCCCTAGAGGGAGACATGACCCGTACTTTGGGAGCTTAGGATGGAGCTGATGGGACTGAGCAGGTCAGCCCCAGGGGCAGTCACACCCCAAGCTCTGCCAGTCTACAGCTTGCCTCCTTTTTAGCTAAGTGCATGATTGTCCCCTTTATCTCCTTGATTGCGATGACAATAATATCCAAATTAGAAGAAAAATGATTTTAAGAGTGATGTAGAAATATCAGGACTGGATTATCAGCACATTTGCATGGACAATAAAAATACCACCAATTCACAAAGATAAACTACGTGGAAGATTAGCCTGAACTGCCAATTTCTTAAAATGTTTCTCATTTCTTGGTTATGGCTATTTTTTGCAAATTTCCCTTTCAGAAATCACATTTCTTTCAAATCAGATCATTGCCCTAGGGTTGTTGACCTTTATTTCGCCCATCTGGAAAACAAATGAAGCAGGAAGGATAACAATATGAGATACTAATCAGAAGTGCTGTTTGTTTTTTGGAAGCTTGATTTCCAACTTATGTATTTCCCCCTAAAGGCACTGCCAGCAGTACGCTGGATAACCTTTCCGTAAGGAAAACCAGCAGGTTGGCCAAAGGCCTTTTTGTGGCATCTTGTCAGTGGTGAAAGGAATAATAAAAAAAAAAGCCAAATGAATAGTAAAAATGAATGCAGCTGTAAGTGCAGGACTGCCTCAGCAGTCAGGTGAGGTACCCTATGAGGTACCCTACTATTTCTGCTAGAGCCCCACGCATCCAGATTTGATCTATGTTATAATGGAAGGTTAACTGGAGTGATGGAAAAGGACAAAACAACCTATTGTCATTAGTTTTCATAAAAGGATCCAACATATTTTTTGTGAATGGAGTGAAGAAAATAAATCTGCAAGGGAGGGGCTCTTTAAGTTGGATGCAACAGAAAAAGAAGAGGGTGGAAACACCAAAGTGAGGAGATCAGCTTCCATTTGTTTTTCTATCTGAACAACACCAGCCCCCAGGATGTGGGTGCAGCTGAGCAACACATTTTGTTACATTTGAAGGATCTTAGTCCCATAGTTCTAACTCATGACTTTATGAGTTCATTCAAGCTGGAAATAAACTAGATCTGGGGAATGATAGCAAGACTTTGAATTTTTTATTATTAGAAAACTGTAGGTAGGGAAATCAATAGTTTTTAGGCAGCTCTGTTAAGGAGGGAATACATGTTTTAGTGTTCATTAAAAGCTATTCTCTTTTCAACAGTCTTATTGTTTTCCTCACCCCTACCTCACACACAGCTCCTGGATCAGCCTTCAAGCAGCTCTTTGTTGGAAACATGGTACGTGGCTGCGCTAGTGGGATCTCCCCTCTCCTGGGGCAGCTTACCCACAGAGACCAAGTGTGGGACAAGGAAAAGATTTGGAGAATCAGCACTTGCTGGACCCCTTGCTAACTTGGGCAGAGCATGAGGGACCAGAGGCTGGGGATCTCTGAGGAGGAGATCCATAGAATTAAACACGTGCTGTGCTCAGGCTGCAGCAGCAAACAGCAGAGGCATTATGTATGCAGCTCCTATGCCTGCACACAACCTTGAATATCAGAATCTTCTTTGATGATAAATAGTATAAATGGTGGCTAGGACACTGAACTACCATGGGATCGTTAGCGTACCCCTGTACAAGGCACTGAAGATGAGCAGAAGGGATATTGGTGCTGAGTCTCCTCTGAAGGACAGACTGTTCGTATCCCATAATAGTAGATTCCATTTAAAAATAGCAAATGACAGTCAGAGGAATAATAAAACCTAGAAAATCATACCAAAACCCTGCAATACATCAAAGCCATTTTAATAGCTCTTAATACAGTCACTGACACAGCTACTGTACTTGCAGGGCTGGACGATGGAACAAGCAGAGGTTTCTAGTTTTTACATTCATTTCATCCTAAAAGTTTCTGTTTCTTCTTGCATGTAAATTATGGATAATGATTGCACTGACAAGAGGTTGCACTTAGCTGACTCTGCTGTGAGGCAAAATTGGAAGAAAATACCTGGCTAAAAGAACTTTCTTCTTTTACTCCCTTGGAGAAAAAAAAGAAAAAGGGAGAAAGAAGATGCAAGAAGTTAATTGCATGAGGCTTCTTATATTTCTTGGCTGACTACTGAGCCATAACTCAGTGCTTCTGGATACTGAGAGAGGAAACATTATTTGATGTACTGGGGACAATCCCATCCTTATCAAATCATCTTGCTTGCCTGTAAAGCTAAGCTCCAATTTATGATGTTTTATGAAGCTACAGATTGAGCTAAGGCTATAAAAATTGGGCCTTAATATTCAAGAATAAAAATGTGTAGAGTACCACTAAAGTGGCTTTTTTTTTTTTTTTTTTTTTTTTTAGGACCTGCATCATCCTTGCATTAGATATAACCAGAAAGCATTGACAATAATGGTGTGCTGCCCACTGGAAAAAAAAAAAAAAAAAAACAAAAAACAGGAGACAAACAGCACAGCTTTGTGATTTCTAAAACATGGGCACTTTCTACTGCACATGTATTAAGGCAGAATGATAGGCTGTATAACACAACGCCGACTGATAGAGCACTGTGTGCTGTGTAGTGCTTAGTGAGTACATTTGTATTTTGAAACATTCTCCTTTGGAGAAAGCAGAGAAGGCTCTCAGAGCACATCTGCCTGCCAGACTGATTTTGTTGTTGTTGTTGTTTGAGTGTGACCACATGTACAGACAGAAATTGAACATTTATGGGCAGTTGTTTTGAAAACAGTCCTTTCATTCATTTTCAGCCTGGTGAGGCTGGACGGGGCTCTGAGCACCTGATGGAGCTGTAGGTGTCCTTGCTCACTGCAGGGGAGTTGGACTGATGGCCTTTAATGGTCCTTCCAACTCAAACCATTCTGTGATTCTATGATCTACTCATGTGAAGAAAAGGCTGAGATTCCTTTTTCTTGTGTTTGAAAAAGGAAAGTAGAAGAGAGAAATTTTTCTAACGCATACCCGTACCCTCCAGAAACATCACTGTATCTGACACTTCCTGACCACCTTCCCCTCACTGTTCTGTTATTAGAGTCATTAGGAGAAGATAACCATCTACTTAGATTGCATCTTTGAGGCCCTGATGGAACAAAGCACATAAATACCCATTCAATGTTAGAACTACTGAGCAAAACATTTAAACATCCCTCTGACTTCCAGAGGTATCAGTATGACTGAACAGCAGCTGAAATTATTGCTGTGGAGAGCTGGGGTTATTTACATGCTTAATGTTAAGTGCAGAATCAATGTAATATTCTGAAATGCGGTTGGAATCCTTAGGAAAAAAAATAACTAAGTTAGACAGCAATTACACAAGAATTGTTTAAAGTATCACTTGATTTTTACTTTGAGATTTTGGGATCTAATTAAGAAGCAGGACTGATATGCTCAAATCTGTCCTGCTGGCTGCCCACGGGATTTGAGTGTTAACATCCTTAAGCTCGTTTGAACAGTCCTGCCTTGATCATTAAAGAGATGTGCTAATGGCAGATGTGGGCACCACGCAGTCTTAAGGAATCAAATGACTTAAAGCAGTGCAATACCTGAAGTCACTTTTAATACAATTTAAAGATAGTTCAGTCTCTTAAAGTGTCTTATAGATACGCATAGTTATCCTCTCCAGAAGCTGCCTGTACCAAGCAGAAGTTGCTCCCCCAGCTGCTCATTAAAATCCTCTGTGCTGGAGGTTTTGAACTGATCTGTTGGCAAAGCAGTTCAAATGAGCACTTCAATTCTCTCCAGGCAATAAATAAATAGATAAATAAATCTGCTGGGGTAGCTGGGACCAGTCACTCAAACAGCCCAATCAGCCCAGTGCAGGAGCTGGAAGCCAGCACGCACCGCATCCCTGCTGGTCTGGGAGGGACGAGGCAGAGGGGTAGCCCAGGGCTGTGCTCCCAGTCCTGTCTCACAGGCTTTGTGTACTTAAACTAACATTATTTACTACAACATAGGCCCAGAAACACTATATTATTTTCAATATTTTGTTTTCATTAGATTATTATAACAGAAACTTCACAAAGCGTGGGAATGTAACACCAGAGCTCAGGAGAAAGCATCCTTTAGGTAAAGCTCTGTTCTCCAGGATTGATTATGTCACCTCAGCAAAACTGAATGAGCTCCTCGATTTGTCATTATGCATCTGCAAACAAAACTTCATTCACATCATAGAATCATAAAGGCTGGAAAAGACCTCTAAGATCTCCAATTCCACCCTTCAACCCACCCCCACCATGCCCACTAACCACGTCTCTCAGTGCCACATCTGCCCTTTTATTGAACACCCCCAGGGACTGTGACTCCACCACCTCCCTGGGCAGCCTGTGCCAATGCATTATCACTCCTTCTGAGAATATTTTTTTCGTAATATCCAAGCTGAATCTTCTCTGGTGCAACTTAAAGCCATCAACTCTCATCCTATCACTGTTACCTGGGAGAAGAGGCAGAGTCCACCTTGCTACCACCTCCTTTCAGGGAGTTGTAGAGAGCAATAAGGTTTTCTCTGAGCCTCCTCTTCTCCAGACCAAACAACCCCAGTTCCCTCAACTGCCCCACCTGCAGAAGCTGGACCCATGCATGGTGCAAGAGGCATCTGGGGCCTGAGAATTATTTCTCAACAAACAGGTATCACGAAAATGTACTTCTCTGGATCTGACAGGGCTGATATAAAAAAGCCACAACAAAAATCTAATCCATGCTGAGGCAGAAAAACCACTCACTAAAACACCATCTAAAACAGGAGGTTTGAACTCATTGAAACTCTATTATATGCTTGAGTAACTCCTGGAACAATAGAAAGCTCTGCATGATTATGTAGGCAAGTAGAAATATGCAAAGCAGATGTTGTCCCTACTGCCACGCACTGAAATCTCATCACTGGACTGGACACCATCTCCTCTGTGGTCATCCATCTGAGGCAGTCACACCAGGGTACGATGGCAACAGCACATCTTTCAGCCAGATAGTGCTGCCTGATACACATTCAATGTGAGTCGACATCAACTTGGTAGAAAAGCAAAATTATCTGTGATTGAGTTTCACTGCAGAAACTAAAGCCCTAGGGCTAACTCCAATCTGCAAAGTGAAATATTTAAGATGAGAAAGTAGGCTACTGGCTTTAGCGCAATCTAGTCAAAGGGCATCTTATCTCATTTCCATTGGATCTGGTTTGCTTTAGATCTCCAGAAGCCTAATCATACATTAAGCACTTTCATCCCATTTAATTGATTATTTTTATTTTGTTCTTCTTCAGTCTACTACTGCAATAAGAGAAGGCACCTTCCAATAACAGCTCTCACCACTTGTTCTTTTGAGCAGATTTTCAGCCTGCGTAGCCTAGCATCGTCAGATAGCAGTTCCTGGTTTCTGTGGAGGTACGGCTGAGACCCTGAGATGTCAATGCAGTGCCTGGGGAACAGGATGGGAGAAAGCCAGCGGGCAAAGCACCACGTCCACAGCCCACCAGCAGCACCACCTGGCCACTGCCCACCTTCCTGATGGCTTCTTCCAGCCACATTTGGTCTTTGGCCTTTTTTTGAGGTGGGGGCAAGTACCTGCTCCTTTGCTGCTAAAGCAAATAGAGAAGGCTGCGGAGAAATGAAACAAACAAAGTAGAGCTGGAGCAGAGGTAGAAACAGTGGAGAAAGAGCTGGAAGAGTGAGTAGAAGAGCTTTGGTTTTAAAATGTGGTTTCTCTGCTGTTTTCAAAACTACCTTATCGCTGACACTTCACAGTTTTCTAGCAAGCACACTGCATTGTCAGCCTTGATAGCTATATCAAAGTTGTGATCATTAGTATTTTTCTTAGTCTCAGCTCTCTTGAGACAATTTTATTTATAAGATGTCCATTAGTCTCAGCTTTTACTTTTAAAAAAGTTACGGCCCTCAGATTTTCAGAGAAAAGCTTTAAAATATGAGCCTTTAAGGACAAAGAAAAGAAAGCAAGGAACTTGACTTTTCTTTTTAAGCCAGGGTCCTAATCTGGAGGAGACCTGACTAATCATTTCTAATCTCTTGATGATGGGGATTTCTTACATGCTGTCAGCAAGAGCAGCAATGGAAAGGCAAAGGGGGTCCTGGGGTGGTTTTGTGTTTAATCACTCTCGCGCCTTTTAATTCGGCTGAGGACTGAGGCACAACTGCTCATAAATACACACACCGCCTGCCTGCAACTGCTCAACAAACCAGAAAAGCACTACCTTCATTCAGGTAGTGCATCATTTCAGAAACCCAAAGAGTTTATAGAGATGATTGTCAAAGACCCCGTCATTTTGTAGTTAGTATAATTAATAAGGTGTGCACTAAGTCTAAAAGTGTTTTAACACATGTTTGCAGTTGAATTGCATTGTTTTTATGCTATAATAAAAGAGAGCCACATGTTAACAGAACACCAGGGACCTAATCTGTTGCAACTGTTCAACATCAATAGGAAAATCAAAGGGGAAATATCAAGTTTCCTTTAAAATCATTTTGGTTTTCTGGAGCTTTTATAATATTATTATAATATTATATAAGTTTTCTGTGACTTTTATATAGTAGCTTTTGTGAGAGAGCCTCTGTTTATAAAAATTATTGGGTAGTGTTGGCTGTCAGAAACATAAAAAGGCAATTAGTGCAATAAGCTGAATGATGCAACAAACTCCTCCTTGCAGCTTCCTAGGTGGGGCCAAGCAAGGCTCCAATCCAATGAGCACGTGCTCAAGTTAACACAACTGTCCTAGGAGTCTCCTGGGACGCATTTTAAAGTGCAGAAATATATTGGGGAAATGGGATAGCAGGAATGGTCAGTGATTTTATTGCGATGTGGTGCCACCTAAAATCCACTTTGGGAAGCCCTCTGGAGGCATAAAAAGGTTCCTCTGTCAGATTGGATTAATTTTAATGGATACAGCCCATTTAGTAGCCTAAAAATAACAGTTTCTGTCTTCCAACTTCCCACCTGAATTCTGCATTGCATTTTCCTACTGAGTTTTGGTGGCAGAAGCCTGGCTGCCTACAATGTAAATAGAGTGCCAGCCTTCGTAGGGAACATGGGTTTATGGACCGTGGAAATATATGAAGGACAAAACAACCCTCACAAGAGAAATGCAATTAATTGCACAATGTCATCCAGTTATCTTCATTTCATCCACTCTATAAAAAAAAAAAAAAAAAAAAAAATCAATGGACCTAATTTCTTGCATGACAACACGACCATTCACCTATTCTGAAACCACTCTCATTATCTCTGCTCCAGAACTGCACATCTCCTCCTGCACGTGTTCTATCTTTATACTAATTCTGATGGACACAAAAACAGCAAAAACATGCAGAAGTGTGATGCTTTAACACATCTTGGGATTTTCTGGGGGAATGACTGAGTGGGACCCACACACAGCAGCTGCCCCAACATTAGAATCATAGATTGGCTTGGGTTGGAAGGGACCTCACAGATCATCTAGGATGTTATTGGCCCCAAAGCGCAGAGCTTCTGAGTGTGCTCTACAAAGCAGGTGCTGTTATGGGAGGCACATATGAAGGTTAATGAAATGAAGCTTTTTGGATGGGTTATTCTGAAATGGTATTGTTCTTGAGAAGTACTCACAATGGAGAAAAATTCTGGAGGAAGCTCCTCTCCTATTGATTAAGAAATGGGTAAAATTCATAATTAGAGGAATAAATGCTGTCAAAAGAGAATGTCTTTTCCTTACCCCTCTCAAAATAATGCATGCATTATGATATGCATCTTCTGACATAAGTCCACCAGCACGGGGGAATCATTCCTCCTGGCACCTGTGTGCCAACATAGGTTTCAGATTCTGAGTAGAAGGGAAGCACTGATGATTGAGTATGGCTGGATGAGAGGAAGTACCACTAATAATGGCAGACTTCTTGCTTCAGTGACTCCTTGCTCACTTGAAGCACCAAGTCATCTTCTCAAATCTCTTTGATCAGAGAGCTGCTGGGGAGGGGAACACAGGAGCAAGGCTCTCTCTGCACAACCTTCATTAGCTGGAAGCAGAAGATGGGCTGACTCCTGCCACTCTGCTCCTTCCCTTCCCTGTTTTGTACATACTAGAAGTTGACCTAACAGGTTCATCCCAATTCTAATTGGAGTCTTTATGTTAAATGCAAAAGTACTTGTAACCTACACTTAAAAAGGATTCGAGTCATGCAATGAGGCACAACACTTAAACCCTGCTCATCTATAATATATATCCGTATGTACAGAAAGCATGGACAGTGTCAAATGAAACACGCAATTAGTCCCCCTCTAACAGTGAACAGTTCAAACTGTAACATCATGCCAACCGTGATTAAGAGTGATACAGCACATCATCATTGTCAACACTATTCAGCCAATGTAAACCTTAGTTAGAAATGTACTTGTCAGAGAAAAATGCGCCTTTGATTTCTATTACACTTTCCCCAGTAATTGCTGTCATCAGTGGCAGGTTATTATTACAGTTGAATAGAGTTTCAGTAATTACTTTTGCACAGATTCTAACAGCTTTTAGATTGAATGATATTCTGACAGTTTGAATACTCTTGACAACAATTACCTTTTTCCTGGTTAACACTGATTCAGGAAAATTAAAAATTAAATCTGTTCAGAGGAAACACTTATGTATGGCACTAGTAAGTGGGTTGATACAAAAATGTGTAAATTGCAGAATGACTTAGAATAAAAAGTTCTTTTGCTCTTCCTCTTACGCTTTAAAAGAAAAAAATCAACACTTGGGGTACATGCAGTACATGCTGGTTAGATTACCGGTAAATGATGTGAAATAATTTAAAGCACTTCTAAATCCACTTCCTACTGATCAGCCTGAAATGAAGAAAACACTATTAAGGGGGAAGGCTTGTTGCTCCCACCCTAATTTTTGTCTTTGTAACAGTCAGATAACAGCTCATGGCTTTCAAACCATTATTCTTAATTTCACATCACTGGATTATGTGGGGAAAAAGAACAACACAAACCCAATAAACTGTTTTATAGAGGTAATCTAGAGAAAACCAGCATGTTTGTTATTTCTGAAAAAATTATCTAATATTACAAGGGTCATAACTCAGATGGCTTGATTAAAAAAAGTTGCATACGCACAAAACTCTCCAATTGAATTTCCCTCTTTGGCAGGATAACTGGCCTTGTGGATAAGGGAGACAGTAGGTGCGATACATCTTTTTACTGGTAAGCTTTTTGATACTGTTTCACACAATGCCCTTATAATAAAACTAAGAAAATATGGTATATAGAACTAGATAAAATTACCATAAGGTGAGCGAACAATTGGCTGAAAAACTGCTCTCAAAGAGCAGTTATCAATGGTTCACTGTCAAACCAGGAGGAAATTCAAGATGAGATTCCTCAGGGATCTGTCCTTGCTCCAGCTGTGTTCAATATTTTCATAATGACTCAGTTAAAGGGAAAGAGATTACATTTAGAAAATTTGCAATGTTGAGGAGCTGGGACGGTGGGAACCCTTGGGAGGTCAAAATCCAGGAAGATATTAACAGTTTGGAGTGATGGTCTGAAATTAAGATGAAATTCAATAAAGCCAAGTGTAAAATGTTACACTTAGAGAAGAAAAATCAAACATTAATGGAAAATTGCTAGTAAGGGAGCTGTATTATAGGAAAGAATTTCCAAGTTTTAGTGGTCTACAAGCTCAGCATCAAACAAAGGCACAAAGCTGTTCCAAAAAAAGTTCATTTCAGGGATTTACTAACACAGTGATATACCATGAGAAAACACAGCTCTCCACCTCTCCTTCCTGCAGACCAGCAGTGTACTAACACACCCTGGTGCCACTTGTGTTTTTCAGATAGCATTGGGTTAGCTCCTCCATTTCTGGTCGCTGGATGTCATTTAGTCTCACTGAAATGGGACCAAAACCAGCAGGTGAAGCCTGAACTCCTCCTTCACAACCATCCCAGACAACGTACACGGGATGTGCATCCTGCAAGGCATAGGACAGGCACTGCTCTATGTATGGAGTCCATAGCAAAGCTGCAACTGAGCCTTTAGCATTCAGTGCTACCACCTAATTCTGATCTACACGTGTATTAAAATATCTTTGTCTTTTTTTTCCCCACTCATTAGAATTATAGATTTAGTTTATTGTTACACTTCCCATAGAGTCTTCTCTTTTTATTAGCATTGTACAATCCATACAAAAGCAAAATTTAGTCCTTTCAGGGAGCTGAAAGGAAGCAATCTTTTACATGACAAATCCAACATTATCATATGTAAACCTCATTTACTATGTAATGTCTTCCTGTTTCCAGTTCATTAATTGAATGAAACCTATTTTCACATTCTGGTAGGCAGCACTGTTCTCCAACTAGCGTAAATGGTGCTTTTAAGGTGAGAAAAGAAAAGAAAGATGTAACACCAGAAAATATTTCACATAATGATTGGTTGAAAAATATATGGATTTCTGAGATGTTTTGAGAAGTATAGTGAAAATACATATACAAAAGAATAGCGGATGAATTCTGAAGCTAAAAATAAAATGTATTTATCAGCTCAGCAACTAGAAAGTAACTATTTAACTTTTTATGAAGTGAGAAATCTGGCTTAAGCTAATGCTAGTGCACAGGTAGGCAGAGCCCACCCCGTACATGGAGGAATCCCTCTGCCTATGCTATGGCTTTGGATGTACTCCAAATTACCAACTGAGACGTGAGGTTTTGGACAAAGCTACCACTGAACTGGACACTATGCAGCTGTGAATTGCTAGTGGTAAATACAGTCTCCTGTTTAGAGATAATGTGCTGATATCTCCACCACAATGCTTCTCCTTTTAGAAGAATCTATTTGGATGCTCCACGTGGTCATACCAATGAGAACATCTCAATACACTTGCTGCAAATTCCAAGAAAACATCCCAGCCATAAGATACACGCAGAAATTTTTGTAAGTTAACAAAAACGGTTTCTCCCCAGGGTGCAGAAGCATGGGTAACCCAGGTGATCATTTGGAAATGATACTAAAAATGTCTTTCTATATTAATTAAAACCAGCCTACACTGCTTTTAAAATATTTCATTACCATGTTTTATATATAAAAACCCCTTAATACATATTTATTGTTTTAAGATATCTGGGATAATGCCACATGGGAAGTAGGAGAAGGGACCAGCAGCAGCTGAAACACTGATGTCTGGGCTGGAAACCAGGAGCTGAGCATCTCAAAGCACAGACAAGCAGTGGTTAGGGGACCTGCCCAGCTCCATGACAGCGAGCTGCCAGAACAACAACAAAGCATGCTATGGCAGCCCTAGGATATGGCTCCTTCTGCACAGAGGGAAGGATTAGCACCTGTGCCCATGAGTGAACCACTGCTCAGCAGCAGACAGTTGACCCACAGTCCCTGTAGGTGTTCAAGAAACATCCAAATGTGGTACTTAGGGACACAGTTTAGCAGGCAGTATTGGTGGTAGGTGGACAGTTGGACTAGATTATCTTTGAGGTCTTTTCCAACCTTAATGATTCTATGGCACTATGATTTTTCAGTCCATACTATTGGTGTTCTAGAGGGTTTTAGGGACCACAGTTTCACTGGCATAATGCAGAAGAGACAAACAAAACTGATATTAAAATGAGAAAAAATTGGCAATTTAAAATTGCCTACTATATTCTTTTCCTTTTTGACCCCAATCCAAAGCCTTTACAAGCCAAAGAAAAGACAAGCTCCTAATTAGCGAATATGACCAGTTAATGGGTCTATTCTGGATGAGCTTTTAAATAAAACAATAAGCAAGCTTGGGAAAAAGCAACTCACTGGACTATCTGAGGCCAATTTTTTTCAAGCACAGGTCATATTATTTTAAAATCAATTCCATTTAGCAATTACTTCCTCAGGACTATGTCATTCCAGAGGGAACGGACCCAAAATTACTCAGCTCCAAATTATTTAATCTCAGTGCATCTAGAACTATATTTTCTTCAGATGACCAATTCATAACATGGGTGCATTTATTATTTTTCTTAGCAGAAACATTCCACAACAATGTCATAAACAAAATGCACAGAGGAAAAGAGAAAAATTTCAGTTACAAAGATTTTTAAAAATCCCTATAGGCATAATAGTATAGAACAGCTCATTTAGAAAAATAAAACTCCAGCTGAGGGGTTGGAGAGGAAAAATAGACAACTCCAAAACAGTTATGAATAGCCAGGTTTGTTACAACAGACAGCATGAAAACCCACAGAACTTCCCCATGAAGTAACTCCATAATTCCTTATTTTCTCCTAGCCTTACCTGAATTCAAACGGGGTGCCATTCAACACCATACTAAGGATTTTGAATCCCATTTGCATTAGCACTGCTGTTTCTAATACCCAAAGTTACTGTTGATTAAAAACAGAAGTTCCTGTTTTTCTCCTGAAAGTCACCTGTTCTTTCCTGTACTACAACAATGACATTTCAGGCTTCCAAAGGCAGCTTGCCCTGAAGAGCCACGCTTCAGCATGAAAAAACTAAAAACTGATGGACTTAGGGAACAGAAGTTTTCTAAAAGTTAAGCCTTTAGCTTTACAACAAAAAAGACACACATTGCTAGATACCATAGGGCACACAGATACCATACTTACAGCCCCCAGGTAAGGACCACACAGCCATCCCTCTGCCCCATGCATCACTCCCACAGCACACAGCAGGAGGCACATCCCTCTCCCCATCCCACAGCTGAAACAAGCAGGGCTCCCCCAGGTGTTTGCCATGAGACTGATTAAACCAGTTGCATTTGTAACCTTTTGACACCCATCAGAAACTAATACAAAGAATGATAGTAACACTTCTAGGACCCCTTAGTTACCAAACCATCACCTGGCCCACGGCATAGCTGAAGTAAAGGCACTGTGTGTGCTGATCATTTTGGTTTAGCATCCAGCCTGCTAGGAGAGCCTGATTAACAGCTTTCCATTCCTATTCAAGCATCTTTGTTAGGAGTAAGTCTTTGCTCTTTTAGTTCCTGATCCAAAGCCTTTCAAAGCCATTGAAAAGTCTCCCATTGATGGGAAGGGGTGTGTGCCCTCACTAATTGTTCCTTTCACATTAGAGTGAAAACAAATTCTTCAGCTTTCATTTTAAATCCATGAAGCTTGGTCCCTTGATATTCTGGACCCTGATTTTAAGCATGCTGATGAGGAGAGGAGGGGAAGGGGAGAAACAAAGCACCTGACAGAGGGCTGTGGGAAGGCTGCAAGGATGTATGCAATATGTATCATGCAGTAAGATTTGGTACATTTCATGGGCTGTATTTTACTATCTAGAAAATCTTAAAATGTTGCTGGGTTCAGAAGTTCACAGTCCACTCTAAATTTAAAATATTCATTTTAGTGAAGCATTGGAACAGGTTGCCCAGAGAGGTGGTGTGTGCCCTGTCCCTGGAGACATCCAATGCTGGATGGGGCACTAAGTCCCTGATGGAGCTGTAGGTGTCCCTGCTCACTGCAGGGTGGTTGGACTGATGGCCTTTAGGGAGTCCCTTCTGACCCAAATGACCCCATGTTTGCTTGCCAGCAGACCTGAGCTAAGAAAACCAGTCTGTTGCTCCCCAGGAGCTGTTTGTTTCTCCCCTGGAAGCAAAGGTTTTGGGTTTGTTCTTCCCCCAGATAGAGGTATAATCTCTACTCCAGATAGCTGTGGATGAAGAAGAGTGGATGGCCTGGGAAGCCTGCAAGCTTCAGGCGGGGTATATCAGTGCCAAGAAAGGTATTGAGAGGTCACAGAATGCTTAGTCAAGACCAAAAAATATGGCTGGTGAACTGAATTATAACAGAAAAGGAAAGTTAAGAGTGTGTGTAACAGTGATAATAGAATTTCAAAAATATCTTAAACAAAAAAATAAAATGAATGTCGTTCTTTAGGATGATGGTTTAACTGGGTATGTTTCTCTGCAGCTTCACAATGCTGTCTCCTGGGATGGAAGACCTGGAAGCTAAATAACTTAGTTACTTAAGTAACTTAAGGCTGCCTTTAAAATGATGAATGCCTTTTGCCCTGGTGATAAGATGAAGGGGAACTAATAGATATTTCTATCTATAGGTTAAAATAAGCCTATGAAATCATGATGAGGAGGTGGAGTCACTGTCCCTGTCAGTGTTCAAGAGGCATCTGGATGATGTGCTACGAGATATGGTTTAGTAGCTTAGTGGTAGTAATGGTGATAGGAGGACGGTTGGACTAGATGATCTTGTAGGTCCTTTCCTTGTGATTCTATGATTCTATGAAATACATACAGACCTGTAAGAAGGGGAAAAGCAGCAATACCACATGCCTGATTTTGTAGGAAGGCAGGAGTGAGCATGATTGCCTGGGGCAGCCCTCAACCCATTGCTCAAGACACCATCATGACCATCTTAAGATGCAATGGCATCTGTCCTCAAGGACAGCAGATCTCTCTGAACCAACAACCATGGCATAAGTACTGCCATGTTGAGAATTCTATAAAGCATAATAATAACCTGTAAACATACTTCTAAAAAAATGCCTTCTTACAACGAAATCATTTTTCTTCCCTCCACAAAGAGGGATTTCACCCTGGAGTTGTTTCTAAAAGATGGTAAAACATAACAGATGAATGCTGCCTTGCATAAGGAACACACACATGCATTTAAATCACTTATATTTTACTTTTTTATGATGCAATTGTGAATTGTGTTATTTTGCATTTGTAATTAGAGGTGGAAACAGATGGTAAAGGCTTGGTTTAAAGTGACTATGTACTGGAGGAGGCAGCTCTGCACATCAGGTCTGCTACTCCATTGAGTGCTGGGAATGGAAACCTGACCAGGAGGTGGTCACGCTGCACAGCAAGGCGAGCTGAAAAGCACCAGAACTGGCTCTCTAGAAAGTCAATAAGCATTTGTGAAAATCTATTCTTTTCCAAAATAAGCACTCTTACAGCATTCTTGCTACCATACTCTATTTTTGGCAGTTGGGTTATTTATATCTCGAGAGATCTAACGCTGTATAATTAATATACAGGGAAGAGAAAAAAGATAAATAGTGTTCAAAAGATGGCATAAGTGGATTTGAAAATCACATTGTTCACTGTCTTGGAGGCCAAGGGTTTAGAGAAGAAGCTGACATGGAGACTGAAGTGCACAGAGGTTTTAGGTTTTAAGTCCATGAAATTTCCTCAGCCCAGAACCCAGTTCAGGGTTGCTTTGGGCCAAGGGCTGCTACAGAAGGAATAGAAAGCTGTTGTTTTCTGAAGGCTCTTCTTTAAGAAACAACTTTATTACTTCTGTTCATTTTAGTGTTTTGATGTCGTTGTCACTGAGCATCTGCTGCAGGTTATTTGATGAAGTCTAAAAAGGTTACCAAAAGCCTGACAAGACATTCTATTGCAGAAATATACCACACCTGGTCCAAAGCCCCATAAAGTCAACAAAGTGACCCCAAATTTACTTTTGTGGGTTTTCTTTTGGGTTCTTAGATCTCCATTACATTACCCAATAGCTGAAGAGCAGCATTACACTGGACAGTGTTGAGACAATCTGAAGATGCAGTAGTATTGTTAAGACAAAAAAAACAACAAAGGGCAAAGAAGTCAGAGAAGCACACTAGCAAGTAGCCACGCACTTCATGTGTACAACAGATTTTGCTCTGAAGAGGTGCTTTGCTCAACACTTTTTGAATAGGATGGGCTAGATCCAGATTAGTGTCTGTTTCAGTGCAATCTGAATTACATTAAAATAAAGAAATGCCTGAGAAAGGAAAGTCTGAAAGCTGCTCTGATGCAGCAGAACTGTGGGTTGTTTCCTCATGCTTCTTGATCATGATCTCAGCCAATGAGCCTGTCCTTCCCTCAGTCCTGTCCCAGTGAGATCTCAGCAATAACAGGACCCAACATCAGCAATCTTTCCAAACCCAATCAGGAAGATCCCTCCAGAAGTACCCAAGTTCATTATTAAGTTAACTCGATGAGATCTCACAATAATGAGCTCCTTTATCCTTTTGCTACTTTAATCTGATCATAAGATTTTACAATGAAATACCAAAGAACACACAAAAATCTCCTTTGGAAATAAAGGCCTCCATTGCCCACCTAGGGCTAAATTAGCTGGCACGTGTATCCTTTTTAGCTTGAATATTCAGATTCTGTGATTGTTCACAAAGAGCAACGATAAAGATCCTTTTCTGTTTAAAAGAGGATGTAAAGGGTTTCTCTGACTTCACTGTGGTCTTTGTGGCTAAGAGTCCTTCTTACAGATGCAGCCTATGCCTACTCTAAGGGGTTAAAGTCTCTTTGAACCTTCCCAAACTGACTTTTTCTAAGTAAGATCTTCAAAAATCTCAGTCAGGTTTTATAAAGTTCTTTTGTTGTACAGATATTGATAGTTCTTAAAATTGACCGTTTAAAGGATGCTGTAAGGCCAATGTTTGAGGCTTTTAAAATCGGAGCTTAGAGGCTCTGCTCACATCTGAAGGCTGATTTAAGTTAACCTTCACCACGATTTTCTTCCCTGCTCTCCTTTAATGTGTGACTTGTTCTGCCAGAGCACTTTGTTTTGTTATGGAATGTGCTAATACTTGGTGAATGATATTTAAGAACACTTGTTGCACTCAGAACACCCTATAATATTCACTTAGTAAAATTTCTAAAAAATACATGATTGCAGCCTCAAGCCAGGAGCAACACAGGGTGTGCAGGGCACATCTGCCCACTTCACATCCCTCTCAGTGAACTTCCATTGCCCAGGAGACAACGCTGTTGACACCGAAGGTAAAAGTGTTTTTATATGTAAAAACAAATAAAAGACAGTGTTTATGCAGCTAATGAGTCACTCAGGCCCAGGTCATATCTTGTTGCCATAACTAACTGCTGTCAGTGGAAGTGATCAAAGGGTGAAGTGGAACTCACTGCAATAAGCCGCCACTCACTGCCTCTCTAACCAATAAGCACACTGATAAAACAACAAAGCAAAACAAACCCAAAGCAAAGAGGTAAGGAAAATAGACCAAAGGAAGGAAAAATGAATGAGGAAATTAAGAACCCAGAATATTAAGTTCTGAGAACTTAAGAACAGCATGCGCCTGGGCTCCCCTGAGTCGGCTCTGCCTTCCCACCAGGTGCTCAATCACTGGTTCAAGCCATGACTTAGCGTTTCTGCTACAATTTGTTACTAGGAATGTTCATTGAAACAGCTTCTCCAATAGATACCAATATTATCTGCCCTATTAGGCTGTTGCAAGACTGATTTTTTTTTCGTATTTGTCAATCTGGCTTTTTTTCCTCCTAGCAGTGCAGTATTTACCAAACTCTCAGATTTAAAATGGCACATTAGATACTTCTTCCCACTTAAGTTTCCTTACATAGTTTTAAACATGAGAATAAACTGAAATAAATGTATTATAAAGACTTCCTATAAATAGTATCTATTTATTATCATTTGGGGTATGGACAGAGAAAGTGAACCAGAATGCCACAAGAACAAATTTTCACTGGGGAATTCATTCACATCTGTTCCCGTATGACAACAGGAGAAGCAGAAATTTTTTTAAAAAATAGAGAGAGAACAGAGAAAGAATATATTTTTCCAAAGGAGAAACGGCTCCACCTGATATTCAGCTGAAGGTTCTGATTTGTTTTTATTCTAGCTGACCTGATTAGCCAAAGTCTAGTAAAGAGCTGGTGAAGAAAGGAGAGATTCATCATGAAAATTAACTCCTTTCTGAAAAGGCAATGAGATTCTGAAAAGAGGCTTAGCTGGAAACATACACTCGCCTGATTATTTGTTTGCAAATCTTAATGCACTCCTTTCCAAAATCCATTGATGCACTGTGCACAGCACTTAGCAAAAGTACTTCCACTCGCTGTATTTAGCAACATTTTAATGGGCAATATATCACCAACATGTTATTGGTATTAATGGGGGCAAGTCGTGTATTGAATGAAAGGAAACACCTTTTTGGTCCAGTATGAAAGTGACCGCTGGTGCCTGGGATTGGGAGCTCATCCAGGCCGTTTCTGTGGCATTTACATGAGATAACTTGCTTTCTGAGCCACCAGACCTCCTGGCCGACCTTACGATCTCAGGCGGGAATCAAGTTTGGAGGTGAATGACGTAGTGTGGATTATTCTGTTTACAGAACCTCTCTGCACCCCAAGTATGGCTTTAATTTTCCCTTTGAAATACAGATCAAACAATGCTGTCAGCATCAATTCCTTTCTCCCAAATGCTCTGCATATTCTAGATTCTGCAGACAGCTCACGGGCCATCTTTTTCAATAGCTCTGTGGTGGAAATACCACTTCACATTAGACTTATATGCCATCAACACAAAATGGAATACAGCATATTCATCAGATTGATACCTGAAAAGCACCAAGCTATCTACAAAATCAGGATTAATAATAACAATCCTTCTGTAACTTATACTAATCTATCCCGTATCAGCATACAAATTTTTCCTATTTGTACAAGAATGGACCTGATGAAGAACCAAGGGATGTGACCAAGTGCTTCTTTTGACCAATATCCTCAGAACACATTTCTGCATTTCTCAGAAATGCATTGTGCAGATAAAGTCTTTAGTAAATGTACATATGGATAGATGTAGTCAGAAACAGTATAAGACTTTCTGCAATGTGATGATATTGCTAATTTCTCCGGCTTTTCATTTTCTGGCCTTTATAGACTTGAAAACCGTGATGTAATTCTTTGATGCAGACAAATACCCTCTATTAAATAGATTATGATCATCAAGCCCGTTTTGCTTGAATTTCTATAGCTTCAGTGCACACCAACTAGAAGGCCTGGCCTGATAAGTGTTGAGTTCTTTCAAGAACTATTTATTTCAAAGTTACAGGGCTTGTGAAGGTTTAAAGTTATAAATTCCTGTTTTTCTCGGAGCAATATCTTTAAAGATATGCAAAGAGGGATTTCTCAGCACTATTCAGAAACAAGTCTCAAGTGAATTACCTCTTTTGAGTACAGAGATTGTTTTTTAATTCAAGCAAACATTTTTGAAAAAAAACAAAAGTATGAGAAAAAATGCTCATTAGGAAAACAACACTAAAAATCTCAGTAGGAATATTCAACCAGCTTACCTGAGTTGGGAGCTGTGCTTTTAGAGCCTGGAGCATGAGCAATGCACTGCATTTTTAATATAAGACAAATGCAAAATCCATTAAGAGAAAGATCATGTTGTCAACTTTTTGGAACAGGTTTGGAATAAACTTCCGATCAAAAAAACCATAGTCTGAAAGCTGAAGTCAGTACCACTTCGAGTGCTACAGGTTCATTGTCTTTTTGACATACTATGTTGGGTACAGTAGGCTATAGAAACACGTACGTTATTCTCACTTGGATATTTAGAAAAACAGATCTATTTACATAGGACATATACACAAGAAACATTTGATAGTTGAATGCACAGATAAAATTTCACTGGTTTGCTGATAGAACTGCTGTGTGCTATGCACAGAAAATTACCTCAGTATGGGTAATGTATGTTTGACTTTGCCTTTTGCATATTGATCACTCCCTGAGTTGCAAATACTTAGCCATGTGGAAGTGCATGCAATATGAATAACTTTATTTCAAACTTGCATGTCTTAAGACATATGTTCACTGATATCTGAGCATAAATATACTGGAATTTGCAGTTTTATACTGCAGATCAATACAGTCTATAGTATTTCAGAGGTGCTGAACATATATTACACTGGATATCTTTGAAGATCCATATTTTCAGATATAATTATTTATATATAGATCCTAGACCAATAGATAACCTTAAGCTTTGGTAATATTAACACTTGCAAACAATCATCACTACTGTATCACTCTCACACTCCATAATCTGCTAACATATGTCTACATTTTATATGTGTTTATGTAGTACTTAATGTGGAAATGTTTCATTACTGCCCGCAGCAACATGTGGCATTTCGTCAAGAACATTTCAGCACCTTTTAACATGGTTTCTTCAAATGTCTTTCTAATTGTGAGGATTTCATCCTACAAATGTTATCACTGCTCAAGCAGACTAATTTTCTTAACTGTTTAATATACATGCTCTAGGCATTTCTATAAAATGTAAAATATACAGTACAGAATTAGTATAAATAAACTACTAAAAGACTATTATAGATCAGATTTAAAGCTGCATGGTTGGAGATAACTAAATTTTAAAACCTATAATTTTTCTTATTGTGGCATCACTTCCTCTAAAATTTTTGTTCAGATTAAAAGGAAATGTTTCAATTAATTATTTTATGATTTCCTCTAAATGCAATGGGTTTACGTCTCAAAGTCTGTGAGGATAAATCTAATTGCATAGAAAATACAGCAGCCTGCACTTGACTTCAGAGCTGAATCGTCCACCCCAATGCTTTCCTGCCCTAAATGCATTTATCTCAGCATCTGGCAAACTGCATGGAAATGTCCTCTTAGAATAAGGATATAGAACACTGTGATCCTTCTTGTAGGAAACTGAGATTAGATATCAGGGGAAAGTTTTTCACTTGGAGGGTGGTGAGGCACTGGAACAGGCTGCCCAGAGAAGTAATGGATGTCCATTCCTGGACATGTTCAAGGCCAGGTTTGATGGGGGCCTGGGCAGCCTGATCTCGTGCCTGATTTACTGGTTGGCAATGCTGTCCACAGCAGGAAACTGGAACTAGGTGATCTTTGAGGTCCCTTCCAACGCAATACATTCTGTAATTCTGCAATTTTATGATTTCTTCTGCAAGGTCCACGGGATTTTTCTGGGGCTGGAAGAAATGTGATTTCCCTGCTGCAAGGTTTGGTATATTTCTGTTGAAGAGATGAGTCATTGTTTCTTTCATATATATCATCCAAGTACCTATAACTGTCTCTCATCTAAATGTTAATTGCATCCAACAGAAAGACTTTAAATGAATACTCTGTCAATAACACTGTTATTAATGTTTCTTGATAGGCATGGTTAAACTATTTTGCAAGATTAGAGTCTAATATTTCCTACAGAATCTGCTTTGTGTGTTGCATTATTGTGTCTACATTTGATCAAAACCTGCTTGTGAAGGCTTGGCTTTTTGTTTTTCCACTCATCTCCCTGTCCCTGGAGGTGTCTCCATCCCTTCAGGTGCTCAAGGCCAAGCTGGTGGGGCCCTGAGCAGCCTGATGTGATTGATCTAGCAGTTGGCAATCCTGCCCACAGCAGGGGGATTGGAACTAGGTGATCTTTGAGGTCCCTTCCAACCCAAGCCTTTCTATGATGCTATGATATCAAGAGTTCCCATACTGCTAACTTCTGATGAACTCTGGTTGCTTGGAGTGCAACAGCAATCTGCACTTCTCTGAACTGTTAGCCCAAGTAACCAGCTGCTAAGCTTATATTTTCCAACTGCTCAGCAGTGCACTGTTCATCCAGTGCAGTCAGTGCCATAAGATCTGATAGTGGAAGGGGTTACAGTGCTGGGTTTGGAGCAGTCAGCTGACATTCATGCTTTACACCATGCCTACCTCTGTCTGTCCAAATGAATACGACACAAATCATTTGGCAGCAATTCCTTGTTGTTGGCCGCTCACCTACCTGAAACAAAGGGCAGCAGACAGAAGAGTCCATGTGTTTGACTAGAAAATAGGCAGAGCATCTTTACCCTGCTGCTCTGTGTGTATCACTGATCGAATTTTCCAGCTGAGGAAGCAGCAGCACCATGCATGCCCAGCAGCAGTGTGCCAGCAGCACCTCAGCAACAGGTGGTGGAGCCTTGCTTGTTTGGGGCACATGGAAACACTGGGAAAGTTAAAAGCACACACAGCCTATATTGTTTGAAAAGAGCAAATAAACCATCCAAACACTGAAAGCCGCCTTTTTTCCTCCCCTGCTCATCTCCTTTTCTTCTCCCTCTGTGTTTCTTTAGTCCTTTTGTTTCTTCTCTGTCAGACATCTGTCCTCTGCTTGGACTGCTGCTCCAGCAGCTAAGGCACATATCACAGTATCACAAAATATCCCAAATTGGAAGGGATCCACAAGGATCATTGAGTCCAACTCCTGGCTCCGTGAAGGACAACCCAAACCCAAGTGCTCCCCAAGATATGGCAGCTCGGGGCTGTGCCCACTGCCCTGGGCAGCCCGTTCCATGCCCACCAGCCTCTGGTGCAGAGCCTTTCCCTAATCCCCACCTGCCCTCCCCTGACACAGCTCCATGCTGTTCCCTCGGGCCCTGTTGCTGTCACCAGTGAGAAGAGCTCAGCGCTGCCCTCCACTTCCTGTGAGGAGATGTAGCCGCCATGAGGACTCCCCTCAGCTCCTAGGCTCTGGGCTGAGCAAGCCCAGGGACCTAAGCAACTCCTCACACACTGTGCACTCAGACCCTTCCCCATCTTTGTACCCTCCTTTGGACTCTCTAATAGCTTTATGTTCTTATGTTGTGGCATCAAAACCTGCACCCAGTGCTCAAGGTGAGGCGGCACAGCACAGAGCAGAACAGGACGACTGCTTCCCTTGCCTGGCAGTGCTGGGCCTGATGCACCCCAGGATATGGTCAGCCCTCCTGGCTGCCAGGGCACACTGCCAGCTCAGATTCAATTTGTCACCAACTAGAATGCCCAGATCCCTTTCTGTGGGGCTGCTCTCCAGCCCATCACCTCCTAGTCTGTACACAGAGGTAGGACTGCCCCATCCCAGGGGCAGAACCCAGCACTTGCTCTGCTTCAGGCAGATGGTGACCACCCTCAAAATTGTCCAGATCTTGGTGCAAGGCCTCTCTACCCTCAAGAGAGTCAACACTCCTCCCAATTTAGCATCATCCATGAATTTTCTTAACATAACTTCCACATCTTTATTGGAATCGACAGTGAAAATTTTAAAGAGAACTGGCCCTAATATAGAGCTCTGCAGAGAATCCCAGTGGTGACAAGTAGGGCAACTGTCAGGCCATAGCCTCCCCTTGCCCAACACAGCCATGTTTTGGTTTTCACGAGACATTCTTCAGGTCACATCACTGTGGCCTTATGATGTCATGAGTCACCTCCCTGCTGACCCCTATAGATATAGGGAACCTGACAACAGAACACCAGTCGCTGACCAACTTGTGCTGGGGAAGCACCTACCTGAGAGTAGGAGCTACAGAGAACCTTCTCTCCCATTGTGGGAGCATTTGTGGAGGAGGATGGATCCTCCACCAAAGAAGCTTCGGCTTCTCGAGAGCAGCAGTGAGCCCAAGCCAATGGATGTAGATCTTCCAGAGAGCGATGTCGAGCCCATGGAGATGGACCCACCTCCAGAGGATGAACCAATGGAGGTGGATCCACCTCCATCAGGTCCAGGCAAGCACTATAGCATCATGCTTGCCTGAAGACATCGCTACATCCATTGGCAGTGCAGCAGCGGTCTTGATTTCCATCTCGGTGTTGAAGAGTCACCATCCTCCAGAGAGCCCCTGGGCCAGCTGCTGGTCTCTATAACCCCTTCTTCCCTGTCTCCCATCCTCATCTTTCCCCCAAGACCTCTTCTTTCCCAAGCTCTGAGGAAAACGGAAGAACTGGGACTGGTGTCCTCTGTGCTTCTGCACCGGAACAATCGGAGGAGTCCAGCAGACAGCCCTGAGCTCCCTGAGACCTCCAGGTGAGCCCTCAAGAAGAGAGCAGGACTGGGACTGGTGTTCTCTATGCTTCTGCACCAAGATAATGGGAGGAGTCCGGTGGACAGCCCCAAGATCCCTGTAGCCTCCAGACAAGTCCTGGTTTGGGTATCTCCCACCTTACACGCAGCACACTTTGATAGTCCACACCAAGACACCAAAGCTGAAATAAACACATAGCTGGAAAAAAAAAGTTAAACCCCTACTTCAAAACCTGTTTTGTGTTTTCTTATTTCTTAAAGTTATTTTTAAGTGTTTAAACCAGACCAATTATACTCAGAAACTACTTCACTTAATCCATTCCTTTATCTCCTGGGAAAAATCACCAAAGCAATTCTCAAAATGTTTAAATCCCACAGTGAGCATAAAAGCCGCAAGTAAATCTGCTCCTTCCCAGGCAAACCTTAAGGATTTTACTGACATCTTTAATTAAACTAGCAAATAGGTCGCTTTCTCTTGTGTTCTGACCAATACACTGTCAACAAGGAAAAAAAAAACACTGAAAAGAAGGATTTGTACTGAAAAATAGCACCAGAAACATTTGTATAATCATGATCATGGACTGGAACAGGAATGTAATCAGGAATTATTAAACATTATCAACTTCTTCCTGGCAACATATTGCTGGGATAATACTCCTGTAACTACAGTAAAGTTAGTTATGAAATAATTAAACCTGAAAGTTGAAAATAGGACAACAACAAAAAAAGGCAGGAAGCTGTGCAGAAGAAAAGCGTGTTTATCTCCATGAATTTATAAGGACAGACTTAATTCCAAAAAAAGGAGAATTGTGCAATTGTTAGTAGATCAGTAATAAGCACAGATGGCTGCAAAGAAAGCATTCTCCAACCCACCCTACCATTTCTACCCTGCAGCACTTGCAAAAGAGAAAGCAATACAAAAGCAGAGAACATCAGAACTAGGAATTCAGTGTTTTAAAGTACAGAAGGGTAAGTCTACTTCTTCTTACATTACTCAATAGTATTACTGGCAAATATATGCAGTTTACCCAACACAGATTTTGACACATGATTACAAAAGATCATTGCCAAAGTTATACCCAGCATTGCTGGACAACTTGTCCCAGTCTCCTGTAGATTTCATATCATTCCCTCCTTTTTTTTTTCTTTTCTTTTTTTAAATAATTTACTTCCCTGCTTGAGAGAACTGATGTTCCCAGGGATGAAAAGGTATTCATTGCATGGAAAACCATGATCCGAAAAGTCTGTTCCCAGCTCTCTGGAAGAAGGATTTATGATGCTCAACTAGCAGAGATAGCAATTAGCCAGAATACTCAAGAGCAGAGAGCCTGACAATCTGATGAGTTATTCTTTTGAACTGGGGCAGCAACTCATGCATAAATTTTCTTGTAAACAATTATTACAGGAATGCACTGTAAACACAATTAATCATCTCAAGGTGTTATCTCTAGGTACTTTCCCCACAGATTACGTGCCACTTGCTCAATAAATCAAATTTTAACATAAAGACATCAATAGCTGGTATTATTAATATTCCCATTCAATGAAACATGGTTGGGTAGAAACTAACAAGCTTTGATTACATTTTGAAAACAGAAAATATTACATAAAATAGGAAAAAGAAGATGTGAATAGTGAAACTTTGAATGAAAAAAAAAGGATTAAAGAGGAGGCATATGAATCAGAACATTGACTCAGATAAAATAGGAGTACTTTGTAATTTAAAATGCATTTTCACTGATATGAATTGGAAATAGTATAGTACATCTTGTTAATAGGAATATTAAGTTTTACATCATCTTAGATAGGTTCTTCTTACAAAACAGTATTTACAAGAGCCTTGCAATAATAGGCTGCCTAATGTTTCCATAAGATTTCTTCTTATGATATATACCAAACACATTTTCATCTATTGTTCGTAATTATCAGCTGGGGATTTGAATAGCGGGCAAAAGGAACAAAAGCATCTAACTCCGTTTCATCTCTTACAGTCTGCAGTGCATTGAACAACGTGCACTCCAGATTTATTTGAAATCACCCCTTCAGAAGCCAAGCTCTGAGATCCCTTTGGAGATCATCATATGGACTTTGGCAGGAGTTGAGAGAAAAACTGGTTCAGAGGAGTAGGTCTACCAGGGCCAGGGGGAGTCAGGCAGGGCAGGGGGAAGAGAAAAGAGGTGTTGTTGGAGCAGAGGAGAGGAGAGAGGGAACGGGAGGTCAGAGAGCGCCCAGGAGCATCTCTCTGGGCTGTCAGCTTTGAAGCAGCTTGCAGCATGGGGAACATACAAAAGGCGCAAAGAAGAAAGCAGAGGGCCTCAGGGAAGTTGCACATAAGGATTCCTTCCAGGAGAAGGAGAGGAACAGAGCAGAGGAGTTACCTAGATGGTCTGAAAGGCAGAGGGAACAGAGGGAAAGCACCAGCATCTGTGGCCTCTGCCCAGCTGTGCCCAGTAATGTTCCAGAAAATGTCACTATTCCTATTTACAAATGGAATAAACGTTTGCTTAGACATCTGCTACTCTGCCCAATGCCTTGTACAGCCAGTGACACAAATACATGTCAGCATAGTGGAACAGGGGACAATGGGGAAAAAGTGGATTCAGGCTTCAGTTTTTCCATGGATTCAAATGAGTTCTAAATGAAGCCCTGTGGGAGATGTCTGGAAGAAGCTTCCCCGGGACAAGATCAGATCCTTCACACATGAAACAAAGACATTGGGAGGAGAGAAACCAGCATTCACATCTGCTGAAGGTCCCCTGCTGAAGGCCTGCTGTTGGTGCCCAGACACCCATGGCCCCGTAATCGGCAGCAGAGAGCCAGGACAGCAGGCAGTCAAAGGAGTGCTTCTCTTCCAAACACTTTTTAGAGACTAACTCAGTGTAATTTTTCCTCCAGTCTTTGTTTATTTTGAACCAAGCGCAGAGGAGATAATGCAAATGTTTCAAACCATTTTCATACCAGCCTGCCTTACTTTATAGTTCATACAATTTAGTTCTTACAATTTAGTGATGTCCTGCCATTTGTTCAGATATCACTCTGGAAATCAACAGTCAGCTAAGACTTTTGCAAGACTGTACACTGCTACTTCTCTTCAGGAGCTGGCTGTCGTATGGACATGACACAACGTGTTCATTTCTCCATTCATTCCTTAAAGAAGGATGGTGTAGAATGGCCAGCAGACAAACCATGCTGCAGCAAGGCATTTTCCTATTGGCCCCACAGACTTCTAATATAATACTTCTCAGTGAGGGTTGAATAGTACTGAATGTATTGCACTGCTGAAAGATTTATCAGTTGGTATGGACAGCAAAATAATGCTGCTCAGTAATTATTTAAAAGACCACAAAGCCATATTTTTTCTGTGTTGCCAATTTTTTATTATTTTCTACTTCTGGTGTGCAGAATAGTCCTTAAGATAATACGGAGCTATGACATTATCACTTGCAAATGCAACAGGAAATCAATTAAATGCATACACAGATTTCTGCATATGCAGAAAAAGGATGCATCTGGAGACCTTTGTCCCTTTACTTTGATGGTAGATCTCACACAGCAAACTCTATCTAACCTGACACTCACAAATGTTAAGGGAGACAGTTGAGAGAGTCCATAAAACCTGAACAAAGGGAAGCAAAATACACTTCACCAGCTACCTCAATTCACCTTAATAAGTTCTCATCACGGCACTATCTGGCATTACTAATGTGCTGCACACCCATCAGCACTGAGCAGTTGAGATGAGTTTTCTTCTTATCAATGGCTTCTTTTTCTTTTCGTGTCTGGCAAATTTCTAATAGTGGATGATTTCCTGTATGCATATCCCATTTATGGTTTGTAGCACTGTATTATGATGAATTTACACTATCAATGAACGTTGCTGAAGGGCCTCATTAACTTGTGCAGGCGGTGAATTTGTATTTTTCAAAATGCCACTCTTTCTGTAAAGAAATCTCGCTGACAGTGGCAGTCAAGTACTTGACTGGTTAATAAGGAAGCTCAAAGGAAACAGCTTCACTTCACTGCTAGTTTTTGTCCTTGTTTAATTTCTCCTCCTTTCTCGACAGGTTTTGAGGATGTGTGAAGATAATATATTTCATCTTTAAATCTCTCAGTCCTGCTGACTACGATGATATAAACAAAAGCAGAAACACAGAAATTTATAGAGATACACTTAAAACAGAGCCAGTAATGAAAACCTGGTGTTGTAGATGAGATTTCACTCAGGCAGCTCTCTGCTTGGCATAATTAGGAAGTTTCTTTAAATCTTGCTAAATCTCTGTTCCGCTTTTCTATGCCTGCAAAGTGAACAAGATATAATCATGCCCATAATGCAGGGCCTCAAAACCTGAAGGCATCAGCACCCAGCCCTACAGACAGACTGCAACCTGCAAACAGTTCAAAGAAATCTTGTCAGACTAGCTGCGACATATGGAGCCACGACGAGAATATTTCCAGATATAGGAAATACCAAGCATTCTGTAAACAGAGTGGTTTGGAGTATTTTTTGCAGAGATATTTTTACGACTGGTAAGCTGCAAGAATCTGTTCGCAATATCTGAGCTCTCGGTTACCACCTGTGTGTTTCTCAACAGAACGTGGTTAACATACAGGCTTCCAATGGAAAACATTTTTTATCCCACATAGTGTTTCCACTATCTGCCAAAAGATCTGTGGAAGATGCAGAGGCTATATGTAAATCTTGTTCCTTGAATGCAACAATGTTTGGTTATCAGAGATCATTCTATCTACCTAGAAGTCAATGAAAGCCTTTGCAGGAGGGATGCTCCTGGGGCTAGGACATGCTGCAGCATCAGGAGGAGTTTTGGGCACTAAGGACCATGGAGAGTGGCCCGGGCAGCTGAGGGGTGAGAGTCAGGTTGGATACTAGGAAGATTTTCTTCTCAGAAAGAGTGGTGAGGCATTGGCACAGGCTGCCCAGGGAGGTGGTGGAGTCACCGTCCCTGGGATTGTTCAAGAAATGTGGAGATGTCGCACTGAGGAAAGTGGTTAGTGGGCAATATTAGTGATAGGTGGATGATTGGACTGGACGGTCTTAGAAGTGTTTTCCAACCTTAATGATTCTATATGATCCTGTGATTCTATGATCCCTTCAACTAGGGTATCACTGCAGTCTGTGCTGGGATGGCAGTGGGAGGATGGTATATATATACTATATATGGCTAGGAAAGCTGGAGCAAAAAGACATGCAGGAATCAGGGCTGATTCTACAATATAGATGTACTCAGTGTCACGTATGCCATATGGACAACAGCAACTACAAACAATGAGGTCAAGCCTGGGAAACTGCAGCAACAGGCAAGGCAAAAAGTATTTTCATTCAGTTGCAAAAAAAATCTGAATATGAAGTCAGTATTTTCACCATCTCTGCCTTAAACATATATGGACACATATATAACAAATATGTCTCTCTACATACACACATTCCCATATATATGTGGGTGAAATAAATCTGTAAAACATGAGAAATGACATCCACAAAGGTACATTTTTAGTAACATAGAAGAGAAATGATTGACAGAACAAAGCATATGGAAACGAAGAAGAATCTAACCCACATTTAGATCTAAGAAAAAAATATTTGCCTGAAGGGAAAATATTAATTAGTTTGTCTACATGCAAGATAAAAGTCTGGAAGACATATCCATCAAAAGGCAGCAGAATAAACAGCAAAATGGAAATTATTTGTAAATTGACAGTAAACTTGGCAAACATTGAGGGGGTAAACAAGTTATTTGGCATGCAAAGCACTCAGAAATCACAGCCTCTGTCAGGAGGCATCTGTGCATATATTCACTTATTTGACAGAAATTAACATTTTACAGAAATCTTTGTTGCATGCTAAAGATTTCTTCACCCTCTTTAATTATTTTAATTGCTGCTTCAAAATGTTCCATGTAAACATGAAAAAAGACTTTAAAATCCACCAAGTCCAGTTCCCCATTATCAATAACACACAGTAACTCTGTACAGGAGTTCAACACAAAACCTACAGAGACATAGAATATTTACAGAAAAGAGCCATATTTGTTTGTCTTGGTTGAAATTTAAGAAATATATGAAGGCATTCTCCAAAACTTTTTGCTATTATGAAGGGTTTTGAACACAAAACACTGTTGTACCAACAAATTCAATTAACTCTGATTGGGGTTGGAGGCCCAGGGTTACGGAAAATTGAAAAACATCAAGAAACAGGATAAAAGGCCACCATGAGGACCCCACCCCATTTGTCCTTAGATCAGGTAATCCTGAATGGAGGCTGTGATCAGATAATCCTGAATGGGGGTTTGAGCTAAGCGCCTTCCATCTCCTGCAGCAAGAGCAGCCTCTGCAGACACTGCTGTGGGCACATAGAATCATAGAACTGTTTCAGTTGGAAGGGACCCTTAAAGACCATCTGGTCCAACTCCTCTGCAATGAACAGGTACACCTACAGCTCCATCAGGTGCTCAGAGCCCTGTCCAGCCTGACCCTGAGTGGCTCCAAGGATGGGTCTTCCACTACCGCTCTGGGCAACCTGTGCCAGTGCCTCACCACCCTGATTGTAAAAGATTTCTTTCTTACGTGCAATCTAAATCTCCATTCTTTTAGTTTGAAACCATTTCTCCTTGCCCTATCACAACAGACCCCGCTAAAGAGTTTGTGCCCTTCTAACAACCCCCCTTTAGATACTGAAATATACATGGACCTCACGATGTACGGTTGGGTGGCAGGGCAGGGAACTTCATTTTGTGCTGTACACGGCTGAACACAATGCTGATTTCCCAAATTACAAGAAGACCCAGAAGGATTGCAGCGATACTTCTCCCTTGTTTGTAGCCAAGGATTTATACAAGCTGCATACATTTTAAAAAATCACTTTAAAAATAGATTCTGAATAATATTTTCTTCAAAATTTAGACTCACATATTGCACCTGATACTCAGCAAATATGAATTCACAAAGTTAAGGCAATATTTGACATCAGATGAAGACCTAACCCTGAGCATTTACAGACCATTCCTCATCAGGCCACAACACACACACACCAGCAGTCCATGACACTGAAGTGGTCCAAAGACAAATTGTAGCTAGATGTCAGAAACTTCCTCTGGGTGCACAGCTCTTTCTCCCTTTGCTTCTGACTTTCATGTGGGCATGCCAGTCCAGTTTGATTAAAACAGCAACAGCAGGAAGAGCTCATTCAAACAAATCCAAGTGCTGAAGGAAATCTCATGTGAGCCCAGATTAAAACTCAACAAAAATCAAAGTGCTAAACTGAGCTGAATCTGGGACAATTTGTTCTCTTCAATTGAATCAATCAAATTGAAAAACAAGTCAAATACTCCATTTCCTCCAGCAATCCATTTCCAGGTCAGTTTCTAAAGCCAAAATGTCTTCTTTTCTGCCTTACTTTAACGTATCATAACATCTAAGTGATTTGGTAAGTTGTCAGGCTCGATGCTGGCTATTCAAGTCATTCAAGTCATTCCCAGCTATGGGTTATGGCTTCACAGAAGGTTATGGCTTATGCAAATTTAGTGACAGCAAAACCTTGGAAAACTTTCAAAAATGCCAAAGCAACATTTGATATCTATCTGTGTTATTTAGTAAAGAATTTGGAGGTGCAACATTTTGTAGGAAAAACATCCAGAAACAGCAATAATAATAAAGTAAAACCAACAGGAAATATATTGTGAAACAAAAATTAGCTGTACTTCTATGACACCTTTATAGTTACTGAATTGTATTAACTTTCCGCTTAGCCCTGCCTTTGTGTATGGCAAATTTCTGCACGCTCAGTGACTTTGACATAAGTGAGTTTACAGCAGTGCTTTCTGAAGGACTTATTAGGTGTTATAAGGAGCTCTGTGCATTGGTACAGACATACCCATGGGTGCATGAGACTCCATACAGCTCCTGTGAATTGTCTATGGCAGCAAACATTTGTCCCTAAACCCACATGAAAGGTTCTCCCATTTCATCCAGGAGCACACTTTCTCATCTCCCAGAACATAAGCTGTTGCCTCCTCCAAAACAAACCCACACACTTTTCTTACCTTCAAGCAAAGACCTGAATTACGCTAGAAATACCCTTAGTGAACTCCTAACAAGTTCAATTTTGTAGCAGCCCTTGTGAATCCTTTGGAAGCTTAGCAAAGTGGGAGCAATTCCCAGTGTGGATTTCCTGAAACAAAGCACAATTTGTCAAGCATTTTTGTGTTCAAAAGAGCTACAAACAACTGAAGGTCTATCCACAAGCCAAGCCCAGTCCACCAGGCACAATGTCCATTACACACAGGTCCCAAAACCTGGGACTGGCTATCATTTTCTGCTGTCTCTTAAGCTAAGCAGTGCTGCCATACAGCAGCATGTCCATCCTAAGTGGCAGACAGCACTAGAGATACTGTTAGTAATAGCCCATGGTAGATCTGCATCTTCTACAGCCATACAAAAGACAAAACACTTAAAGCAGTGACAATCTGCAAGCACTGACTTTTCTGCTGACCTCACGGAGCTGTACATCAGCCACGTCAGCACCTGCTGGCTGGCAGGCAGGGGCTGTATAGATTTGATGGCAAGGCTGCACAACACCACAAAGCAAAGTCTAGAGATGTCAACAGGCTCATGAATTATTTAGAACACTTTTCTTTAATAGATTTTGATACCTAGGTAGAATGAAAGGTATGCTTATTTTTGCTGCATTTGAAAGAAAAAGGATTTAAAGCACTCTCCAGAGCTTCCAATGTGTACCCAGGAAAAAATAGAGAAGAAGTCTGAATGATCAGAAAAAGGAAGGAAGGTGGGAGCGTGTAGAAATGGGCAAGAATATATTTTACCCCACAAATTTTGCTTTGGCTGCTCGCTGGCTCTGTGTTCTTCCCTGGGACTCAGGAGCTCTCCCCCAGCTGCACAGCTGTGACTGTGCACCTGACTCCAACCATACTGGAAGGAATAATGAACTTGTATCATCCCATGCAAGACCAGCAGTTACCAATTTTTCAGGAAATTCAGAGACAATAGCTATTCGCCCCAGGTGTTTACTTCTAGAAACCCTATGGCCTTTCTATTAATCCAAGCAGTATTTCCTAGTTAGTCCATACTAGAGCAGGAAAGCTTGTACATTTAAAGGAGTTCAGGCTAAGAAAAAAAGTGATGAAATATAGAAGGAGTGAAATAGCTAAATCTGATACTACAGATTCCAAATCATTGTTTAAACCAAAAGTTGTAGCCACGCTCTTCTTTCTAAGATGCTCCAAAGACCCAAGAGGCAAAGCTTGCAGGGAGCCCAAGCAGTGCGAATGAGAAGAGACGGACAAGCTCTCAGGCACACAAGGGCATGCATGCTCTAAATAATTTATCAGTCTGTTGACAACTCCAAGTTGTGCCATGTGTTATTTTGATACCTCACTGTTCAAATCTATAAAGCTCGTATCTGTCAACTATCAAGCTCTTGTGTGCCCCAAAGCTTGTTCATTTTTTCCATCTGTAGCAGTTAGTCTAATAAAAGATTACCCTACAGATTTTACCTCTTGGAAATGGTGTGGGGTTCTTAATGTCACCCATCTGCAGCTCCATTTACACCTTGCCTTGCTTACAGGATCGCTGTGAGCTGCAGAGGACACCATGGCCATGGGGCACCTGTGAACCAGAAGGTACACTAAATACAGGAATGATCTCAAATATATAATTACTTACAGGAGATAATGGTTTTCTCCTTCCTAGCAAAAATACCTTAAATTCATAAGGGAAGCCCTTATGTTATTATTTATCATTTAAACATGAGAGAGGAAAATATTTTGAGAGAAAAAATCTCTCGGACATGCCACCGTTCTTTTGTATCTTCAGTTTGCAGACAGCCACTCACATTGTTTCTCCTCAGTCAGCTCAACAGACTAATTCTATTTAATCCTTTTCTTTTTATATGTAAAATGATACAGTTTAATGCTCCACCGTTTAATATCTGTGAAGTTTTATCTTTATTTGTTTGGAAAATTTGAGTCAGATATTCACCTACTGTAATTTCCAAAGAACAAACAAATGAAAAAGGGCAGTCCATTTTCATGCAAATCCAGCCAGCTGTTTAGCTCAGGCTGCCCTCGCGTTCTGATGTGAGGATCTGCATAAAAACCAAAGTGGAGATATGATAAAATATAAAAGGCTGACAATAACATGCAAATCAAAATCAGTCATTGGAAAACTGTGGACTCATTGTCATCAAAAGAATTAGGTGGCAGAACAAAACAAAAGAGCCCTACTGATAAAAGTAACTATGGCTTGATGGCTTTAAAATCTACAGATTTCTTATTCCACAAAGAAAATTGAAATTAAACACCTCTCTAGACTGTCTGCTTTTAATCTTTTCCTTCTGAGCTGCTTCCTGACATATTCTCTGTTAACTTTTTATCAAAGGTCATTTATAATCATATTTCAGAGATAAAATAAAAATAAAAAATGCATTTATTTCCTAAATTTTAATCAAGTGCACAGAAAAAAAATGATATTAAAATAATCCGACGAACACTAAGTGATGTCACCTAGAGGCACTAAAACAATTAGGGAAGTACTGGTGGTTCCTTATATTATCAAACCTAGAACTGAATTTTGGGGTATAATGCCACCATTTAGACTTGCACCTGCTGAGTGCCTAAGGCCATTGGTAGCTTTGTGGCCATACAGAACAGAAGAAAAACCTCAACTTCTGTCACACAATGAGATGATGAAGGTGACAGCACAATGATGAGCAAATCATCATTTCACTAGTGGCTGTATGTAAGAATAGACCAAATTTCACAATTAGCTATATGTAAGACTTTAGGAAGCTGCGAGAGTCCTTCAGGAGATCATTGGGAGACTTTAAAGAAAATATCTGACTATGTCCTCGAACTAGACTAAAATTTTCTTACTAAACTCTTTCTGTAATCATAGAAAAAAAAAATGGATTTCCAGTGAAAACCTACTTCTCATTCCAGAGAAATAAAAATATTTTCCCCAAAATTAAAATGCTTTCATACCCAGACCACCTTAGGCAAAGACATTTAGGAGTTTCTATCTGAGGTTGAACTGGAAATAAATGCAGCTTTTATTTTTGGCTCTGCATTCAAATCCAATCCCTTTGGATCTGGAGAGTGTTCCCCACTGCAGTACACCAACCCCTCACCCACCGTGGTATACTGGTCACTTCTGCAGTGTCGCTGTGTTTCTGACAAACAGCCTCACAAGTGCATGAGAGTGACTGTGCATGGAAATAAATCAATAGTTTTGTTTTGCTGCTCTCATTAAGATTGGAAAAGACCTCTAAGATCAGTTAGTCCAACCGTCAGCCCATCCCCACCATGCCCACTAACCATGTCCCTCGGCCCCACATCCCCACAGTTCTCGAACACCTGCTGGGATGGTACTCCCCCACCCCTCTGGTCAGTCTGTGCCAGTGCCTCACCACTCTTTCAGTGAATAAATTTTTCCAAATACCCAATCTATACCTCCCCCGATGCAACTCTATGCCCTTACCTCTTGTCCTATCATAAATAGGACTGTATCAGCATTTTCTTACTTTTGAGTGCTCAATGTACAACATTTGTATTCTTTTGCTGTCTTAGGGATGCAATTTCCCAAAGAACTAACAAGCCAAAGCTATAAAGCCATCAGACTGTAGGACCACACAGCCTGCAATTCAGCTCACCACCAAAACCAGGCCCTCTGGACTTTCTGCTCCATCCTCTGTCCCTCAGTTTACAGCATGATCTGTAGCACTAGAAACCTTTTGCACATCATCCCTTGCTATAGGAGGCATCCAACTTGACAGCATTTTCACAAATACTCAGTAAGCAGAAATTAATGGTCCCTCCTACAGCCTCCATACAGTGCCTGAACCAGCAAGGGGTACACTGAGAGGGAAAGAAAAAGCCCTCCTTCCTCATCATCACTGCTGCTGCGCCGGGAGAGCCACTCTGTATGGGCACCACATCCACAGCATGGCCGGCTTGCAACGGCGAGGAGACGGAGCAGCTCTGCGCAGATGGGCCCAGCAAGTGCAAACAGATTTTCAACATGCGTCTAATCTAGGCCACAGGAGGATTTTTTGACAAGAACAAAAAAAAAAAAAAAAAAA
>JACDJE010000090.1:1069368-1210383 GCA_016647715.1 Pavo muticus | reverse complement strand
TGCAGTGATGGCAGACAATCATACAGCATGTCTGTCTTGGCAATATATGAATTAGCGAGAAACATCAGTGGACACTTCTGGTGCACTCACCTTAGTGTTTAGTTCAGCCCAGGAGAGAACATTCCAGGAGAGGACGTTCGAGTGCTCCTAGTTTATAAAACCCAAGGTCATTTGAATGCTTTGAATGAGAAACTTCCTTTTCTTTTTTTTTTTTTTTTCTTTTTTTTTCTCTTTTTTTTTTTTCCAATTGAAAAACAGATATTCCCATCCCACTGCTTGGTCTTAGCAAAGAGAGATTTGAATAGCAAGTGGTGAGGGTTGCAGAAACATCACACAATCTCAGCCCTGAAGTTGTGCACAGTGAAAACCAGTTCTGTGCTCTCATCTGAACCATGCAAGGCTTCAGAAATTCCCCCGTTAGCAGCGGTGCTATCTGTGACACAGGATGCAGTGCAGGATCACCTCGAGAACGCGAGCACCCGGAGGTCCTTTGTGCAGGTACTGTGCTGAGACGTTCCGACAGACAGCTGCAGTGCAGGGACACGCAACGCTCAGCACTGGGACCGCTTCATTTAGCAACGAGTACATTTTTCTTGTCATTTAGCACAACATGAAAGTTTTGTGTCAGTTTTTATCCTCCAGATGTGTTCCTAATATTGTCATTGATAGCGGCAGTGTCAGTATTATGCCATTTTAATAGAAAAAAACATTCAGCTTCCATTTTGAACTTTTTAATCTTTTCCTATGTGCCAGAAAGTAGAATAACTAAAGCTTATCTATTTATGCATGTGCCTAAATCTTCAATGCATATATAAATTTAAATCTCATTACACTATAACACACCGCTTTAAAAACACGGATACATTTTAAGAGTCTGATACATATTTTTATCAAATAGGGGGACTTAATTTTTATTTTTCTCCCACATAAAGCCAGCAAAATCCTGCATGTTAATACTTCAAGAAAATAAACTTGTGTAAAGATTTGCCTATCCAAAGTACAGTATAATTTAAATTTAAATCCCTCGGAAACCCAAAGCACTGTGTTTATAATATGAGAACAGCGGGCAGTCGTGCCCTTGACTGGAGGGCATGTCATCTAGTCCTCTCCTTCTCTGCAAAACCATCAGGCTGGCAGTAGTGACAGATGAACAGCTTACCATTAATTTCTCCTCTTTCATGCCTTCAATCCAAATGGAGCATATTCTCCACAGGGAGGCATCAAGGTCTTTGCCTTTATTTCTCTTGCATACTCACTCTGACTTATAAATCAAGTGCAGATAAGAAGAGAGGGCAAATATCAATCTTTTTTTTTTCCCGGCCAGTGCCCACTGGCACACTACTGAGCTTTGACTGAAAGGTTCTTCAAATCTTTATGTGATTCATAGGCAAGGGAGCACTCTGCGAGGACAAAACAACAAAGGAAATTGGAGAGAGAGGATTTGTATATCTTGGCTTATAAATTAGCAGCCTTCTCTCTGCAATGTTTAAATGTGGGTTACGAAAAAATGAGAATCTAAGTTGTTATTACTTTACTGAAAATAATCTGTGTGGAATCTGAGGCAGGCGATCTGTTTGCAGGCAGCCATCGGTGCTGTGTTTCCCCAAATAGGCTCTTCTGGGGGGCACCTCTCCTCTTTGCCTCTGGAGCAGTTCTATCCTTCTAAACAGATTGATTTCTACTATCACTGCTGCATTAGTGATTACCTTTTGCCTGTGAAAAAATAAGAGAACTTATTTCAATTTAAAATACAAGGGGCCAGATCCATGTCCTGCAAAACCATGGGGCTCATACGCAGCTCTGCTGATGGAAACTTGTCCCACAGTGTTTTTTAAGCGTAGTAGAGAGAAGTTCTTGGCTTTATTAATTTTATTTTCTCTGGAACTGCTACTGAATCTCAAAGGGAAAAGGAGAAAAAGAGTTTTAACCCAAGTTTCTCAAATTGCTGCAGTTTGCATTGATTTTGGGGGGGTTCATCAGAGATGTACGATCTGAGCCCACGAGCGAGCTGGTGATGCTGAGGGGACGTGGCTTTTCTCCTACCCCTTGCTCTTTTTTTAAAATGTGCATTACTAGAAGAATTTTCTATTCAGTTACAACAAATTGATCTTGCATTTAAAACATATATTAAATCATTGGCATGAGTGATGTAACATTATTACATGTCAGGAAAAAAATCTATATTATGATAGTTGTTGACAAATGATAATATTATTTTCCGGCTAAGCATGAGGTGTTAATGCTGCTAAATGGCTGCAAATGTTGACGTTAAAGGCTGCCTGCTGGCCATTTCCAGGTGACATATCTGGGGATTTGGGGCTATTTCATTTTCCAGCCTTTTTTAAGGCTTCAGGCCCCATCCATAAATTACAGCTGATGACAAAAGTGGAAGCTAACAGTGGCAAAATTAGGCCCACAGGCAAAATAATTATATATACAGCCTTTAGCAGTGAGGGAGAAAGCCATCAATCAGCCCCCAATTATTCACTAGTTAATCAGCTCTGCCCTTCCTTTATTGAAGGGTTACAGTGTAATTAAGTTGGCAGCATCCTTTTAATTCATCAAACATACAACACATGGCGGTGTTTGCTGCAATCAGGGGACAGCACCTTTGTGTGCCTGACCCCTGGCACTGCTGCAGGAGACGAGGGAGACTTCAGAGGGACGGAGACTGTTTATGCAGGAGCACAGTGGCTGGGGCCACGTCGCAAACCGTGCGGGCAACATAAACACGTGCACATGGCTACATGAGCTCAGCGCTGGGGAGGCCCTCCAAAAAGCTTTTCTGGCTGCAGTGTTGGGGTATTCCCAGCACGGTGGTGGTGGAGGTGGCACCTTGGGTCCCAGCGATGCCTCTTGGTAATAGGGCAGCAGCAGAGAGCTGAGCCTCACGCGGGAGTCCTGCCTTGCATCACTACATCAAGTCCCATACTTCCATGACAGCAATGCAATTGTGAAAGACTAAATTTTAACTTGTGCATGCATATAAGAGCTATGTTTCCCCTATCTGTCTCAATTATGCTTATATATACCCAACTAGGTCTGTTTTCTCCCTGTATTTACCTGCTTGTACATTTGTTCCCCTGACACAAATTCCTCCTGCTTACTGCATCCTTAGAGATGTAGAATGTCCTAAGTGTCCTTGCTACCTTGCAGAACAGATACCAAATTATTTATTCATAAACAAGCTCTGTGTTTCTAACCTGCTTGTAATAATGAAATTTTATACTATCATTGGCTATACTGCATGATACAAGCAAACAAAACCAAAACCCTCAAAATCTGAATGCACCAGGAATCTCAATGTTCAGAAGTGTTGGCTTTTTTGAAAAAAATATTTATTCCTCTCAAATGAAAAGTGAAAGAGCATTAACCTAGGGGACATTATTTAATGCTTATTTTCCCTCACACAGGCTGCTTGGAGAAACCTGGAAATTTCTCACTATTTACCAAAATCACTTTTCTAAAGATGCTGAAAATGGTATTTTATTTTATTCAGGCTTTGTGACTTTATTGGGGGGTAGCAACCCAGAATCACATCTCTGTCCAGAAATCTGTGCCAACGATCTGTGGTCTTCAGATGAGATTTGCCATGAATGTAAAGAAATATAGATCTGAAAGTAATTTTCTGTTTCCTTAAATCCAATCTCATTTTCACAGTCTTATCTACCTCTGTGCAGCAAGGGAAGCAAATGGTCAGTGAGCCCAGTGCCCACAGATTTACTTGGGGACATGAAGATCACAGACTCTGCCAGTTCCTCCACTCCTTACCCCACTGATTTGCACATTATCTGGAGATTAACCAAAGGCTCATGATGGTGGGCCACATGAAAGGTAGATGCCCTTTGTGCTATACCCTCCCTTTCAGCAACTGTACCCCATCAGACATCCTATAGTGTGCAGAATGTGCCATGCTCCACATTCTCTGGAGCCGAGAGCACAGAACAAGAGAAGAAGGGACAGAAGTTGGAAACATTTCCTGGACAGGAACTGTCAGCATCCTTGTTAGCTCTGAGTTTGGACTTCTCCAAAATCAAGGGGAATCTTATATTCTTAAGTCACTTAGGCACTTTTGACTATTAGATGTTTATCTGGATGCCATCTGAGTCCTGTTTGCTGGATCCCATGGAGGCAGATGTCTTGCCCCACAGCCCCCGCATTGCTGCTTCCTGCAGAGCTTTGGGTGCCAACCTGCTCTGCCATGGGCCTGCACTGGAGACTGAACTACATGGAGCCACAGATGTCAACATGAGCTGCCAAAGAAATGTGAGATGTCCCCTCAAAGAAATTTTCTTGTGAACTAAACAATTGCCAGTGGAAAATTAGTACATCTTTTTTGCTCTTTATTTGTTTTTCATTCATTACAGAAACTTGGGCTGCACAACTTAGACCCTGCATTATCTCAGTGTCAATAAGTATCACTTATTTTTTCCAAAAGAAAAAGCATGCCATATTGCAGACAACCTAAAGTCATAACTCAAGACAACACAATCATGTCATAATATAATTTTGTACAATGACATTGTATCTGTTGTTATTGAGGGTCATTGAATTCCGTCTGCCAGTGTTATGTTATTGAATAGGCTCAAGTAATAGTTGGTGCTGATCATCAGAAAGTATGTTTAAAAAACTGTCACTGTGTTTATATCCCTCAGGGTTGCATTTAAACTATGCAGATAATCAGGATCAAGCAATGTGCACTGCAACGAAGCACAATCCTCAGTAGAAAGTTCAGGATAAAGTTTGTGTGAAATTTTCTGGAAGAATGAACTCGGTACACTCTGACTCTGTTTTATATGTATAAGGTTGAATATACATAAAGCACACTTGGATTCTTAGCATAAGCACACAGTGTGATACTTATGCAATATGATCACAGAAGACAACAGCGATCAAAAAGGAAAACCTTCATTAGCTGTTATGAAAAGTTACACCTGAGCAAGAAGTAATTTCTTTAAACAGCACCTTAATTCAAATTTTTAAAAATAATCAGAAATTATTCAGGCCTATCAGGTTAACATTAGCAAGGAAAATATTTTGGGGGGCAAAAATTTGTATTAGGGTAAATTGCCATCTGCAATTTTTAATTATGCAATTACAAATTCCCAACAATGATTAAGCATGCAAAACACATCATATTTTTTCCTAACTATCTAATTTTTCCCATTTAATATACAATTTAAAATTCATTGCATCTTGGTTAATTAAATAAATTATCCATTTGGAAAAAAGACAATTCAGTGTGCCTACTGGAGCTGAACACAACAGAGCATGTTGCAGTTGTATATTTTGTTTAATTTGAGTAACATTTTGTTTCCATATATCTTCTATTAAGAGTACTTTAGTCATGTCTGTAGGAACGTGCTCACTTTTCATGGACAATTTTTAAGTAACAAGATAATGAACACTAAAGAAATACAGATTATGTGCAAATCTATTCTCTTAGCTGTTTGGCTTAGATAATGTACTGAAGTGCAACCAGAAAAGCACGAGCACTACCACTAGGTTTCCAGTGAAGACACTGGCATTCTGCTTAAGCTCGTGGTTTCTCTGCTCGTGGTCTAGACATACGTAGAGAACAACAAATGTGTTCAAAGGCACATCCTAATGGTTCCCAAAATGACTTTGAATCTAAATCCGTTTTCTATAGTAGATATACCGAGGGTAGAATGGAATTAGAGGGCAAAATGCCTTGAAACATTTTGGTAATGCTTGTGTAACTCCCCTTACTCTATTGTGAGCATTAACCACATTTATACAGCTGATCAATCTGGAAATTGTATATTTGCAATAATTCCTGAACACGAAGCGAGTACTGAAACACATGCTTTTACATAGTCAGGAAAAAAAATTACGTCATTCCTAACTTTCTACACATGCAACGTGAAATAACATTTGAGAAAAATAAACTTCCCCACAGACAGCTGCAAAAGAGTTAAAACAGACAAAAGCACGTAAGCAGATTTTTTGCTTTGGTTCACATATGTTCCTCCGGTGAGAGGTGGTCCTCAAGGAACGCAGACACTTTCACACTGCAGCGTTTCCTACCTATCAGCCCGTGGCAAAAATATCCCATTCACGTGGTCTTTTTCCAAAAATAGAACCTAAGAAATGTATTTGTTAAAAGGATAGGAGCCACAAAATTGTAGAGCAGAGAATCTAAGGGCTCAAAGTCTGAGCAGCTGATGCATCCCAACATGGCACCATTCACACCTGAGAATAACACCTATGAGCTCAACAATACTGCAAGGAAACAGAATTTTGCACTCCCCTGATATAAACTTAAAGATGAATGTTAATCCTAACCACGCTACATAAATTAGCTGGCTGCATGATTCTTAAGAGAGGATTTTTCCTTGCATTCACGCAGCAAGATTTTGTGTTTAAGCCTAATGCACTGACTCATTTGTTTTGTTGAGTCTAGCTAATGGGATGAAGACAAAGTGACTTCCAGGCAGGAAACCTTGTTAATCTAAAATAATTTGGGCTGCTTGTACATGTTGTTCTGACTTTCTGCATAGGAACTTCCATTTTTCACAATAAACGTACATGCATACGGCTGAAAAATGGCCATGGGTATTTCATTTTTGGACAGCTACTCATAGATTGAGCATAGCAGTGTCTTTATCTGAGATATCAGCTATATGCACATTTTTCCTCACAGAAACAAACCCCATTATCTTTGCAAAAGACTTTTCTATTTCAAACATTATTTCCAAGATGAAGTTACAGACGGATTTTTTTCTTAACATTTTTTGCAGAAAATCGTGCAATTTTTGCTTGCTTAACAAAAGCCAGGTTTACAGCCTGGAGAGAGGGAAAGCTGAAGAAAATCACCTAAAACCATGCTTCAAGCAGAAGAATTTGGCATTCTGTGGATGCTCATGCTGCCTTACTGATCAGTAGGTGAACAGTTTTAATGTATTGCCATGAGGTGGAGGACTTTGCCACAATGGAGGCAGCCACCGGAATGCAGTAAGCAGCCAATAAGGATTAACATTTTGATTTCTTTGGAAATGTCATAATTTCCACAAATCATTAAGATTACACGCCATAATAAAAGCTGCTCAGAAATAGATAGTTGATATTAAAACACAAGCAACAATGACCACCAAAACAGTCTAATATTTGCAAGGAAGAAGTAAATTTATCAGGAAAAAAAACGTTACAAGTGAAAGCAGGAAAATGTTGGGTAAAATGAGTAAAATAATGAATTCTTCACAAAACCCTTCTTTTTTATTCTGATTAATAAATCTCTTACCACTACAGCCCAAGCAAAATCATTAAAAGAAGAGTCAGATCCCTTTTACCTGTTTACACAGTCCCCTGCTTTGCTCTTATGCTGTATTTAGACTTAACGACGAGGTCAGAGTTATCACCTTCCCACTGTGTCTATTCCACTGCTAACACTTCACTTAAGTTTAAGCTGCCCATTTTTCCTATACTGATGGCGCATCTTAATGTGCTGATATTACAGCCAGTACTCTTAAGCAGAATATGAAAGCATCCGCTCCAATCTGGCTTTGCCCCGCTCAGAGCAGAGTTGGCACTGAGGCAGACCAGAAACAAGTCTAACAAAGTCTCCATGTGTCCTCTTCTCTTTTCAAATTCAGCCGACCCAGATTGCCACGTTCATCCTGACACGCGTGGAAGTCCCTGGGTTCAGTCTGGGGCTTCAGATCTCAACATCCTCAACACTGGGTTAAAATCTCTGAGCAAAACAGCAGATCTGCTCGAGCAGGGAGTAAAACAAATCAACAAAGTTTTGCACAGTTTCAAATGAATTATTAAATCACTTTCTGGAGTCCGCAGAAAGAAACCCAAAACTGCCCTTGGGATTTCAAACTCCAGTGAACTTGCTCAGTGCTCTGCATCCATAACGAGCCCTGTAATCAGACCAAGTGGCTTCTCTGTGGACGGGTTTTTTCCACCACTCTAGTAAGCACATCTCTTTTTATCCCACTTGCTCTTGTTTGCATGGCCCTTGTATTTCTTTATCTGTGTTTTCAACTGCTGTTCAAACTCCCCTTAGTAATTCTGAAGAAAGCCTGAGCCCCGGTAACTTGGTATTCCCGAGGCAACATGCAATAACAACCAGTGCAGGATTGTTAGGGATACTCAATCAGGAAAGGGATTTCATTTCTAGTGGGCAATTGCAAACAACAAGGGAAATATTATTTTTTTAAATTAAGATAAATACCTTAATGGTGTACTATTAAAATAAAGTGCCCAGCTTACACAGCCCTGCAAAAAGAGGCCACTATCAAATGTTCCCTCTTTAGGGACACACTCTTGTTACCAGAATGGGAATATTAATTACGCTTGGACTGCCTGTTTGGGTTGCACTTAAAAACTGTCCCTTTTTCCTCATCCATCCTGCGCCAGTGCTGGAGGAACCCCTTCATAGTGCTCACCAAAGCTGCCAAAAACGAGCAGATATGCGGTTATGGATCAATATATGGGGGCAAAAGAGCCATGCTAAAACGTCTTGCAAAGGTTCACACACCTGCACATTCTCATTTAGCAGGTGGGAACCAAATAAAATAAATAACCGACACTGAAAGCAGTAGTGCTGTCCTTTATTCTGGAGGTCACATTACTTACATACGCTAAGTAAGGCAATGAGAACATACTGGCATGCAATGGAGTTAAAAGTGAATGCCTCTTTTGTTGTCTATCAGTTAACAAAATAACATTATAGAGATGCTTTATGTATTTATTGAAAGGGGAGAAACATCTATCAAAGCTCATTTTAGCTATTGTTACTGCCATCAGACTCGTTCTCTTTTGCCAGGAGCTGGAACAGGACTGTCAGGGAGAAATGACTGATACAGGCAAAAGATTTTGCATCGTTTGAGATACATAGAGAAATATAATCATACCCAAGGTCAAACATTAGAAAAAGGTTGGGCATTTGGGGCAATGAAAGCAATGCTGTCAGATATTGAAATCTCAGCAGGAGATTCAGCTCCATTAAAACTGAATACACAATTACTTTCGGCTTGCTACTTTCCATGCATGTATAACTAGTTTGTTCATCTTGGTGCTCCCTGTGTTAGTCAGAAAAGGTACAGTCTGAATATTTTGAGGAGTGGGTCTGATACTCCTTTCACCAATGCCTACATAAGTGATAAAATGGTTCTACAACATACATGCAACTGGTGAATGTCTTCTACAATTCATCTGGTTTGAAGAACCAAATAGCTGGATATAAGTAACTGGTTCTGCCTGTGTAACTCCAAATTTCTGCTAGTGTTTGGCTGACTTTGGTGGCCAGAAGAGAAATGCTTGGCAATCTGTTTACAAATCTTAAATAAACAAACAAACAAACAAAAAACCTGCGATCTCTTCCAACTTACATTTTCCTGTTAATAATGTCAATAAGTTGTACTTGAGCTAGAATGACATACCAATAAATTTCTTATATTAACTGTAACTACCATCAATCTTCATTTACTTTATCTGCGTGCTTCATGCCATCAGTTCCTGATCCACCATTTATAAGTAACCATGTAACATATAATCCAAGAACAAAGAAATAACTGTATTTTCTGTGGGCTTTTGACAAATCAGTTCAAGCAAATTCATTTCTAATAGTACTCTCCAAGCTCCCGATTTGCACAAAAACTTTCAATAAGTAATTATTAACAGACAATATTGATTTGCATTGAATAGTTTTATTATTTACTAATATTACAATAATTGAAAATTTCAAAGTTGTGTTCCTCAATTATTCCAATATGATGAACAGTAAAATAGGCATTTACATTTACAGCTGCAAATATCAAAGAAATGTTGGGAACATCATTCCCACTTTTCCTCGCTAAAGCATTTGCTCTGCACCTGCAAAAACTGCAAAGCACTGTACTGAAATTAAAAAACACTACTTCTTTATACGGATTTCTAACCATGATAACTTAAGTTCCCTGTCAGTTGTGGGGCACCTGGACCCATGGACTTGCTGCAGCCCAGCTTTACTACTGACAGATTCATTCACTCTTAAATTCCCCCAACCACTTCACATACATCCTTCTGCTCATATGTAACCTAAGCCATAGAGAGCAACAGAAAAGATGGTGTGAGGCTTTTTGAAATGACCCATGTAATCCTTCTCTTGTTTTTGTCTGCAAATAACACAGTCTCCCTAGCCAACATATCTCACTTCATATACTTGTACAAAAATTACACCACCTGTCGGAATGCAGCACGCCAATTCCTGAAACTAAAGATGTGCTTATGGCAGTGCTGACAGAGGGGCGATGCTAGGAGCCACAGTACAACACGTCATAAAGATGGGAAGGTCTCGTATGCACCTAAGCATCTGGTTTTCTAATGGCATTGGTCTGGTGCAAGATGCTCTGCCTCCATGCAGTTCTTGTCTCATATGTTACTGACCATCCTCCTGCCCTCCCATGTGGTACCTAAGCACACCAGACTTGCTTTAGCTTCTTTGTACCTTAAAAAAGTGGAATAAAATGAAAAAAAATCAATCTATCACAGCTATGTGGTTATTGACACCTTGTACTCCAAATGTGACCATTCCCAGGTGGGAATCTGCATCCCCATGCCCTGGCACTGACGTTTAATGCTGCACTTCCTCTGTAGACCACTTCAAATCATCCTCTTCATAATGTCCCTGAGTTTCTTCCTATGCAAACACAAACGTGATGTGCAGTTCTACTTCTTTGAAAGCAAAACTGCTTTAGAGAAGCATCTCACTCAAGAAGACACCAGCTCAGTCCTATTACTCAGCAGCAGCAGGGCGACGCCTGGACACATTCACCATTCCCAACTCCAGGCACCGTCCCCAGTCATATCTCCTAACCCAGCCACTCCTTTGTTTGAGGAGCCTTCTGACCCCCTCCAAGATGGCAGTTCATCTCATTCTGCTGGCTGGCTGAATCTCCTCCATTTGCAGCAGTTATCCCCTCTCCTCTTCCCTAAGGATTCTGGTGCTCCAGCTGTGCTCATGAACGTGCAAACACATGGGTGTGTGCGTGTGTATGAAGGAGAGAGATCACCTCCAGCACTGATAGAGCAGTTTTTTTTTTTTTTTTAATTTTATTTTCCTACTGCTCCACATGTCCATGGTGTCTAACACATCTCAGTGGGCTTTGAAGTTTCCATGCTTTCAAGGTCTCACATCTGTCACGCTATCAGTACCCTGCCACAGATGAAAAGAATATAATTATGGATTTAGTGTAACCATTGATTTCTGGGCTCCAAACCATTCAAAGAAAGGTCACGAGTCCACATGGCTGCCCCTTAAGAGAAGGATTTGCATCTGACTATTTTATTTAGCTGAAGACACCTCCAATTAAATGGAGAGATTCTTCTCTTGGGGTCTGCACCTGAGGCAACCTGAGGAATGCAGATCAATCTTCTCTATGCCAATTGCATCTTTCTGCACTCACCGGCTCCACTCCCACCTATTAGAGATGGCTTTCTGCTTACAAGCTTCTGCCCCTCACTGCTTTCGGATGGCACCAGCACCGTGTGGGACATGCAGCACAGGAAGGTGCTTTGGAGAGGTGCTTGGAACAGGGGACTGCCGCTGTCAAACCTTCAAGCATTTAACTCCCTCCAGTTCTCCGAGGTGTGTGGTGCAGATGTAAAGACATCATTTTGCCCACAGTGTTTGGATTAGCAGTAAATCTACTAATCCAACACAATATCCAAGGGGCATGGCTAGATCTATGGGTTCGTAAATTCACACCATTTCTTTTATTATGCTGGGCCCCAGATGGTTTCAAATGGGCATGGGCATAATGAGATCCTGGAAGACATTATTATATTCTTCGGTCAAAATTCTCAGTCCAATCTCTTTCATCAGGCTCAGTGTCTTTGTGTCCCTGAAGTGCTCATACTTTATGCTGATTGACTATACAGGCTTCACTGGGAGATCACATTATTTTTGATACAATTATTATTATTATTGACAGCTAAAACTCCACAAAAAAAATTGTCATTTTATATTACTTATAGCGTCACACTGTCTGGAAAATACAATGCCTGAGACCTTCGTTAGAATTATGTTTTTATAATAAAACAGATGCGATAGGGAAAAAAGGGCAGGATAAAAGTATTATTTTAGTAACGGGAAGACAAAGTATGAGCTTGATCATAAAGACCAGTGAGCTTTATAAATGCATCTTTGAACTGAGCGAGGATTTTTTTTTTTAAATAAATGGCTCTTTTGAACCTGGTGGTTGTAAGGAAGTGAAACAGAACAAACTTTGAAAAGTGTGCTTGTCTGAGTCTCCTTACACCATATCTGGCTGAGAATACAGGTGGCCAAGCACAGAAAGTTCCTGCCAATTTCTAAAGTTACACTTTTATCCACTAAACAAGCATCCTGATCCGGGTTACCAAACAGGGCACTCAACAGGAGCCTCAAAGTGCACATATTAAATATCACTTATTCCACAGCCTTGGCCATCCAGCCTAGTAAAGCTTGATCTAACACTGTTGCACCCCTTTCCTGTGCTCGCTGGCTGTTGGGTAATGGACCTTCCCAGGAGACCACACTCAGAAAGTATCTTCTTGTAGAGTCCTTGATGCACATGCTTCTATTTTAAAAAGCACATGTTCAGCACATTTTGCTTTTGTGAAATGGAATATGGTTTAAGTTTGTTTCAATAAAAAAAAAGGGATTCTGCTGGAAGGACTTATGTCAAAGTGCAAAAGGTTTTGTACACAATGAAAAGATTTTTTTTTCCTCGAGGGCCAAAGAGGAGACACTAAAATGAAACCTTTCTGCCACAATAGCAGTTGCTGTTTTACACACAGAGAATCTATGAGACAGCTTGTTATGAATTCTCTGTCTTTGTATTTATTTTGGATTAGGCTGATTTAATCTAAGAGTCACATCAAGAAAGCCAGACCCTGCCTTTAATGAGAAACTTAATATGTATTCACAGTAAACACTTTAAATGTCAAAGTTTAATGGACAGTATTCAAAGGCCATTATTATAGTAACTATGCTTTTATATCAGCATGGTTGATGAGGAGTAATTCTTTTCAATGCACTCTTCAAAAAATCAATATAAACATTAAGTAAGAATAAAAAAAATCCCTACAGTGCAGCTTAATACAGAGTAACAAAGCCCCATGGCACCAAATTCAAAATCAAGACTTGGCAATGACTATCAGTGTGAAAAAAGTGTGAATTAAGTGCCTGTGCTTTTTGAGACCCTTTGAGGCTGATCCCTATACCAAAGGTATGAGGGCCACCAACCTCCTTACACAGCCCTGTCTCCATGTGCGTTCTGTGAGCACATGGCTGGTTGGAGCTCACACTCATGTACATGTGGGACACCTGGGGCTGAGATTAAAGGTATTTCCTCCACCTGCAATACAGTCAGAATGGCCAGATGTATTACTTAAGGACATGCTTTAGTGGGCAATATTGGTGGTAGGTGAATGGTTGAACTAGATGGTCTTAGAGGTCTTTTCTAACCTTAATGATGCTATGATTCTGTGATTCATAGTCTATGTGGATTCAGCCTGAACAATGCATTAACATGATGGCATGTTATTTTGACTGGTCATGCAGAAACTGTGGAAATGGGGAAAATAAGAGAATTTCTTTATGCAAGTGCTGCAGAATAGAGTATGGATTCAGTTGAGGAAAATGAGTCATTAATGCTCATTTATTTAATTTGCTGACTAACTGTTGTGCATTTGCTATTTCATTTCAGTTACAGTTCTGCTCCAGTCTCAGTTGTGTATGATTAATAAGGGAGATCACATTGCAGATAACTTGCAACGATGGGATTTATAGAATTATCCTAACACTGTTCTTAGAGAACAGCAAATAGAACAAATGTTAATTGGGGCTGAATTATTTTGTTCTGTAGTATACATCTCTCTTGTTTTGTTATCAGCTTGTAATAACAGGATATAGTACTTTGGCAATGAATAGTGACAGCAGCGGAGTGGCATGAAACTGCTGTTGTATATACAGGACCTGATTCTCTGCTAACAGTTGCACTGCAATTCAAATCCGTCCTATTGCAGTCAACAGAGCCTGCACCGATGCAAAGTGTGCTAGGAATGGATGAGAGCCATACACTGCAGATGCAAATGAAGGAAGTGTCAGCCCTAGAAGTCTGCTATTGATACCCACCAGCCACAGCAGCCTCTTAAGGGGATGAAGCATTGATTATCTGTCGGGTAGGTATTCAAGCTCATGGCTGAATTTTTTCAGATAACAACAGGAATGAAGAGGCCTTTCATCTGAAGAACGCTGACTTTTTTTTTTGAGGGGTGTGTAGTGTTTTTTTCATTGAGGCACACTTTGCCTTGAATCCTTGAATACTTATATGGGGATTGCAAAGACCAACAATACTCAGAAGCAGCCAGGACTGACCTCCTAAAAGTTATTGCCCTCCTTGTCCTTTGGAAGGAACTATGTGACTGCTGAACTGCCAGGAACAGGGAAGCGTTTGTTGATCAAAATGGAAAAATATGTGAAATCCAGAAAAACGGCAAAAGCAAACAACAAATAAAGTCAATTTTTATATCTGAATCCAAATAAAAGGATTGTAGATGATGAAACGTTATGTGAAAGCGATAACAAGAGGCGCAGTATCAACTTCATTAAATATTACATTAAAAATGTGCAAGCAAAACTTCTCCTAATAGTTATAAGGCATTTGTTCACAGGTCTTTTGAAATTTCATATTGAAGGCTATATTTGCCTTGACTTGCATCTAAAAAAATCCAGACATGGTCATGCTTTGCTTCTCCCCACCTTTTCCCCCCAGTAAAACCAATGTCTCTTTGGACAGCCCCATGCCACAGGAACACACCAAAAGCCCAAGCAGTTCTTACACTGACACCTTGTGCAGGAGATTACCCAAACATGGAGTCCTTCAACCCAAAATTGGGAAGGGGAAGGTGAGCCTTGTACCCACCTGCTGGGTTTTTCTGAATGGGAGTGGTGCTGAGGATCGGCTACTCAGCTCAGCGATGTATTTCAGTGAGGTTAGCTGTATGCCTACACGCCTGCTTATGAGGAGTCAGAAACGAAAGTAACAGGAATCTGTTTTTCTTATATTTAGTATGCTGGGTCACGTCCTTTGTTCAGTTTTAGATCACAGAATTAGATTACAGAATTCTCCCTCTCTCCAAAACTTTGTATCATTTTCTCACATGTGATATTGTTAAAATTGTTTTCTGGCTTCTTTTCAAATGGTAGTTGCTGAATGATATACACTGAATACTAAATAAAGAGAAACTTTAAATGCTCTTGTTCTCCCTGTGTGTACTATTCAGCCTTGGAAAGTGCTAATTCTACGCATTCAGAAGACAAAAAGTCCTTTTAATTAGTAGGTGAGCCTACAACTTCGATGACATTATAGCCTTCAAAATGCTGGTGATGTGAAAGGAACTTTGCCAGGTGCTCCAGACACCGTGAAAAAAGAGTATCACACAAACAGAAGGTGAGAGAATAGGGAGCACAGGAAATCAACTCATTTCTGATTGTAGGATCTACTGTTGTATGGTATGAGAAATAGAAGGAATCCTATCCATCCAAAAGCCAAGATTATTACAGCTAACAGATGCAGTATGTGAGATATGCTTAACCGCCCAGAAGGGAAGTACAGGAAAACAGGTTATTTTCCAACAAAGCAAGTGAGTAAAACCAAATGATGATTGATACCACTCTGACTCAGGATTTTCTCATGAGGCTGCCATTGTCATTCCACTCATAGCACTGAGAATGGGTGAAAAACAGCGTGACTGCTTTTTGTTTGTTTATTTTAGGGTTCTATCAAAGACAACTGGGAAATCCCCTCAAGAGAAGAAAGAAGAAAAAAAAAGAAAAAACCTGACACTTTCCATAATTACATATTTTGTTTGTTCATGTTTTAGTCACAAACTGCTTGTGCAAGAAAAAAAAAAGAGATGAGAATCCAAAAGTAGCTCAAAAATGCTTTCCAGCCTTAACAACTAAAAATAACTGAACTCTTTTCAGAAAAAATAAAACAACTGAAGTTTTGAGGTGCCATAACGTGCAGAACTATTCCCTTTCACAGCTGAAGATCACCAGGATGCAGTAACACATGGGTTCATGACCCAGTGCTTTCCTTTGGGTACTGGGAAGCCTCCAGGCATCTTCCTCTGGCCAAATTTTGCCCCAGCACCACGAGCTGTGTTTAGAGCTATCAGCATTACTGAAACTCTGACAAAATTCAATTCTGATGCAGCCAACACCTGAAACTGTTTCACACACAAAGACATGGGAAAACACGCAGTGCATGGCGTTAGTTCGCCTTTGATGCTTATAGCCTAGCTCTTCTGTGCTACATGGCTGTTTAGGTAATTCACCATTTTCATTTTAGGGTTAGTTAGGGTAGTATGGTTAGGTCGTGGTTGGACTCGATGATCTTTAAGGTCTTTTCCAACCTGAGTGATTCTATGATTCTATGATTTTTCTGTGAGACTGTTGGGTCCAAGTTTTGAAATGCATTTCATTTACTGCTACAAGACAAAATAACCAGATACCTACAGCCCGTTGCCAAAAGTGAGTTAGTACACCGGACATTTAGGATTTGCTCAGTGTTCCACGTCTGGCAGTTCAGACACTAAGTACTTTTTCCAGCTTTGTCTCCAAGAATGAATGCTGCATCCTTAAAATGACAGGAACCTATAGCTGTCCCCTGAAAGCAAAGGCCTAACCATTGAGACACAGAAATTCATGTGTCTTAATCTATTACCAGAATATACACATATATATATGACTTGTAACATTTACCAGGTGGCTAAATTTGATTCATTTGTTTATAAAGAAGGTAATTTTGTCTGGAAAGTTTACTACAAGTGCATCATGGCTTTGGAAGTATTTTTATTTTTTTTTCTTTTCCTTTTTTCTTTTTTTTTTTTTTTAACTTGCTAAAAGACTAAGCATTATCTACTAATAACATGAAGATGCAGAAAAGAAAAGGTCAATTTAATTGGAACTACTATTTCCTGGGGTTTAAAAGGAAAATGTTGAAGCTAAGATGACATTGACAAATTGCTACTATTTATTTAAATTGTGTAATGCAATCTACCAGTAGTTCTATAATCTGCATGTTTGAAGCAGTTGACCCGTCCAACTAATGCAAACAAATTAGCCTCCCGGGTACTAGCTATATCCTATAAGCCATTAAATATCGTAATCTAACATCATTTAATACACAAACTCTCTTAGTTAAAGTGTTATAGTGAATATGTGTTATAAAAATTACATTATGTGGGGTCTAAGCGCAGCAGAGGCAGGGTCAGTAAATTTGTCTTTTCTGTCATTCAGCCCAAACGCACGTAGTAGCAATGCAGCTTGGGTTTCACTGCGCCTCCCAAGCACGCCGAGGCTCTGGCCAGTAGATATCTTCATTGCCTTGTGATTAATTTCCTCCAAAGTCCAACATGGTTTTAAATGTTTTAGTTCAGTAGCTCCTACCACTAATAAATTGTACAAATTCCATTCTAGTAAGTACATTGGTCTTGTGTGAAAGTGTTTGCCTACTAAATATTTCTAAGAAAATTAGAGCTCTAGTATGCCCATTATTCATTGGCTAGAAACAACTCTGTGGTTCTGACCAATTTACAGATGTCCAATCCAGAGACACCATGATTCATCCCAATGAACTCAGTTAAGAGGATGGGGCTATTTGCCTGAGTAAAATATGAACAATAGATGGTGTAATTAATTAAGCAATAATTCCCACAGGAACCCAGTTCTGAGGTTTTGTGAACAGGCAAAATTGCCAGTTCTGTGTTATGATAAATACACCAATAGGAACATATATAATTATTACCTTATCACGCTGACTGTGAGGACTATTCTGGAATTGAGCCTCAAGATGTGTTACATCCACCTTGTGCTCAGCTTGTTGCAGGAGTAGCATCTGAGATAAGAACTACTCCAACTTCTCCATGGTTTCACTCGCCCTTGCATCAGTCCTTAAAAGATCGGCTAGTCAATAGAGCCTCATAAAGACAAAGAGACTGATTTAATCATAGCATGCTACCTTCAGCTATCAGGAAAGTAATAGTCGTATAACCAAAGGAAAGTCAATAGGCTATGAATCACTGACAGGCCATAAAGTCATTACAGGAGCTTATAGGACTGAGTCAGACAATTAATTGCCTAAGAAGAATCTCCTGTCTGCAGTAAATAAAGTATTCTTTTAGCATACTGGTACTAGGAGGGCAATCCTTTACATTAACTTTTCTGCAGGATAACTGAGTAACAATATCAAAAATAGCACCACGAACCTGTATTCCCCCAGAATTTCCAAACAACAGGGAAGAATTTTTTTCCAAGCTCTTACTAAACTTCCCTCTTATGCATTTATGTATTAGGTAGAAAAAAAAAATTTTTTTTTTATTTTTTGTTTTTTTATAAGGACTGAACTAAATCTCAGTTTTTCACAACGAAAAGAATAGATGGCATCAAGATGCCTATAAAAACAAAAATTAGGAGATAAATAGAGATTGTGCAGTAATGTGGGGAATCTTGCTGCTGGAGCTCAGGTATTAACAGCCATATCTGTCTAGTTGGAGCATGATGGGAAAACCATGAAGGATTTTAATAGCTATCTGAACACATTTCATTTCAACTAGACATGAGAAAGGGCTGGCCAAAGTGCTCTGACTCAGAGTGTACAGCCTTCCCCAGTAGATTCATGAACACCTTCCCCATATCATATATAGAAAAATATCTATTTTCATTTTAAATATCCTTGATCAGTGAATTACAAGTCCAAAGAGATCTAGATGAACCTGACTCTGAGACCATAATCTCCGCATCCAACTGCAGGAGCCAGTGTTAGCCATCATAGGTGGTTGTTTTTTCACCACAAAAATCATAATGTATTTTCCTTTTCTCTGAGGAGTAATTAAGTGACTCACAGATGAGATGTAGAAAATCGATACTTGTCAGAAATAAAAACAAAGATCAGTGGAAAAGGCAAATTTACTGTAGGACTGATTTTAGGTTTTTTTAATATTCCTTCCCAAGTTTGGAAATGTTCTGGTTTTTAATAATAAGCTTATTGTCAGCTGCTAAATATTAATTTCTGCTGGCTTTTAAGCTGAAATTGGATTGCAAGGTGATTTGCAAGGGAAGTCATTCAACCTTTTTTGAATTCTGGTTCAAAAGTCACATGCTTTTTAGTGCAACTGGTAGCTGCGTTTTCCATTTCTATAGTGCATGGTAATGCCTTGTACTTGCTGTAACACCGTTACCTTGAAAAACCCCAATTACTTAGCAGTTTTGTTCAACTTAAAGTTAGGATTTACAGAGAAACATTTACAGAGAAACAAATCTGCATTAACATGAATGATATCATATGAGGTATTTTAAATGATTAGTAATTAAAATTTAGTATAATGATAATATGGTAATTAAATATCAATTGTTTGCACAGGACCACTTATTGAGTTTAATAAGTATGTAAAAGATATTAATCTAGTTGTCATGAAATTACCTCATTGAGGTGGAGTGGGAATACGTGCGTGTGTGGGAAGAACAACTCATGAAATGCAAAATTCAGTTTAAAACGCGCATTAAGGTTATGACAGAAAAAAGAAATCAACCAAACTGACTTTTCTTCCTCACTTCAAATGGTGGGATGTCAGGATAGATAGAGCAAGGTGAAGGAAGAGGTGTTCAGTGGAAACAGAGACTAACTGCAATAAGCTACTGCAAATGCTGCACTCTGAAACACTGAAATTTTAAAGAACATCCTCATTTATTTATTATAAGACCTTCATATGGTTTGCTCTGAATTACCATCATTACAAATGTCATTTAGCACATTAAAGAATTATTTGCAGTTTTGCTTGCCATAGGCTACCATTGCACTAATACATGAGAAGAAAATCTCTGGACAGTTCCATGGGATTTTCACAGTAAGGAAGTTTCCTGCACGGTTACTGCGGCAATTGTATGTGCAGTCATCAACTTCACCTGTCCATAAATGAAAACAGGCACTTTTAGTCCATGTATCATAATACCATCTAACCTGCCAGGTTTGAAGAAGAGGAGATGGGATGCTCCCTGCATTTTTCTTATAAATTATCCATCCCTTTTGCAACAACTTTGGAAGCAGTGCCAAAATTTTTATAGCTCAGAGGAGTGATAAAATATTAACAGTAACATACATATTTTTTCACAGCTCTGCTCAGAAAAGAAAGCACCATTTTCCCATTCCCCTGTTTACACAGGCATTAGGAGCACAGGCAGGAGGTAGGAACTTGAGTTCCCATCCCTGGCAGACGAGGGGATGGTGATCACCTGCATTATTCCCAGCAGGACTTGGACAGTCCTGTTTGGAAAACCTCACCAAAAAGGAGAACCCTCACCTTCCTAGCAGAGCTGCCTCAATGCTTAACTAGCATTTTTATCCAAAATCCATGCTGCAAACTAAACTAATTTCTTCTTTTCCTAAGCCCAACGGGGAGAAAGATATTGACTTTTCTACTGAACAAACGCGGCTCGCTGAGTCCTGTCTACGATCTCCCGTTTCTGAATCTTTCATCAGTTTGGGTCGTCCTCAGAGCTCTGATTTCTGCACAACATCTTTACAGAAGAGTGTTTAAAAATGGATGTGGCCAAGTCCGAGCAGAACCAGGTCCTGCCCAGAGCTATTGTGGAAACCTTCCGAGCACAAAGAGAAAGGAATAAGAGGAACAGCTCTGAAATAAATTACAGGGGGCAGTGCCTTCTGTGGTGCTTTTCCATTCCCTCCCAGTTCTGCTTTAGAATGGGAGGGAATGGGAAGGGAAGAAGCGTTTGTTTCTTTCGGAAAAACTACTGGACAACCAGAAGCAAAAGAAAAGATGAGAAAAATTCATGTCAGGATTTGGAGAAGCTCTGTGCAGAAAACAGAGCAAAGACAGTGTAAAGAGGCTCCAGGTGAGGCACTGTGCCTGCTTCCATGCCACTGCAGCAGGGCAGCTCCTCATCGCTCCTGCCAGCTCCCCCCAACCATCCCCACAGCCAGCCTTCAGCATGTGCGTGCTCTGAGACTCTGTAATTAATTAAAAGGAGAGGATAATTAATGTTGCAACTCTTAGTCTGGTTTAGGCCATCGGAGAGAGGGTGGGAGCAGATGCACCTGAAACCAAGCTCTGGTGATGCAGAGCTGCTGCAGAGCCCTCAGAGGGGTAAGGATGCTGCCAAGCCCAACCCACAGAAACAACAGCAATGGGAGCCTTCCTAGGACAGAAATTACTCTCTCCAAATATTAGTAACTTCTGCAGCACTGGAGGCTTAACTACATTCACAGGTTTTGTCATTTTTACAGATCACATTGCTAAATATTGGGAAGACTTCCCATGCCATATGTGCATTCTTATTCTCTTTCAAAATGATCCGTTGTTGAGAGAAAAAATACAAAGTCGTGTTTGGGAGAGAAAAAGCAATATGCAATGAAGCTCAAAAGCAGGCTTGCGTTTGAAGTGTCACTTTTCGTTTTTATCACCATTTTATCACCACTAAGGGAAAGTGCTCCGCAGCATACAGAGCACTGCCTCATTCAATAACATGTTAGAAGCCGTCCTTTTAGTGTGGAGATAGAAACAAACAAGGGAAAAGGTAGAGGCAGATGATTAAATGGACTGAAAATCCAGGCTGACACAGCAGTGCCGACTGAACAAATCTGGGGTCAGAGGAACGGTACCAAAGCACGAATGAAGGATTAAATTGTCCAGCTTAAACTCCCACTTCTTATAATGCACCAGTGGCTTCTGGCATTGCATCGCCTTGCTTCCAGAGGACACAGCTGTATTCTACAGACTGCAGAAATGTTCCCAAGTCTGCAGATGAGCGTTTCCAAGGGTGCAAGCAGTGCAAGCAGGGAGCAGCACCACGGCCTCACAAACGCACGTTGTTGACTCAGACCACTGGGCCAACTCTGAAACGACTGCTTGGGAGATGTTACACTCCAGTATCTCCAAACCTGCTTCAATAACTTTTTTTTCATTTGAAGATCACTGACCTGGTGCATGAAAATATTTTCCCTCCATAGGAGGCAGACCTCTTCCCTTCCTGTGACTTTCAAACCAGCACAACTTTGAAGAATTACTGTACATCTTTTCCAGCTCTCGAGAGCACCCAGTTCCTTACCCAGGCAGAACCCCTGATGCTTTCAAAATATAAATAAACACTATATGCATTAAAATTCTCAATCGCCTTTTATACCTGTGTGTGTTTTACAGATTCCTCTCTCCAGCCCACTAAAAGTATTTACTTTTGCCGACCTCTATAAGCAACAATCTTTGGCTCACAGGATTAAAATGAATGAAAGATGATTTTTATCCCATGATTTTGATTCCTCTCTTCTTTAATTTTGCATCCTTGGCCATTCTGATAAGATACAAAAAGCAGCTTTAGGCTTGGGGGAGGCGTAAAGCAGCACAAAAGAAGCTGCTTCTGAACATTTGCACTTTGAAATCAGCCAGGTTTTAAGGAAAGGTATCACAAACCTTCAGCAGATAGACAACCATTTCTAGTTTTGGTGCAGAATCACAGAAAACTGAACTTCTGAGAGCTAGATGTACAAGTCAATACCTTCAGAAAACAGAGGTGAATTATGCCATACAGCATTATACACTAAATCCTCCATTGATATCAAGGTTGATGTAATATTTCATTATGATGGGAAAATTAATGACACAATACACTGTAACAAGCTATTTTATGTTGCATGTGCTAAAAAAAGAATGCAGAACTCAACTCCATCAGTCATCAGATGCAAATACTTGCATCAGGAATATTTTTCATTCAATAGAATAGCTTCTTCACATCACAAAACTATCTTCCTTGTTGCCTCGAAGAAAGCTGGGGACAATCACAGTTGAAGGGCCCCAAATCCTCAGCAGACTGTGAGCACTGATTTCAATTCTGTGCCCGCCAAGTACATGTTAAAAACTATCTTTCTAAATGTAAGTATCTTTGCAACTCAGTATATAGGGGTGAAATAAATCATACAAAAAACTGATACTAAAAATACTCTGCTGCAGAGATTGCATTTTCAAATGAGTATTTCTCTGAGGAGATATTACCTCATTCCAATATTTTTCTTGGTCTAAATCTCACCATTCATTGTAAAATTTTTTCTTCCTACTTTGATTTTTAGCACAGTAAAACATTAGACCATCAATGAAACAACATGAAGGAATGAAATGAAAGACACCTCCAGTAAGAAGCTGTGATGAAGTAGTTTGCAGTTATTCATAATAAGTTCCTATTTCCCAAAATACAGACCTCAAGCTGTACCTTCACCAAGAAGCTCCTGGGCTGGTGGGAGTGCTGTGGTATCACAGCGTCTGATGGGAAGTTGCACCAGTGGTGGCCAGGGACCACCACACAGCTCTCCAGCAAGAAACTGGAAGAACACGAAGTTGTGGCAGTGACCTTGAGCCTCTCGAGAGCAAGATGAAGGGATGAAGGTTATGGGGATATGCCCCTTAAGTCAAAGGTACTTTTACTGTCTTTTAACCTTATGCCTCTTCCTTTAGTATAACAACCACTGGAGGACAAACACACCTGTGTGCAACAGCACTTGGGCAGCAGCTTAGCAGAAGAGAAGCAGGACTCTCCCTGCTCCTTTAGGAAGCACTAGGCAACTACCATCACTCATGGAATATAGCCTACTTTATGCCCGTACGAGCCAAATTTGGCAGAGAAGGTCCATGTTTTTGAAATGCTGATACTCAGAACAGAAAACACAGCACACTCTTCATTAAAACTACATATGTTGCTGTATCCACTCAATTCCAAAGTGAGGCAGTGACATTAATACCAATACTCCTGTGCTTTTTTTCTTTTGAAACCACATGCTCCAGTACATGACTTCAGAGCCCTGTCATCACTTACACTGACGTTAGTTAAAATCAGGTAACTCTTGCATCTGGTCACAATGATAAAAGGGAGGACTCTGCTCAGCTGGCTGTTCTGGTGGCAGAGATTTAGGCATGCCATAAAATCAAGGACAAAGAAAAAAGAACTGCAAGGAGCTGCATTCCAAGATTTAAAGTGCAAATTTTCACTGGAGCTGAAATCAAAGTGCTTGAATCCAGTCACTGGCCTAGTAAATCTGAACGAGCTGGACCTCCAGCCACACACCCAGGCTGTCAGAGCATGACACCAGCTGGAAAGACCACTGCTTTTCAAGGCATCACATAAAAAATATCTGAAAACAAAAATACTTCCAGAAAATTAAATTAAAGACTTTGTGGTCATTTTCTATTATAGTGCCTCTCCTTCCCTAGGTTTCTGCGCAAGGAACTTTTTATTTAAAAGATAATTGCCAGGGTGCTCTAAAATGGTCATTACAGATCCCTGTGGGGTCATAGCAAAAACAAGTTCTTAGAAATAAAGCTTAAGTACACAGCGTTTCCTGGATGGCGTAGGCTAATCTTTGTTTTATTCATATCTACAAAGTATGCATCAAATACACTCCAAAAATTAAAAAAGATCTGATCCTAATTCATTAAGAGCAGAGGCTAAAGCAGCAGATGGACTGTGGCTGCACTACTTCAATATATTCATTATTTAGGCCATTAATTTCCTTTTCACTGAAAACATCTGGCATCTGATGCTCAGGGGGAAAAACAACTTAAGCCAAAACCAGTTTTAACTACAGGTTCATCTTCTGTGAGCACAAGTTAAATTCACAGACGAGCAGAAAGAAGGGCAGAAGTTTACTTACTGCTACAGAGGATGAAATATACACTAAAATATACATATATACTAAAATACATAACATGCATAAAGCTATTTCGTAAGGGAAGCTCATTGGATATGGTTTTCTAACTGTTCCTTGTAAACCCACAGTACGAGCTCTTTTTCTTCCCCCCATCCTGTAGGAAGGACAGAGCTATACATGTATTTTTGGGAACTCCAGGCGCAGGCTCAGAGCATCCCCAGCCCCAGTGAACCCTTCCCCACAGGCTGCAGCCTTTGGAGATCTCCAAAGGCCCCTGCTTCCCTCGCGCTGCTCTCCACAATGCCAGATGTGTTTCTCGTTAAAGTACTGCTGCCTGCTCAAACGTAGGCTTTTAAAAATAAACTTCCATAAAGATTACTGCTAAGAGGACAGTGGCAGGAAGAGGTATTTCACACATCAGGGGAGACAAATCCCACCTAATGAGACAGCGAGGTACGGCACAATAGCCTGGAAATTATATGTATTTTCCCAATAACTAATCTCAAATGGAATGCTATTAGAAGTCAGTGAAACCTGCTCTGACACAAGGTCCTTATAAGTAACTAGCTTATGGAAGTGAACCATCCCAGGCAACAGGGAATTAAAGTTTTATTTGTTTAAAATGCCAGCAGCCCCAGGATTTTGCCCTGACAAGATTTCTAAGGTTAGACCCTACAGCAAACCCAAAGCCGCTCCACAGCTGCGGAACTGCCCCACCAGCACTGGCCTAACCAAGAACCGACATCTCTGTTAGCTTCCTGCCCAGACGTATTTTGCCTTTAAGTAAATAGCAACTAAATTGTTAATTGAAAGAACATGAAGCGGTTCATGGTGTCCTTCTGATAGAAAAAAAGAGATGAGAGATGACTTTAAGAGTACGTTACTTCTGAGGTGGTAGCCCTGAAAATCTCTCAAAGGATTTGTGATACGAGTTACCAGCTGCCAGCTACCAAAACCTGATGTAACCAGAATTCCACTGTAACTGGGACAAAGACAACTTTCCAACCCAATAGTGTACAGCAATAAAATAGACAACAATGCTGCACTAATCAAACTGCGAAGCAGCACTCATTAGATGACAATCTCTGCATGAATAATGCCCTATTACATGTTTAGGTTTAATTAAATGTAATAAATAAATTTTTCTTGTAACAAATATGTAACCATATGCCTCTATTATACTTGACTTCAGAAATTCACACTTTTTCACATCCACTCTTTTGGATTATTTATCATATTGCCAGATTACTAATGTAAGTCATTTATGGGAAAAGTTTTTGATGGTAATTTGCAGGCTGACTGGGATTATACTACTGCCACCATCTACACTCACTGCTTTGGTAAACTGGTATCAAATGCAACAGTTCTGAATGAATAGGCATACTGAGAAAGACAAAAGACATCATGTCATGATGGCAGGACTGTAAGGCCCTTTAGCCCTGAATTCTCTGATTTCTTATATCATTCGGATCACACTGCTTGACCAAAAGGCTACCACTTTTCATCCACCTTTCCTCCAAAAATGTTTTGTTCCTTTTATTTATATTTGCGGTGCACAGCCCACGTTGATTCATTCCACACATTTTCTGTCTCTGGGCATTTGGAGACGGATGCCCATGGGGTTGGAAAATCATTTGGAGACTTGAGCCTCAACTCTCCAAATGAGTGTCTTTTGCTCATTTGTTGGTGCTTTTTCTTTTTTCTTTTTTTTATTTTTTAATGTCATTGTTTTTGGCTGGTTGGTTTTCGGGAGGGTTTTGTTTTTTGTTGTTGGTTGATTTTTTTTTCCTGCTGCTGTTGATGTTTTGTTTTTACTTATACTCCTGTCCTCATCACATTCTGTAACTCACTCACCTCCTTGTTCCATCACTCCCCTGCAGACATTAGCCCGACCCACCGCACCCCTCGCCCAACCTGCCTGCTGCAAGCCAGAACCGCGCTTTTGTACTCCTGCGCCTCATGCCGGCATTTGCAGACCTGCTTTCTCTCTGTAAATAGATTATATCCAATATTTATAAAAAGATTAAGCTAATCTGACATTTAATTAATGGAAACAGCAATGTTTGACTTTTTATTTTAATAAGCAACACCCTTTGTTCCCACAGAAATCATTACTAGCGGTATGGTAAAAAAAAAAATAAAAAAAGAGAGAGAGAGAAAAGCCAGAAAGACTTAACAAAAGGTTCCGTTAAATTAGAGAGCAATAAACAAACACAGGCAATTTATGCATCAGAGTCATTAAATGCGTATTCTCTCCAACACTTTCTTCACAGATAGCACTTAGGTCTGATCCAATTGATCTGCGGGGAGCAGTTACCTTAATTATAAAATGAAACACCTCTGCTCCTGCCGTCTTGGAGCCTTGTTAGTTTACACCCCAGACATGTGGCTCCGAATGGGCTCCAAATGCTAATGCCAGCAAAGGCGTTGGCGGTCTCTGCTGTGCCGTGCTTGGCAGCCCATGACTGTGCCAGGCAGCCCTGCTCCTTTCTCCCTCTTGCCCTTGGGGTGGAGATAAAACGCAACAACCCTTTGGTCCAGCTCAGCGTGTACTTCTGAATAGTCCATTCATGGGCAGCCATTTGTACAAGGAGTCTTTTTATCTGATGATCTGCCCTCATTGTTGGGGCTTGTGCCTAGATGTGATGAGCCTTGCAGGAAAAATTAAAGAAGATGTAAACAGTAAATGCAGACATTTTGCAACATAGCTAAAAATAAATTGCACTACAGGCAATTATGCAAGTTTTACTGGATACATTAAAAAGACATTAAATGCACAGCTGTTTTAAGTGTCTTTTAAGCTGATAAATTAACTGTCTAATAAATTGTAAGATTTGTCAGCTAATAATGCTATTTTATCTGTTTTAACATATGCCTTCCTAGTTCATGAAGCATTATTGTAAGTGCCAAAAGGAGATAATGTGCATTTTACAGTGTTATGTCTTAAGTGGAATGGATCATTGGCCATGAAGAAGTGTGTTAATAAATCTCCTAGGCTTTGTTAATTGCACTCAATGAAGTGTCACTGTTAAAACACAAAAGATGTGATAGAGAAAGCTGAACATAATGTCTTTCAGTTTTACAATTAACAGTTCACTAGGCAAATTGACCAAAAAGACCATAATTTGTTGAAGCCTTATTAACTTACATTTTCCTAGTCAAGGTCATAATTGTGAATGGCTTAAAGCTATCTTTTAATGCTCATCAAGAAGAGTAACCTTGCTGGAGAGAATGAACTTTCCAGTCTCTCAGTAGCAGTCGTCGCTCACTTTGCAGGTAGAAGATAAATAAAGCTGAACTTTGTTACACAGAGGTCTCTTACAGTTTCTCATCACCAGTAAACCTCACTCTAAAGATGGGAGAGAAGACTTTCAACACCCTTTCTCCATAGTAAATAAGCAAGTGAAAAAAATAGAAACAAAATTTTGGAAGCACTGTCTAAGCCTACCATTGCTAAGATAGCACAGATAGAAGACTGTGCTGATTTGATTTGAAGCTATTCACTGAGATTGGAAGTTCTGGTTTCCTTCACTGTCCCCTAGAAACTGAACTCCACACAGAAGAGAAAACATATAATCCACCAGACTCAGCAAACAATTATCAAAATCAAATACAATCACTAAATACTTGTCCTGAAGAATAGCTATTTCCATAATTCTTATTAAATATTGATTATTGACTATATTAGCTCTTCACAATATCTCATCAGATTAGCACCACTGTGCTTTGTTGCAAAACATTTCCACTTAAGACCATTTTTTGATAATGTGAAGTATTTTCTTCAGCAGAGTAATCAGAGTAAATACCAATATCGTTGGATTGGCACACATGAGTACAGATACGTGATCGCCATCTCACTAATCCTCACGAAGTAATGAGAGCACATGATAGGAGAATAATGAACAAGTGTTATTTTAAGTCTGCAATTTCTTCCTAAAAAAGCTTCAAAGTGCAGAACACAATGATTTCATGGAAATTGTCATATATTTAACTCTCTCAGACAATAAATGCTACCCCTTGCCATTAATGTGACCAATGCATCGTGCTGTACTACTTTAAATGCACTCAGCACTGGCTGCTTGATTTGCCTGATAACAGTTGAAATACTCCTCCATGATTCATAGGAGTCAGAATACCTATTAATAAATAATTCTGCAAGCATTAAAAATAATAAAATGTACCCAGCTTTTTTGTCACTAGGTTGTGGAATGCTACCCATGAACAACACATCAGAGCATGTTTCATGAAGACTGAGAGAGCTGACTGTTCCACCCATAGGTGGGTAGGGGGGGCTCCCAGCACCAGGACAGCCCTTGCCTAGAGACGTAGGAAGAAGGTAGAAGCCAGAGGAAGGCGATGGGTGATGCTGGAGACCAAAGCATGAAGACAATGATGGGTGCTGCTGGTTCCCCATTTCCACCAGCACTCACAGAGCAAGAGGTGCCCCAAGACCATCTGTATGGACTGAGAAGATGTGTCAGGGGCTCATGGCTTGTTTTCCAGGTAGGGCTGCATGTCACACCTCAGCCTGACATGTTGCTGAATATCACACCTATGTGTGTTATGCCTCTACCTGCCCAGTTCAAAGCTAAACACAGTATTATTTACCTTTTACCCTGAGACACAGTGAAGTCGTATTACTATCTTGCAGCAACTCTGAGATTCCTGGGTACCAGGTACCATCTGAAACACAAAGCTTTATTGCTTACAAACAGAAGCATACAATAACACCTGCCATTAGCCAGCCAATATTTCTTCACATATCTAATATAGCTGCTTCTCTTTTTTCAAGCTCTTAAATCTTTTTTGTTAATTCAGAACCAGAAGGGTCACTGTTCTCGGGTCTTGTTCACAGGTGTGATGGACTAAAGAAAGAAAGATAATGTGGGATAATTCTGAAAGAATGCACACAGCAAAAACCTTACAGGAAAACAAGTTACTATGAAAAAGTGAAAAGGAAAACCTCCTTTCCAGCGAGGCTGCCTATTAGCCACCAGACTGCTTAAGCAACCAGAAGAGTTTGGGTGCAAATTGCAGAATAGCTACAGAAAATTACTATTTCCAACTAATATCTGTGAATATGCACCCTAGAAACCTCTCTGAATGGATAAACTGATCCGTTCAGAAAAGGGAAAATGAATATGTCATTCATGCTCAAGAAAAGCAACTATTGCTTTACCTTATACAGCTGAAATACTTAAAAAGTGTGCCATTGATAATTATAATATTTATGTGCATGTGTCTGTGTGCATGCATGTGTAGAGTGAAATATAAAGGTGTAGATACAAATAGGCATGCATTTCCCCAGCAGCGTTACTCCATAGCTGACAAAAGCAATTTCAGGAGATCATATTGAAACCATTGACACCACGATAACACAAAATAGCTGAAACGCTGTGTTTTCTAAATAAAAAGATTTATATTTGCACTGGAATAATTCAGCTACATAAAGAGTAACAGATGAAGAGAGCTATCCTGGGAAGCTGGGAAGCCCTCACAGCCTTGCACATCATACCATTGCAGCTGCCTCACTTTCTTCTTCATGCGTTCAAGAGCTGCTCAAGCACACAACCTGCAAAAGGAGAGATGTATGCATCCATGTGCCTCCGCTCATACAGGACTTGATGTCCAGGCTCCATCTTGCTGCGAGGGTTCCTGGCCATTTGCTGTCCAGCTGTAGCTTGTGTTTGACCAAGCAGGGACAACCAGCAAGCTGCTTTCCTACCAACTGGGTTCACATCACTCCCACAGCTGTTACAAATTCCTTCCTCATGATTTTAAAGGTCACAATATAAAGTCTGGCATTTGTGTGCTATTTCTAGACACACAATTAGCAAAAAAGACCCAGACTATTAAGTCATCTGTATTTTACACATACACGTATCTATCATACAGAGCCCAAGGAAATGCAAACATTGCTCTATCTGAGATTTCCCGCTCTCTTTGTTTTAAGCAATCTAATTGGGCTGCACAGGCAGATTCAGATATCTTCAGAGTGAAATTGAGCCCTGTTTTGAGATAATGTATTTATACTTTATGATGATCAATTCAATGAAGAAGAGTTCATTACTATTCATAGACTGTTAGCATGACCAGATGAACACAGCTGGTTCTTGCTCTGGTAAACTGAGACTCCTTTAAACCTCAAATACAAACTAAAGCTTTGAGCATTGCAACTGGAAGTCCTCAGCCCCCTTGTATTGATCCAAGCCCCACAAATGGGCTTTCAAAAGAGGTACAGCACAAGTTTTGTGGAATTCAGCTATGAGATTCGTAATAATTCACTCCCCTTACCCTCAAATATCTATCTTAAGTAACATGATTTCTTGGGTTCATAATAAATTACTATTCTTCAGGTCAAAAGAAGATCGCATGACTAGAAATGCTTTCTGGTAGCACAGTGCAGTGATTAAGATGTTGGAGACTACATTTGGATGGGAACATCCCTATGAATACCCAGGAGGAAGCTTCCAACCTTCAGAGACACCTGGACAGGAGCACACAGCGAGCTTCAAGGTGCTCTCCATGGCTTTTCTATTTTTTCTTTAAGTTGTCTTCAGAAGTTCTTCAGTAGCTCTTAAATCACCTTGGATTTAATTTCTCCAAGCCACGTTTAGAGAGAATTACCGTTTGTCACAGTTGGTTAATCAGAAACAGTGTACTACAACTCATTCTGTTTTCATTAAAGAAAATAACCCTTCAGTCACTAAATTCTCTGGGATCTTTCCAGTGAAGGCACAATCCACGCTTACCCTGTACCGCTCAAAGAAGTTAACTGACCTATAAACAAGCACATGGATGTGGGTTTATGTTATATTGCCACCGTTATTTCTCATCAATTTTATTGCTATGCACCTATACTTGTGGTTTTTATTTATTTGGTCTCTTGAGAGGCTCAGAAAACATTAACATGCTATTCTAGTAAATGCACCCCCATAAGGACAGTGAACTTTTAGAATGGAGCCACCATACGAATATTCAGACTGTAAAAATAAATGCTCTGATAGCATCGGTTTGAGAAACAAAAGAGTGAGAAAAATCAGTAAAAAGAAAAAAAAAATGCACGCTACCGATGAAGGCGCAGGAATCCAGAGAAACCTGAGCGCTGACTTAACCAAGCATGGCTAAACCTGGAACAGTAGCAAGAAAAGAGATGGCAATTTTCTCGAAACTGTGAACAAAAGGTCTGAATGCCGGCAAAAAGCAATGAATCCTCCCCATTCACCGAAACCAGCTAAGTGGTAACAAATTGTGAGTTTCCACTTGGAGACAATTGGCCAGGAATAATTATGCAAGATGCTAAAGGCTGATTTAACTCTTTCTTCCACCCATTTTGCAAGGTGTCAGAAGGGAGAGCTGTAATAAGCGTTGCATGCTGGGACCTACGCTGCATTACAACCAATTTACTTTCTCGCAGAGAAGTTCATCCTGCTGAGAGAGCAGGTTTCCATAGATAAAAGATGAGATCTCAAAACAAATTAAGGCTACGTGAAGCATGCCTGCATTTCACTGCAGTAAATTCTGCAGAGCTTGCCTGTTGGCAGGGGTAAGATGTTATGACTTAACCAGATACCAATCTGAGATATATTAAATAAATGAAAAAGCTGAAGTTACTTCACCAAGCTCAGTATACTGGAAGTAACAATAGCAGATGTAGCCTTTTCTCCCTCTAACATTTCAATCCTTCATTATTTAATTTAATAACAGCTTTGTAGACAATTTAGTTGATGGGCAGAAGAATGGATAAGAAAAAAAGAAAAATGCTATTTTTCTTTTCCATGACAAAAGTTGTTTCTAAAACCTTTTGTTACAGATCATTATATGAGAGCACTGGGGTGTATTCTACAAGTGTTTTGAGATACTGCTGTATTTCACATTTAAAAGGTAACGTTATCACAGTTTCTAATAAACACTGTGAAGGGAAAGAATTTTGTAAAGGAGTGTATTTTCTGAGCCACTTTGTTTGGGAGCAGATTGTTTTGCATGCAGCAGTTTGAAAGCAATTTTTGTTTTGATCCATCCTACCCAGCCTTGCCAATAGGGAGAAATGCTGAAATTATTTGCAAATGAGAATCATCTCCTCCACACACACATAGACCACAGAGCAGGCAGAAAGAAATTGCTAATTCTGACAGAAATTGCTCAACACAGTCATGTAATTAAATTTCTCACTGAAAGGAAAAGAATTATATTACTATTTGAAACATGATGTACCTAAAGTTAAAACTTAGGCCAAAAGCTACATTAAGTCAGACCTCTAAATTAATTTCTGTTTCATGGCATTAGCATGAATTTAGGACTGCAATATTGCTAAAGACACTGATTTATTTTTTTCTTTCTTTCTCTTCCAGGAGAGCGGTCACTGCCCTCAACATGAGCTAAGATGTCTGGATGGGCAAAACTCTGCTGGAGCACCACCCTGCAGCCCCCAGCTGCACAGCTGAAAGCTCTCATCCCCCAAACCACATTTCTCAAAACATTACTTTCTTATCACACTGTAGCACATAAGCAGGTTTTATTCACACCTTCAATTCATGCAGGTGATTTATAAGGAGACATCCTGAAAGGTCCTTGCCAAGGGAGGACAGTGAGTACTCTCTTTCCTGATTGTGGCCCATTCTTTAACAGCTCATTAAATATTTTCCTCATTCCTTTAATACACATTTGAAGGATAAACAACCCAAAGGAGAGAAATGAGTCAGATGAAAAAAGGCCGTGCAGGTTTCCATCAGATTAAGTATAATTTTTTGTAGCAAATAAAACAGACTGCAAGAATCACCAAAAGAAGAATGCACGTATTTGGGGGAGATTTGGTTATTAATCTGCTCACAGCACAGGGCAAGTGATCAGGAAGCAGCCTCTTTAGTTCACTCTGGAATGCATAGTTTCACATTCTACACCGTTATAAATAAAATAACGGATTTGCTATTATTTTAGGTAAAATAAAGTGGAATAAACCCAAGGTATTTATATAGTCTCATGGCATGTTAGTCCTTAACATCTTTTTTCAGAGTACCGCTGTTAATCACAGTTTCAGCACACCACTCAAACTTCCTGCATTTCAGGAATTTTATTAATGGACATTAGAAACAGTAAAGAAAGTTCTAGGCCCATCCTATGATTGAGCCTAACCAGGCCTGACTACCTCCTCCAGAATTGATTTTCCCCACACCTCCAACCACAAAAGCCAAACCTGCTTGAAGAAGGCTACCCCAGCTGGACCAGCTCACTTATCCTAAATGTGCATCCTGGTATAACGCCTTTTGAAGCCAATAGCATTTTGATCTACGAGGTGAAGAACTGTGGATATTAGCATCATTTTTCCTTTTTTGCTAATTAAACATAATTATCAAATGGTACCTACACACAGACTGCTCAAAAACGGCAGAGAGGGTTTTGTGGGGGATGTTCAATGCCTTGTTCACTCCATCAAAGGCAGAAGATTTCTGGTACAACTCCAGGAGCAAAGATCTGTGCCAAATCATCTGCTTAATTGCAACCTCCATCAGAACTTTATGGTCTCAGTGTAAAAGCATTTTATAACACCTCAAAGCCTTATGTATGTACACTAGGTAGCATAATCCTGGCAAACTTGCATCAAACCCTCCATCATGCTCCACAAGTAGTGGCAACATGCTTAAAAACAAGAGCTCAGGAATAAGCCAGCTCCATCAGCCCCTTTGCCCCACCTGCCTGAGATAATTCCCCTTAAGCAGCCCATGACGGGGAGCTAACATTGCTCGTTACCTTCTGCAGGAATTTCAGCCCCAAAATGTTTATAAGCTTAAAAAACAGAAGGCAAAGAAGCCTAACATTCAGAGCAGAGCTTGCAGCAAACAATAAGATGTACTACAGGCTCTGAGAAACTCCTGCCATTGTCACATCATGGAATGAGTGCAGTGCTTCTGGAAAACTTCTCCATTTTTTCCTTTTGCAAGTGTTGTAATTTACTTTTAATAAACAAGCAAAAAACCAACAACAAAAAAAGTATTTTTGCAGATTATGCAAAACTGTCAACACTTAGCTTCAGAGGAATGTCACAGCTCACACCTGTACCCTGTCAACCTCAATCTCAAACATGCAACAGGAAGGGCCTGAACTGCTCCAGAAGCAGTGTTCTGTAGGCACACAGCACAAGGGCAACACAAAGGTAAAGAAGGTTTAACAGCAACCCATCGAGAACAGCCCCAGCTCTACCAGCCAGCGATGATGTCACAGGCTTCCAGAGAAGCAGCCAGCACACAAAACTGATCTTGGCTGTTATATTAGGTGCTTGCACCAGATTTTCTTCTCGATGAACTATATAAAAAACACCAGTATAAATACCAGGCAGGTTTACTTCATTCATGTGTGTGCAAAGGAACCACCAAGGAGTTTTTGACCACCAATCGATGGAGAAGCCTATTAGCAGGGAAAACACAATGATGCACATTCAAAGTGATATTTTAATATTAAAAGAGGTGGGAACATTGCACTTCGTAGTGCACAAAGTATTGTAATGCTCCAGTCATCCACAGCCTGGGAAGTCTTTGCTTCATCCCATACAAAGCCTACAGACCCTCCCAGACAGAGAGTGAAAAGAGTCCCCATGCAGTACTGAAAGAAGAAATTCGTGTAGAACTTGTAGATAGAATTCAAGTCATAGGCTCAGTTTGTTAAATCAATGCATTATCAGTTTCCATAAATTGACACTCAGGTCCCGAGAGGTGAAGCAAGAAAAGATGCGTTTTCCTGACACAAGTGTGACATCCTCATTTATCTTTTTCCTGAAATATGGGATCTAAGGAAAGCTATGGTTCTTGTCTATCATAGGTAGACATGGAAATCATATTGCAAATTTTGTGGCACTTAATTTTCTATCACAAAATTTTAATTAACCTGGTTTATATTTTTGGTTATCTGCATTAGATCATGTATTAATACCATGCCTAAGGTTCATCTGGCAATACAAGTGATAGAGCTGTATCTATTCATACATTTCATCTGCATTTCATTGAGTGACAAATTATCAAAACCCACTCAGCAGAGTTTGCGTTGGCTACAAACATCAGAAGTGTAATGTGGAAGTTAAACTCCTGGGGCTCTCCAAAGGTGCTCAAAGAGTGCAGACATTGCAGCTGCGAAAGGAAGGAATGCACAGGAGAAAGGGGGGGAGTCAGCACAGATTTCACCCGCGAAGCTGCAGGATTACCGATGTCCACATCTTGTGTACCCAACGCAGAGGGTTGCCACAGCTGTATTGGATGGGCAAGGGAAATAATGAACTTTCTGTCACAAGACGACATTATTTCTTAGATCTAATCTTCACTGATTTTGGCAAAGAATTTTCATGGCCTCTATTCATATTGAAGTCAGAGTTTTAAAATAATACAGAAAGATTTATTTTATTAGAAGCTGCAAGGCAGGTTGTTGGCCCAGTGACAGACACCCAGGGAAGGCGGAGCAGCCACACTCCATCCAGACAACGGCAAACACCTCCAGTGAGGCAGAGAAATGCACAAGGCAAGAATCTTCCACTAGGTAAACTTGTCATCTCAACAACACTGAGCCTGAGGCATGACAAACAGCAAGGTGTGGAGCAGGCCTTGGTACAACTATTTTCAAAGCACTGCATAGAGCTGATAGCAAATGTGACTGGAGGAAAAAAAAATAATTTTTTGGGGGGGCCAAAACATAGCCTGGACTGAACTTCCCTGCATGAGAACAGGAAGGGTTAAATACTCGTTTCTGCTCAATTGTGTTACAAAAGCATCTGAAGCGACTGTTGCATGAAAGGAATGGAGGTGGTCTTTTTTTTTTTTATTGAGAGTTGTTAAAACTAAAAATTCCCATATACTCTCACTTCCCTTTAGAGGTCTGCTGGGGTTGGCTTGTTCCTCCGCTTTGATATGTAGATGGGCAGCTCGCTTTCCTGCGGGGGACACTGGCGGGCGGCCAAGGGACACAGCGGAGATGTCCCGTCAGGGGCTGCCTCCGCTCCTCGGCAGCGCTGGGAGCCAACTTTGTGCGTTGGCTTCAAAATAAAATACCTTTGTTAATAGTTTTTCCTTCCAATATAAATGTTTATATATTTACCCTGCTAGTCATCTCTGCTGGCCAATAGCAAGAAAACAACAGTTTGGCTGTTCCTTTTTGGGCAGCGCGTTACTAAACTTATATTCCTCTTTGGAGGATCCTATTCACGCTGCCCTCAATTTGTTTCATAGAACATCAGTTTTGCAGCATTTAAACTTATTCGGCTGCAATGTAACCTACATATTTAAGAAGTGATACATCTCTAATGTGTAGCTCTAATGAGTTTTCTATCTTCCCCTCATAATGGGCCAGGTACAAAGCAAAAAACGTGTGGGTTTTCATTTCCTTGTCCCTTCAGCTCCACTCTTTCTTACTTTGTTTTTTTCTGCCTTTTCTTTTCATTGACATAATGGAGTACCCATAAAAAAAGATTAAATGGTGCCATAAAGTTTTATTAATGCCTTACATCATTGATATCTTCTCTGTATTGATAGTTCCACTTCCATTATTGCTACTTAGGCATTTAATTAGTGATTCATACAGTATGTTGTAAACTACAGTATTAGCGTTAACCATCTATATAAAAGCCCCCATTATGTAAAAACTCTTCCCAATATCATAATTGGAGTATAGTTATCCACTTTAACTGACTTGAATTAGATTATTATAGATTCATTTATAAAAAGTTACTTGTAAAGGACATTGAAGATCATGGAATATTAAGAGTGGAACTTCATTACAATAAAATGGACTTCAAGAACAATGCCACTGTCTGAGTTTTATATAAATCCATTACAGTCTTTTTGTAATATGAACAATAACTGTTTTATCTGCCAATTCAGAGATACTTAAGGATGGAAAGACAGAGTTCCAAAAAAAAAAAAAAAAAAAAGGAAAGGAAGGGTACAGAATTCACGGGAGGATGCACACTTAAATCCTGCATAAAGTAATGATGAGAAAATTTACTCTTTGCAGGGGCAGCTTGGGTAAGAGCATAAATATAACAGGTGTCCAAAGAGGAAGAAATGTGCAGAAAGCCATATTATTCAGAGGATGAAGGCAAAACATAGCAATCACTTAAGATTAACGCGTATTCCAAGGAAGCCACCAACCCCAAGAAGAGCTGTTCCATATTTTTACTACTGTAAAGAAGGACAGAGTTTAGGGCAGCTCCTCAAAAAACTGTTTTATCTTTCTCTCCTATCACCACCTATGCCATGCCCAAGCTCCGTACTCTGCTGTCCTTTGCATCCAACCTACCCACTCTTTGCCCCTGCCAAGAGCAGGTGCACAGTTCATCCGGCAGCCAGGAGCCACAGAAGTACAGAAGTCACTTCTTGGAGTTAATCAAACAGCCTCCCCAGCTCTGCTACCACCTGCCAGGTGCTATTTCACAGCTGGCGTCACTGGGAATAGCACAATAGCAGCAAGGCTAACAGTGGTTAGGAACAGCACAAGGCTGGAAAATATCTGAGCTGGAGGGTGATGAACTGCTCACCCTAGCAGGCTCAGGAGATCTTCACCTGCAGGCATGGGCAGCACCAACCTGCACATCTACGTGCACTCTTTGACACACTCTGGTCTTGCTGCTCAGCTTTGGGAGCCTCTCATCTTTCTCATAATTTTACATGCACATACACATTCCTTCAGGATTTTTGGGTTCTTTATCCACTACTTGCTTCAGATATTTTAGATTCTCCCTGAAGAGTCCAGACCATTTGAATTGAACCCTCTACATCTTTTTTGCTTTCTGATCACCATCCCGTACAGCCAGGGTGAAGCTGTGGGTTAGTACAAAAGGTGATTCAGCGCACAAATGCACTAAGAGGCCTCTGCATCCTGCCTCCGCTCTTCTCCCATGTAACACTCCATAGAATTGTGGTTTTTAACCTGGTGTTGGACCACCATGCCTCTCAGAAGATTAATACAGAAAGGATGCACAGCGATGACTCCATTCCCTGGCATGGAGAGACTTTCCATTTTAAGGCAAAGTCTCTATGGGAACAACTTCCTTGGGAGCCACTTGAGGATGGTGGGTCATAGACAAAAGCAACAAAAAGAGAACGAAATACAGAACTCAGCACTTTGCAGTGCAGTACCAGATACATTTCTTCTTCAGCATAAACCCATATCACCCTTAGAGCTGGAATAGGACCAAACAGTGCTAAAAAGGACAGCAAAGGGAAGGCACTGGGCTGAGGCAGCACAGTCCTTTCGTGCTACTCCAGAGCCACGCACTAGTGTTTGGTGATCCATCACCCATGCCCAACAGCCTGCTCTCTCTTCCTACCTGGGCTAGCTGAAGGTGCTTTCATGGTGTCTCACTGTTAAGACCACTTACCTTAAGCTGTTTAAGCCACATTTATTTTTCTAACAAAGCTCAGAAAACCAAAGATTCAATTTTATGAAATCAATCTCAAACCTGTTTTCATTTCCATTTCCCTCTTTGCTCTGCATATCCCTCTGACTGTTTTGAAACCATAGACTTAAAAAATATCTGTATAGTACAGAGAATACAGAGAATACAACCAGCTTTGCCCATACTGGCTCTACAGTCTCTCTCTGGCCATAAATTTTATGGGAAAGCAATAGAATGCAAAACACATTAGCAGTAATGTTCCGAAATCCCTGTGCTACAGGGTAAATAGGAAACAACAGCACATTTACAATTTTGGCCAGCAAAGTACCAGCACTATTCATTGATCTCATTAAAGACCAATCTACATTCAGGGAAGAATGAGATTGATGAGATTTTAGACTCTTTAAGCACAAAAATAGTTGCCAACTACACGCGTGTTTGAACAGCCCAAAGACAACTATGAGAGTTCCTCTGTTCCTTTAGCCCAACATTAATAATTGCTGCATAATGCAACCACAGCCTCATCCCATTGCAAGAACTGGATACAAATCTGCCCTGCTCATTCAAAATAACCAGGGCACATACACCAGCAATATTCTTAAATTTGATTTACTCTGGAAAAGAAGGGGGTGGCATGAAGAAGAAGAGCTGTCAGAAGGAAGCAGAAAGCTCATTCATTTCTTACTTTACCGGAAAAGAAAAAGTAGGAAAAATACTTTTGCTTAGTTTACTTTCTCTTTTAGTAAGCTTAAGCTATATAGGTCTGAATTGCAGCATCTTCACCCACAGAGATTCCCAGTATTAAGTATCTGAACTTTTATCCTGGGCCTGTCACAGCCACAATCTCCTTTGGAAAGTGACTTTATTTCTCTATTTTTGAGTTTCTGTACCTGAAAAAAGGGAGCAGGAATACTTGCACAGCTTTGGAGAGCAGAAATGTAAAGCACTCCATTGGTGCAAGGTATTACTGTGTTGATGATGATGAAATAAGCTTTCATACATTGCTAAATTATTCAAGAACATCTACTATGGTTTCACCTCTGGCAATCCCAGAATGCATCTCATTGCCATTACTCTGCAGGGAACAGAAGTGTTGAGTAAATGGCTATGAAACTCATATATTAACCTCACTTGGTGGCTGGAATATTCATTTCTTTTTGAGTCATTTTGAGCCAGAAAAGAAAATCTTCACTATTTGAAATCATCTTTAGCTGACACATTAAGGAGCAGAGCTGAACAAATAATTTCCAGTGAATAATGTGATGAATTTATTTCCCTTTTCTCTGTCCCCAAGCAGACTGGGATTTCCTCAGATATGTTTGTTATTCAAATGTATTCAACAACTATCTTTCCCAGTGTTTTTCTCCTGTGTTTGTTGTGCCTGAACGTGCACAATATCCTTTCCTCTGGCTTTCCGTTGTGGGGTTTGGTTTGGGCTCTTTTGGGGGCAGAAGGCTGGGGATTTCTTTTGTTACTCATCCGGATGTACTTAAGTGATGAGAAAATATCAGCTTTACAATGTCTTTATAACAGATACAGTCATGATGCATGATGGATACGTGTGTCTATAGCAAGCACCCTGCCCAGACCTAGCTGCTGCATCAGCTCTGATGTGTCCCATGATTGTGCAGTGCCCTCAGTGGCTGGCACATAAACAAGCAGGTGAGATGCAATACAGGCTACATACTGCCCTTTAGCTATAGCTCCAGCATAACCTCACAGGCTGTATTCAGCTGAATCTGCAGCTCCAGCCACCGAAGCACAAGCTGTGACAGAAGGAGAGGAACTGCCGAGCAGTTTTTTGCAGTTTGGACAGCCTCTCAATGTGTTAAAAGAGATGTCTTGTCAAGGATATTTTCAGTTTTCTCCTTTTCTTCATTCCAAGCTATGGGGTTGGCACACTGTGGAGCCATCCTCTATTAGAAAAACATGGCCTTGGCTGTTGTTCTTAAGTGCTGCAAGCCTGGCACAGGCTGCTTCCTAAGTTTGCCTTGATACAAAGTGGATTGCATCACTGTAAGAGATCTGACAAGACCCATACAACCTTGGAATCACGGTCATTGCTAGATAAAAACCTAGCTAAAAGAGAGAGACTTCCAGGCAGTAAGAGCCTGGAGATGCGTTCCCCTAGGTCAGCAAGTAAATCAAAGCTGTACGCCCATGCTTAACACAAAGTTTAAGCATGCTCTGTGCGCTTCAGCCTATTTTGTACCATGCGACTACTCCCACAGCGTTTCCACTCTGTATCAAGAGATCTGTAGCAGTTTTGTGCCTTATTATTATTTCATTATTTTACTGTGGGTCTGCTACTGCAGAAAAAGCCTATACAAATAAATCCAACAGCTAATGAACTGGAATTGTCAACAATCTGCAGTATATTAGCAGGCATCTCCACTCACTACCAGAAAATCACCCTTTATCAAATTAATAAGCAACTGGAAAAAAAAATACACTGCTTATCAAGTTGTGCTTTTTTCCTACAGTCCTGTTCAAAATAAGGCAGCCCAATTTCAGCACAAACACAAAAAGCTACTCCTGTGCTAATTAAGCCAGCAGAGAAGATCCAGGCCCGTGTCCTCCAGCCTCTGCCCAGGGTTGAGCAACATGGACCACCCAGGAAAGGACCCTGTGGTGCCAGAACCATGCCTGGGCAATCAAAACTGAGAGATTTCCATTATTTGACTGCAGCAACAAAATTATATTTCAGGTGGATGCTGGCCTGCTGTCCAGAGCTGCAAGGAAGGCCAACACAAGGACACGCAATAGCCGCGATGGATGCCAGGTCTAGGTCTGAACAGGCATTTCAAAAAGGCAGTTTATGTCAGCACTTTGTCTTTCTAACCCTTTCATTTCTTTAAACTTGCTTACCATCGGTCACATTTGCCCGCACAGTTTTGGCTTCAATCAGCTTCTTTGTACTGGAGAAGCCATCCAGAAATACCTGGGGGTCAGAAATAATGTGGCCATCATGCCCATCCTTCACCTACACACGAGTAGCATTATCAAACAGTTTCCACATTAATTTCTCGCAGACTTTTCCCTGCTGAAATAAGCAGCCACGTGAAGCGGAGCCTTCCTACCCCTTCCCAGCCTCCACATCCCCAGGCCCGGGGAGGAAGCGGGGCTTTCAGTGAGATCCTTGTGTTTCCCTTTGCCTTTCAGTTCTTAAAAGGGGAATATTGTTTCATTTTCTTCCAGATCTGCACTCCATCCCCTGCTCTCACCTTACCTTCTCTTCCTCCCTTCTCTTGATGACTATTTTCTTTCTTCCTCACTGTTTTTCTTTCTTTCCCCTCACTCTGCTCCTCTTGTTTCACCATCTGGTTCTGTTCTCCTTATCAGCCCCTTTCCCTTTGCCGCAATCTCTCATTTTCCCCTGCTCACGCCTTCCCCCTCTTTGTTTCCCCTTTGCCTCTCCCCTCACTCCTTTTCCTGTCCCATTTCCCCCATGAGTTTCAAAGCAAAACGCAGCCAGGGCCGACGCTCCCCTCCTGCTGTCGCTTCCCGAGCGTTCCGGAGCTCCGCGCCTATCCAGCCTGCTGATCCACGAGTGGCACAACTGGGAGACCAACCTCTCCAGCCAGAAAACTGTCCCTCAGGATGAAAGTTGCAGATCCCACTGGATTATTATTGATTATTATTATTATTGGAATTTTAGATCTTTTTTTCCTTTTTTTTTTTCTTTTTTTAAATTCCTTTACCATTTTCCATCCTTTAGGTTGGACTTCAATATACAGTTTAAAAAAGTCTTATCATGAACCTTCATGCAGACTCAATGCTGAAGCAACAAGTAACTCAATTGGTAGCCTTTTTGTGTTCCTATCGTGCGAATCTGTTCCTGAATGCTAACAGGCGGGGCTTTATATACTCCGTCCACTTGATAATAGACTAATAATCTTATTGTGATGTATTCTTGAACTTGGACTAGGTGTACAAAGTTAAGGATGGAAATATGGGAAACTGCTAAATTATGTAACGTTGCAGAGATATTGCATGGAATTTCTTATATTTTGCAGCGAAATATTGCCAATTATTGTAGCTGTCAATTTAACAATAGGCTTATTCACTATGGTGTTTGATTAATGTGAAATTATTCAGTTGGCTACCTTGTAGTTGGCCTATTTTTGTGTCCAATTAGTATGCTAATAATGGTAATTATGTTCTATACTGCATGTCTCATCACCTAGAGGGTTTTTAAAATGATAAAATAATGAGAATAAACAAGCTGATGCTGACATTCACTGGGCCATTCTAATTACTTACTGAGAGCACACTGGGGAATCAACACTCAACCAAAGAAAATGATTCTTGCTTACTTTGTTAAAACTACTCTTTTCAAAGAGCATTAATAGTTTGCTGCTGTTTTCTTTATTACAAGGTACCACACTATTTTCCCTTTTATTTGCCCTGTTAATATACAGCACCAGGAAAATGATAATCAAATTACGTTTGACTGAAGCGATAACTGTTTGCAGGAGGTGTCAGAAAAACAAATATCTGTAATCGCTGAATTATACACCTTTGTAATGGCTACCATTTATTTCTTCCCTGTGTGATAAACATGCCATCACCTTTCCCACTGAGGCAGTGTGGCACTTGGCTCAGTGCAGCGGTGCTGCCCTGCAAAGGAGAACTGCCAGCAGCATGCTATAGGGTGGGCTTCCCCAAAATCCCAAGTCTGGCCCTCCTTGCCCATCAGTGTTCTCCTGCACTCACAAACCTTGCTGGCTTGGTTTTCTGAGTGCTGGATGTTCACTGAGGACAGGGTTCAGGAGAGACATCTGTTGCAGCAACACCGAAATAGGGAGCCAGGATTTTGCAGTTTCAGCATAAAGGGAGAGAGTTCTATACAAAGGGTAAAACTGAGCAGAGAATCTGGGAATTTTAAATCCTTATAGAGCAATTAAGGATTTATCTGCAGCTTTTTTTTTTTTTTTTTTTTTTTAAGACAAATAAGTTGGGTGCAAGTAGCACATAGCAAAATACCTATTTGAAAGGTTACTACCATAAGTACAAAGGAAGCTGCATGAAAACTACAGATAGAGAAATGCAAGAAGTTGCACACCTGATGCAGACAGACAGGCATCAGTTTGTCAGTGTGCCTCAGCCCTCAGTAAGTTACCAGGGTGTGCAGGAGCTAAAATACCTTCAAGGTTTGGAAGCCAGGCTGCCCTAGGAACGTCGGTTAAAGCTATGAGCAGTGATTAAAAAGATTGTTTGAACATAAATCTCCTCTAAGACAATATAAAGAAAGAGATAATATAAACAATATTGTATGTTTATATTGATGCTGATATTTTACTACACCTACTAGTGAGCTTTAAGACAATCCATCATAAACCGAACGGAGGGTGCTGTTATAAGCACTGTTTGCCAATACAGAGCAGGGGCTGTTTTTAATAAAGGATGTAATATGTGACATGTTAACAGGGAGTCATTTGTGCACCGCATATTGGTTACTCCTTTCCTGTCATTTTGAATCATGTCTCAATATATCTTACTTGCTAAAGCAACTAACTACTGGCAAACAAAAAGTTACTATAATCAGGGAGGAATAAAAATACAGAGATAGGGAACTCAAATATATTTTCTTTGCACAGTGCCAGATATACGCTCAATTCTGAGAAGCAGCTGCAGCACAAATCAGAATCTTTGTGTTTGTTCTCCTTTCCCACCTCCTCTCCTGGGCAGGAAAGCCATACCCTCACCTCACCGGAGCTCACGCATTTGGGTGAACAATCTCCGGTGTTTGCTTCCCACCGCGCAGCGCTATGTGGGCAGGAGGGCTACGTGCAGCTGGGTGTTCTCAGAGTCACGGGTGCTGTTGGAAATGGATTCCAACAACTACGTGAAACCTTCCTGACAATTGCTAATTATGTGGGACAGAATTTCTATTTCCGAATGGCAAGCTAAGGAAGAAAAAGAGAAACTGTGGAAATGTATTTGAACTCAGCGGTTATTTGTGCCTTTCATCCATTAGAGAGATTACCAGCAGTATTTATGCCACAACTACTGAAGAGTTATCACTTTAATCAGTTCTTGAGAGAGAGGGATTCAGAGCGACAGCTTCGCTGTGTGCTGGGAGCGCTCCGTGCGCTCAGACTCACTGTGCCGACAAATATCCCATAACCCAAAACTGTCGTTAAAAGCAACACTGGGTGAGCAAGAAGGTGATTTTGAAGGGAAAGCCGGGAGCCAATAATTAACTACTGCTGTACAAAGGTGGTCTGGATGAACTCATCTGGAAATCCTGCAACTTCTAGCAGCAGCTCAGGTTTTCTTACTGCCTACAAATTATGCTGAGCTGCACACACCTGCTTTGTAACTTCTGCAATTAATATTTCTCAGTACAATCCAGGCTGACATCTTTGGTTTAGCGTGCAATTTAATGCAGTATTATCAGTAGCTCTGTGAGCTTCTGTCAAATGAATTAGCCATCATGAAGAGCAAATAGGGGCATCTAAAGTATAATAAATATAAATATGAGCATTTGTATAGATACTTATATACACACACACACCTAAGCATTTATACAGCACTTACATCTGCAGCACTGCGGGGAGGGAGAGAAATCACAAGAAAAATCCTGCTCCAAACTTGTTAAAAAAAAAACTCCAGACTTCACTGAAAAGCTCAACTGCAATTGATTGTCAGTTACTGGTTATACTCCTTGTGTCATTGAAAGCCACAGCTTGAGAAAGCTGACTGCTTTTGTAGATACAGCTAGGTTGGAATAAACTACGAATTTCTCAATGTGAATTTAGTCATCCCGATACTGCAGATCTTAGCAGCTACAAACCCTGAAACTGATTTGCAGAGCACAGATTGCCGCCTCGGCACCGGCTGCCTCCATAAGGTGAGGGCTTTCTGACACCAGCCAGCAAAAACAACGGGTATTCCTCACAGTTGCACTACTGATCACTATTTGTTGATTTTTTAGTTTTTCACGGGGGGAAAGGAAAACAGCTTGTTTTTTTTCCTCATATCGTACGAGTTAGGAAAATGTTTGAGCGCTGCTCTGCCTGAGTTATCCAGGAGGAGCACTGGTATGTTCCATTTGCTCCCCAGGGGTGAGGTGGGATTTGGTTTTGTTTGTTGCTGGGTTTTTTTGTTTTGTTGTTAAGATTTACACTGCTGTTATCAGGTAATCTTCTGAGCACATTTGCAAGGATGAGCACCCACGTACCCTCCTAGAAGTTTGCTCCCTGTTAACAATTTCCCTTAAGTAAAAATTTAGCAGATTCTGGGAAAAAGAAAAAAAAGAAATCACTCAGAAAACAGAAACACAGGCAGACGTTTCCAGCAGGTCAGTCAGCAGCTGACGGTGTTAAATTGTGGAAGACTGTAACCAGTGCTTACAGCAATAAGGTATGCACCACTAGCCCAAGAGTTAGGGAAACTGACTTGCATAGTTACCCAAGCGGTATGGGGATCTTTTACTGCTTTCTTGCTCAAGTCCCATTGCCATGTGCCAGTAAGTCAGTCTGAGAACTGCACTAGGTTAACATTTCTTGCTCTTAGTGGACATCTTTATTAGAGACAGGGGGTAGCATCCAGATCCGGATCCTGCCAACCTCCCTAAACTGAATGGAGTTATTACAACAGAGTTCTACAAGAGACAAAATCTTACCAGAGACTTTTGCTCACTCTGCACAGATAAAGACTAAAATCAAAGGCTGAGAAAAGTCTTTTTTTTTTTTTTTTTTTCTCTTTACTTCTAACTCAGAGCTTGAATAGAGCAGGACAGTGAAGCGCAGACGTGCAGTGACCTCCAACCCCCTCAGCCACCATCCCATCCTGCCAGCAGTCAATCACTCGGCCATTTACATTTTATGGGATGGCAATGCTGGCCTCTCATGTATTTTTGCACTGTAACATCTGATTTCCCAGCACATGACATCAGCAAGAAGTGGAATAGATAAGCATCTTCCACCAAAACATAGTTCAGTGACCTAAATTACATATTCAGCAGTGGGAACGCTGCAAGCCCCAAGTCTCACCAGCATCTCTCCGGGATCAAAGGTTGCTCCTGCTGCAGCAGCTCTTTTTGGACGAGGAGCAATTTCTTCCTGAATTCAGACTCTCCCCCTCCCCACACACTTCCCAAGATCAGCTACAGCAACACAATCGAAAAGGTTGTCCAGAAACAAATAAATTATAGAGAAGTCATTAATTAATGTAGGTTACGAGCCACTGTCGGATGCGTCTTTGTGCAAGAGTAATGCAAATATCAGGGAAATATATTCCTTCTCCAGGTTGCTGCTTTTAGAATGGTAATTAAATCATAAAATATACTTCTGTATGCATATTTAGAAAACACTTCTGCAGCCTGCAGGGCAAACATACATTCATTCCCAGTTTGCCTGCACCCATGACTGTTTGCACTTACAGCTGCATAAGCGCACTCAGACAGCAGCATTGACACCAGCAGAGGCTGAGGCACTTTTCCCATTTTCCTCACATGGTGTAAGCAATGACGAGCATCAAAAGCCTCACGCAGGCTCAGGACAGAAGTCTGACAACAAAACTAGATCGAACAACTTTTTATTATTATTTTCTGGACCTTTTGTTTTTAAAACCCTTCTGTTTCTTTGCATGCTCTGTTTTCAGCATGCAGGGAAGTTTCCCCTCCATTAGGAAGGCTCCCCTACTTCTGCTCATCCCTGAAATCCACTCATCCTTGATCAAACCTTCCCCCCACCCCCCTCCCCAAACTGCAGGAATTAGTTACATAGTTAAAACACCTGCCCTTTCTTTGCTGGAAACAGTCAGTGATTTCTCCTGCTCATGTCCATTACCGTAGTGCACAGAGCTGAAGATGGTCCTGGACAAGTCCTGCAGCACAGGGGCACCCATCTGGGTCCACACACTACTGGAGATAGGAAGTCAAGCAGTGCAGTCATTGCTGACCTATTGTTAACTGTTCTGCTGGTGAATTTGAGCTCATCGCAAGGATGCCCAATTTCTTCTCTCCATGGAAATACAACCAACCACAAATTTCCACAGCCTCCAGTTTTATAAGGGGGATAATTTGTACCCTTCAACTTGGAGGTGAGATAAAGACCTTTCTTGTTTTGGGAGAATCCTTACCCCAAATATCTGGCCTTAATTAATCTAGCTATGTATCCCCAGCAGAGCAGCATTGGGTGGTGCTTAACACAGAACTACTGCAGCAAAGCCATACTCAAACCTCTGCCAAAGCTCATGTGCTTTGCCTTGCTATAGCTGCACTCTAGCACCTGATGGTGATGGGATCACCCATGGATTCCCTGGGAAAGCTGCTCTGCATCTTTGTGCTATATCCAGCATACATGGTACAGTGCAGTGACCATTTGAGAACCACACCACTATTACCATCACCCACATTTTTTACCATCTCCTGGCCTGTGGTCCCAAGACACAGCTCTGCCAGTTCAAACACTAGTGATGCCTTCATAAATCCTGTACTCACAGCTGGCCAAAGCAGCACACACGTCTGAAGGGCACATGTATACAGACGTATTGATCTGTGCATACTGCACTGGTAATAAACCCCATCACAGGTAGTTGAAAAATCCCAATCACACATCCTCTCTGTGAAGGCTCAAGGACAAGGAGGTCTGGTTGCCCCTGTATACGTGATATCTCCTCATGGGCATCTTAAGGAGGTACACAGAGTGCAATGCATGACCTGCCCAGAGGGGAAGCAAAGAGCAGTTCACGAGGTCATTGAAAGCTACAAAAGGAACTGTTGTATTGTGTATCCCCAAAATTTTGAAGTGGATGCACTAATAAACCTTTTTTTTAAATTAATCACTGGGAATGTTTGAGGAACTAATGGAAGAAAAAGAAAAAAAATCAGAAGTTTGTATGAGAGACTACCAAGAAGAGAAATACCAAGCATATTGGTTTGCACATTTAGGAAGAGACCACCACAAACATATACTGATGCACAGGAAGCCTAAAGGAAATCAAAGTCTTTTATATCAGTTATGCCTCTATAGTTCTGAAGTTACTGTATAACTAACTCTCCCCAACTGTCATTTCTTTGCCCTGTGAAACAGCACAAATAAATGACAAGAACAGGACTGACCAACTTCAATCTTATCAAAGAATAATGGATGTGGTGCCTCGGGTGTCACTTTGATGCCATTTTTCATCAAAAATAGTAAATTATGCAAAATCCTGTAAACGCACTTCTTACTGCAGGGGGTTTTCTACCTGAAAAGGTTGAAGATCCTGAAATCTTGAGAGCCCTTGCAAGCAAATTAAGACATTTGTTTCCATCCTGACAAACTCCAAGCATATAATTTACATACTTCTAGTAATAGGAAGAAAAAAAGCTTTTTTTCTTTTCCAGTTGACACTGCAGCATCAAGTGGGTTTTTTCACCCTGTGTACCAACTGCATATCCACAGAATAATACAAAGAAAGACTCCAGGAAAGTGGCTATCTAGAAAAACAATGGGATTTCTTGAACTACTTTTTCTCTTCAGGCCTCACAGGAAGCAACACAGAACTCACCAAAAATATGCATAAAGAAAAGGGACTCTTGTTAACTTGCATTCCAATTCATAAACTACCAACTGTCTCATTACTACTGAATTATCATTCAGTTGTCACTAAATTAGTTGCAATTTCAGTTTCCCAAATGCAGTACATCCAACCCTTTTCATTAAACAGACAGCACAATATCCCCTTTCCTATAACAGCAGGGACTGGCTGGCTACTCCCAGGCTTCTGGTCAGAATAGCTTTGCCCAGGAAGTACAAAAATAAAAGTACAAAATTATCACAAGTAGCTATATAAAACAAGAAAAACAAAAAGCACATAAATCAAAACACAACAGTTATACTTAAGTAAACTGATGAAATGAATATGGGCAAAATATAAAGAGCAAACCCAATATCCAGCTCTTAATAGAGCCAACATTATTTTTAAGATTAACATTTCTCACACTACTGCCCGAAATAGTCCACCACCAGCACTATGCAGATGCTGGAAATATGTATTATATACATGAACTTAAGTAACATGAAGAGAAAGAAAAAAGGAGCAGAAAAAATAAAACAGAAGAGACTAGAGCACTTTGATGTTCAGCATTCAGCTGCATTGAGCGATGGGTAGATAGAGCAAGGAACTAGACATCCAGTTCTGTTTCATTAATATTAAACTTGTTCTACTAGAAAGAACACAACATGAAAACCCTTCATTTTAATTAGCTTTGATGTCACTGTGAAAGGTTTAAACTTCAACAATGCTTTGGTCCCTCATCCTTTGAGGGGCAATACTGGAAGGGCCCATTCCCTAGGAATCCAGGATGCTCTGTGCACATAGCAGCATTGTTCCCCAGCCCCGCCATGCAGACCCATCTCAGTGCCTTCAGTCCTACTTCTTGGCTTTCTGCCTTTTGGTCAGCCAGAGAATGGGGGAAACCATGAACTTGGCATAGCTGCAGCAGGGTTTGGTTTTTGAAGCAGAACATCAAAAACACGGCCTTATAGGGAGCTGAATCAGTTCTGGTGAGGGTATAAGAAACTAACTACTGAGTAACACCCTCCTGCATTTTCTGAGAAACCATGAAAAAATGAAAAAAATGGTGGGAAGAGCATACAGAAAAACAGGATGCCTAATTCTTCCATTAAACCACCGTGTTTAGGTTCAGGTCAGCCTCCTGTGGCAGTACACGATGATGGAACAAGTTGACCTTCTCTGGCATAGACATGATTTCTCAAGCAAATTAACCTTTTTCTCACCTACAGACAGAACAACAAAAACAAAACAAACAACCCATAAATCAACCAGTAAACCTGTTATTTTAGAAAAGACAGAGTACTGGAGTAAATTCTTCCAATATGCCCTTACATCATTCATAGAGACAGAAAAACAATTACAAAGCAAATCAGATCTTTTCTTTAATTGATTGCACTCAGAAGTTCTTTACTCAAGAAGAGAAGTTGCCAAAAATAAAAATCGACGTGTATTTCAATTATAAGCAGTGGAAATATAACTGTCTTTGGATTCTTAGTTTTCTTTCCAGCAGTCTCTATGCTATAAGAAAGATAGTAAAATCTCCTTTGATAACTCCTTCAAGGATTGAACTTCTACATACCGAGCCTTATTACACATAAGAGATTATTGAAAGAGGGTAAACCAGGGTGGAGGGGAAAGGGTTATTTGTGTGGGTTGTCTTAAAATAGTGGTATTTTTAGCAGAAAGAGGAAGATGAGTAATATTTGCATTTTCTTGCCAAGAAGGGAACCTAGAGCCATGCCAGAGCCCCCATCTCAGAGTTAATTGCTCTTCCCTCTTTCCAAAGAGGACAGTAAGACTCACTGTCCTCTCCATCATCAGTGTTAGCCAGGTCCTGGTAAGCAGCTCTGAGTCTCAGCAGAAGCTGGAGAGCAGCAACTACAGCTCCAAAACTCAACTAGACATAGGCTAACTGAAGCAAAGCCCAATTAAAGCCATGGGAAGCCTGTTCAAATTTCAGCCTCCTCAAATTTAGCACAAAACACAGCTAGTCACATTATACTTCAGCTTGAGTGTTAAATTAATTAAAAGTTCCTGCCCCAGACCTAACTCTGGTGGGTTCAGGCCCAGCTTTCTGCATAGTCTTCCTCACCAAGCAGCTATCAGCCACTGCCCCAGCATTTCAGCTCAACCACCACTGATAAATTCAATCAAACATGCTGACAAAAAGGGCTTTGATAAGTGCATGACTCCTTTCAGCAGGAAGTAAACCCTCACCCCTTCACACAAACTCCACCTGGCACACCACCCACACTATCACATGCGTGATCAGCTTCAAGATGAATCGCCTTGGTTGCAGGGCATGAAATATCACAGTGCCACCAGTGTGGCTTTGCAGGGCTAATGAAAATTTCAACCAAACTGGAAATATTTTTACCCCATAAAATTACTGGCTTGTAGATCACAGCATCCCTTCACTAAGAGGGCTGTTGAACTAATGACGAAGTGATACCCAGCCCAAAGACACTAGTATGTGCCAATTCCACTAGAGAAAGTTTATCATGGTGATATTAGCCTTGATAGAGATGCTTTTAAAAAAAACAAAACATGAGATTAATCTAAAATACTACCCATTAAGTTAAAATATTTTGCACTAAAAGCTTTACTGCTCCATATAACTAATGACAAATTAAAGATGGCCATGCAAATAAACAAGATGTAGGTTGATCTGATTTTTTGCACTTTACTGAAATAAGTGATGTATCAGTCAATTCAAAGATGACATTAATTGTGAGAACCAATATTTACAATTAAAACTTTCACTGTTCTCCCCCTCAGTACTAATGCATGAAGAATACTTCTACAGCTTGTGCTGAAGCATGCATTCTGATGGCACACTCATATGAGATGTAATTCCAAAGGGGGAGAGTTAAGAAAAGCTGGTTTCATTTTGCACAAGAAATTTCCATTCCTGTTTTTAGCCTGCTGCCTTTCTGTGGAGAAATGCAGAATGTGGGAGATAGAAAAGGAAGAGCAAGGAAGGTACAGACGTGTTTTCACGTTTCACTCTAAAAAATTAAATATACATCATTTACTGTACTTGAAAGCATTTCTGGAAAGCACAAAGCATTTCAGTTATATTTTCCAAAATACGTGTACTCAAGTTACAATAAGTTAATTTAATTATTCAATAGAGAGGGAAAAACAGTACATGAAAACAAAACTCAGTCGTGACATTAACAAGGTCACTTAAGTCAACATTTTATTAGATGTGATAATTACATGTGATAGCACAAGGACTAAAAAAACTATAGAAAAACAGGACAAATACATTCAGAACTACTATTTCACCTGCATTAGTAAATGGTGACACAACGTATTTAATGGAAATAACTACTGGAAATTTTCAGGAAATAATCTTGCTTGTATGAAAATCCAGGATGTTTCACATCTTCTACCTTGATCAACATGGAGACCCCATGCTTACCAAATATGGCTCTAGGAAAACTCAGACTGCATTCTAGCAGAGCATTGCTGGGGGACAATAAGCACAGTGGGAAAATTCAATATGATAAAACCAGAGAGAGGAAGGACGCAGAGGAAATAGAAAGGTGTTCAAAGGTGAATTAATGTATGCCCAAAGGTTGTGCACACTACCTCACTGTAATTGCACATGAAATGCTGGAGTTGTTTGTTCTGTCTTTAAAAATAAGCCAGTGTGAATGAACATAAATGTGAAAGTAATCAACAGTGGGGAATCGAGATCATACCTGAAGAGTGGTATCAATGGCTCAGTGTCCAGATGGAAATCAGAGACAAGTGGTGTCCCTCAGGGGTCAGTACTAGGACCACTGATCTTTAACATCTTCATCAATGACATTGACAGTGGGATCGAATGTACCCTCAGCAAGTTTGTAAATGACACCTGAGGGACAGGATGCCATCCAGAGTGACCTAGACAGGCTCCAGCAGTAGGCTCAGGTGAATCTCACAAGGTTCAACAATCCCAAGTGCAAGGTCCTGCACCTTGTTCATGGCAACCCCCCACTATCAAATCAAACTGAGGGATGTAAGGATGGAGCACAGTGCTGTCTTGAAGGACACGGGGGTACTGGTAGATAGCAAGCTGGACATGAGCCAACAATGTGCACTCGCAACCCAGAAAGCCAACCATATCCTGGGCTGCATCAACAGAAGTGTTGTCAGCAGGTCAAGGGATGTGATCCCACCCCTTTACTCTATGCTAGTGAGACCTCATCTGGAATACTGCATCAAGATCCATTTACAGGAGAGATGTAAACCTGCAGGAGCACATCCAGAAGAGGAGCACAAAAAATGATACCAAGGATGGAATACCTCCCATATGAGGACAGGCTGAGAGCTGGGGCTGTGCAGCCTGGAGAAGAGAAGGCTTCAGGAACACCTGAGAGCGGCCTGTCAATATCAAAAGGGGGGCTGGAAGAAAGAAGGGGACAGACTCTTTAGCAGGATTTGTGGGGATAGGACAAGGGGAAATGGTTTCAAACTAAAAGAGGGAAGATTTACACTGGACATAAGGGAGGATTTTTATTTTATTTATTTATTTTTTACAATCAGGGTGTTGAGGCACTGGCACAGGTTGCCCAGAGAGGTGGTGGGTGCCTCATCCCTGGAGAGGCTCAAAGTCAGGCTGGACTGGGCTTTGAGCACCTGATGGAGCTGTAGGTGTTCCTGTTCACTGCAGGGGAGTTGGACTGATGGCCTTTAAGGGTCCTTTCCAACTCAAAAGATTCTTTGAAAAAAAGGCAGGCAGAGCTTCAAATACCAAGCAGGGTTGGAACAATCACAATGAAGTTGAGAGCATAGAAAGTGATGAGGAAAAGTAACAGGAGAAAATGGAAGGAAACCTTAGAGAAGTAAGAAAATTAGAGCAGCTTTCAGGTACTGTACAGAAGCAGGGGGCTGCAGCAGAGCAGGCTGCTTTCAGAACTAAGGCAGGGCAAGGCATTATCCAAAGAGATGACTGTGTAAATGAATTATTGCCTTATGTTTCGGAAAGTACCTAAGATTTCTGGCTGTTAGACACATAGAACTTATCTGCATTTGTTGCCTCAGTTTACTGGGAGTCTAATGGTCATTTTAAAAATTAGCAACACGCTCTTGCTTTGGTATGTTGGCTTTACAAGTATTCCAGAAGTATTTCAGTGACTACGGAGAACCATAAAGTTAAATATTCTTGCCATAGGAATCTCTGGCATCGAAAACAAACGGGGGACAAAAAGCACATGTGGTAAAATATTTGCCTTATTGATTATTATTATTACAGAAATGAAGCTCTCCATCAGCTCCATCAGCTCTCTCAACTCATCAGCAGTTTCCTCTCTGCTGCCACTAGAGGGAGAAGCGTATTCCTGGGATCTCACGGCTCCTAGGCTATTTTTGGAACAGATTCAGAAATATTTGTTGTATGGAAAAACGTTTGTCCCTGTGTGATAAGCATGGATAACGCAATAGAGAGCCTCTAAAAATAAAGTGGGACAAACATTGCGGCCTCTTCCCTCAAATAAACTCCAATTACAATCCTTAAACCTTTCAAATTTAAACACTGCTGTAATTGTTCTTCTTTGCTGGTAACACAAATCCTGCTACTGTGTTTACTCCCATTGCATCCAGGGCAGGGGAGGCCAAACAGGAAGAAAGCAGAATACTGCATTTCTATCAATATAGGAACAAAGAATGTTTTCTAGTGGCCTAAACCACTGCTGATTAAAGAAATCTGCTAGCTGTATGGAACACTGGAAATACATTCTGGGCAGAAAAAAATGCTAAAGTAACATCTAAATAAACCAGAAATCCTGGATTTGCATATTCCCTTCATTTTCCCATCCTAACTCAACTGAGAGACCAGCACTGAAGAATGCTTTGTGTTGCTGCATTTTAAACATTCCGACTAGTACTGATTGCTTTTGGTGTTGATAGCACTGGCAAGGCGATTCCGCTGGTATGGAAGTGTCTTTGTAAAAGATTTTCAACCATAGGTGCCAAACCTGTATCCAATGAAACCCACCCACCTATGCCTATGTACAAAATCTCAGCCATGCTGAGTAATTGAAGTGAGCTTTCAAACACAGGCTGCTGGTAGACATCAACAGGTAACCAGGCCTAGCTTCCTAACACAGAACAAGACAATTTCAGAAGAAAAAGGGCCATTCTCCCAAACAACGGGGCAGTTTGCAGGCTCAAAGCATGACCACATTTTCTTGGATACTCATTGTCCTCTTCCCTTGCCATAAAGAACAGCAACACTGACCATTCAGATCATGTGGAATGAAACTTGGCATATCTTAGATTTAATTGAGCCACGGGTGCAAATAAAGTTACCTAGAGAAAAACCTTGCCCCTAGATTATTCTTCCCTGTCTTTTGAAGGCAGTTGCAAAGCAGCTCTGTTAACTACTCATAAGACAGCTTCATTTGGAGTGGGTCTCCGGAAGCTAGGTTTGTCCCCTTGTTGATAAGAAAGCCAGCTTCAAAGGCAGGACCTCTTCCACCTTTGAGTGTCAATTCCTTCTTCACAAGGATGCACTGCTGCCTCCCATCCAGCTTGCCCTCCAGGACACACATGTTCTTTTCTGCAGAGCTGCTCCCAGCTGATCTGCAGCCTGTATGACCCATGGAGCTACCCCAAACCAGGTGCAGGACCTACCTGCGATGGCTTTCAGTCATCAGCTCCTGTCTCCATCCTGTCAAGGTTGCATTGCAGGGCAGTCCTGCCCTTCAGCTTCATAACTGCCTCCCTAGTTTGCTGTCATCCCCACAGCCATGTAATCCCATGTCCACAGAGCCTTTGGTCTCTAGGGTGCTCTGCCAGGGTCAGAAAATTGGCTAAACATCCACCTCTGAAAAAAAGAATATCTTTCCTCAACTCCTCTATCCTAACCTATGGCTGCAGTCCAGGATAGCACCTAATTCCTACTGTGCCCACTGAGTTTCATTCTAAAGAAGTGGAAGATTTTATCTACACCATTTAGACTGGACTGTGACCAGTCTCCATTTGCTCTTCTGGCACTGTCCCACAGCTCAGGGCTGATATATTGCTCCCACATCCACACTCAGCCTAAGTCCTGCCTCTCCCCACTACATGCATGCTACAGTAGGACAACCTTGTTATTTCAATTGTCATACAAATAACAAAAAGTGAGAGAAGAGCAAGCAAACCACAGGCTTCCACATGCAGGGGCTGGCACTGAAGCACAGAGGGGAACCACCTCCCCATTAGCTACACACTTGGGGAGCCAAGGCACCAAGCAAAACAAGATTTTCTTTCCCCACTGCTTTACTTGGTGCTTTTTCAGAGCAGCTGCAATACCTCCCTCACTGAATGTGAGGTCACTTGAGCACTGTTGCTGTAGAGAGGCTGGAAAATAGAAGTGCTGTTAAAAGTTTTAACTTATGACCAATCGTGGCTGCAGTATTTTTGTTGTTTTCATCAACATGAGGATGAGGTTCGTCATTCCTGTATTTGAAAACTGCAGTTATCTTTGTTCCAGCCAAGTGATTTTCTTCTCCGGCAATGATTTCATATCAAAGCTTAAGACAACATCCCAGATTCTTTCCCCTTTCACATTCATATGCATATACATACACACATATATGAAATCAACAACATTTCACAGTAAATTTTCCTTTCTGAAAGTATTTCCAGCATCTGCCTCACAATATAACAGCATATGCAGTACCTATGCCACTCAAACAGGGCCTTTAAACCCAAAGTTTGTGTCGAAATCTGCTCTGAAACAACTCTATGATATGTACTGCACATAACCCCTGGATTGCAGGTTAGGGTACACTTTAAGTATGAAATATTAAATGAGATCATAACTGTTAAATCACTGTGCTGTCACTCCAACACTAACTCAGGTTGGCAGAGCTCACGCTCAATGATGTCACCAGCACTACCTTGCTGCTGTTGTGAACCCAGCCCAGCTCGCATCAATTTTTTCTGATCGATGGTAAGTATTAACATTTATTTTTACCTTGGCTTGCACTTCAAGTCATCAGTTGCTTTCTGGTGCTTTAATGGGTGAGGTAAGAGACAGTTAAAATACTGCAGTGACAATGGCAGGAGTGCGCTCAGCACATGGGACAACAAAGGAACTGGAGACCAAGTGCCTTCCACACTGCAGGTTGGGGAGATCATAGAAGTCTAGCCCTAAAATGTAAGGACAGCTGTAAGGTGGATTTCACCCACCCTTTCAACACATTAAACACCATCCTACTTTGCATCAGCTCCCACTGAAATAAACAACTCAGGGACTATGCAACAAAAATAACAGAACAGATAGGACAAAAATTATCTCAGCCTTCTAAGAATAGCTTCCCTTGGCTAAGTTGCTCCTTTCCGGCTTTCCTTGAAGCATTGATGAGCAGAATACTGATTGGGAATTGCTATGAGCATTGCTGGGAGGCATGTTTCCCCATATTTCACCTTTGGCAAAGAAGGAAACAGTTTCCTATATCCTCCTCTCAAGGCTAGAGATACCATGCTCCTCTCCACCCATTCAGTTTCCAAGACCTATGTCAGTGCATACAAGAAGTCACAGGTGCAATGGTTACCCTCCAGTCAGGGTATTGCTGAGGAACATCCATCCTGGGCTTGCCCCACTTCCAGAACATGACTCTGGGAATGGAGTGGTCTCCTCACACCAACACCTTGTGGCAGCCATAGCCACACTGAGTTCATGCAAATAAGGTCTATACCACTGCTCGGAGACATTTCCTTGGATTGTCCCCAAAGCAGGAGAGACTTGAAAGAAAAAAGGCTGATTTCAAAGGCATTTGGAGTGGGACAGTGCTATCTCATGGACTGAAGCCACTGAGATTTGCTGTGCTGTGAGGACTTCACCCACAGGCACAGGAGGTTTGCCGTTCCATGCAACATCCTGATATGCTCTGGAGAAAGAGATTGGGCAACCAGAACATCCTACTGTCCCACACGGCAAAGCTTCATGAATTCCCCAAACCATCCTGATAAGGAAAAAATAGCATCTGCACAAGTGATACTTGAGATATATGGAACATTAGCGAAGGAACTGACAGGAGTCAATCGCTGTGCTCAGCATACGCTTATAGTCAAATGAATGGACAAAAGGTCAAATCAAAGACTATCTGCACTCTCGGTTTATTTCAGGACCCCTTCTTCTATCACTACTGGGGAGCCACAGCCCTTTCAGAAACAAGCTGTTCCTGCTATTGCTGGCTTGGGACAAAAAGCATACTGCTGCTAACCTCTTACATAAAGTGAACAGACAAACAGCTGAATTGCTGACCCCTAATGGCCTTTTCCCTAGGATTTGTGGGTTTGCACAAAGAAGCCAACATTTTACATGCGGTCCTTGATGGAGTTTGGAATTGTGCAGCAAGGCTGTTTAGAGTGCACGCTCTTAACCCAATTGTTTGCGTACAATGTTCCTCCTCACTAATGCCAAACGCTGTAGGTCTCTGGGTTATTTTTTAAGCTGCTTGGTCATAGTTTGAAACCCTGCATATACCTCCACTGTCACCAACAGCAATAACAAGCATGAGCTCCAGGCAGGGCAGCTCCTGTTCTACTCCATCTTTTTTCAGCTGAGCCGCACAACACAGAGCACCCCAATTATTGGTCTGTTGGCTAGAAGTGCGAAAGTTCTCCCAATGCTTCTTGTATTTGCACACAGAAACATGTCTCAGGATTATTTTAAGTGGGATGTATTCAGCAAGGTCAACCTGAGTTTTGAATAATTATTTATCTTCCTTGTTACTTGCAAATTGATCAAATGATTACCACAGATCTTTGTAATTGCTGTCAGTTAACAGGAGTCTATAAAAGACACCTAAGCAAGTTCATTTTCCTTTGCAAATGGATAACCGAGTGCACAAGGTGCCAGCCTGCAGCAAAGCAGCACATCCCCATACTGAGCAATCTGCAGCAAACCTCCACCTCTGCCCATATCAAATCCATTCCACCCACCCAGATCTGATGGAGGAAGTATGGGGTTTTAAAGACCACAAGCTACCTGCTACCAACACACAGGCTGCGCAGCCTGGAGAAGGGAAGGCTCCAGGGAGACCTGAGAGTAGCCTGTCAGTATCTAAAGGGGGGCTGTAAGAAAGAAGGGGACAGACTCTTTAGCAGGATCTGTAGCAACAGGACAAGGGGAAATGGTTTCACACTAAAAGAGTAGAGATTTAGACTGGATATAAAGAAGTTTCTCACAGTAGCATTGGTGAGGCACTGGCACAGGTTGCCTAGAGAGGTGGTGGGTGCCCCATCCTGGAGACACTCAAGGTCAGGCTGGATGGGGCTCTGAGCACCTGATGGAGATGTAGGTGTCTCTGCTCACTGCAGGGGGGTTGGACTGATGGCTTTTAAGGGTTCCTTCCAACTCAAAGGATTCTGTAATGATGGTAAATATCCAAACCTCACACCTCAGAGAACACTTAAGTGCAAGCAGTGCAGTTGTCACACTAGTGCATTTACACAAACATGAAGCAAGCTGAGGATAAAAGCACAAAGCACAACAATACTCAATTCAGCAACAACAAAACAGCATTCAGGCATAACAGCCAGCACAAAAATCACCATTGTACATTTGGCTTCCACTCATTCTGGCATCAAGCTACTGAGAACCACACTACATATTATTCTGCACTGTCCAACCGCACCAAATTCTACTTCTGCATTTTTTGTTTTAAATCAGAGATGCACTAATTGTTGTGAACACACAAAGTGCTACCTGGAATAACACTTCAAATGCAAATTAAGGGCTCTAAAATTATTGTAATGCAAGAGTACCATGGTTTATTAACAGCAGATTTGCAAGGTTAATTTTCAATTATATATTTCTTATTAGTTTCCTAGCTGTCTTGCTATTATTAAATTTAAAGAGGAAGATACTTTCAATGTGTCCAGCTTCTGTGGCATTATTACTGATAATTATTCCTATTTTCCAATTTGTGTTACTCTCGTGTCTTGCAAAATTTGTAATTAATGAGCAAATAATTATAGCAGCACTTACTTGAGCTGCTTTAGTTAAAGCTGTGTCAGCTTTTGCATTAGGATCCCCATTTTTCAAGGGTTTATAACTCAAGCATAAAAATTCACTCTGGGCAGAGCCTTGTCGTAAGAGCTGTGTGCTGAGCATGATTTTTTTGTTTTTAAATGTCTCCAAGCAGCATTATCTGGTTCCTTAAGTTACACAAATTTAAAAAACCTTAAGCTTCAAAAGGCATGAAGATTACAACTCTCCATTTATTTATGCTCCATTGTCTCTAAAATAAAAGCATTGTATCTTTAGGTGGAGGCATTCATCTTTAAATATATTAAATAAAATGCCTCAGTATTTCCAAAGATCAGAAGCAGGTCTGTAACACCCAGCGGTCATTAGCCTCACAGACAGACACAGAGAGCTTGACACCCAGGGATGCCTGTGCTGATCACAACCAGCCTTCACACTTAGCTCTACTAAGGCATGTGAGCGTTCCTTAGTAGCCAACAGGGCCTCCACAGAAGCACACACATTCACTGCCCTGATTCAGCAAAACAAAGCACTGATTGTGAAGAAAGTCTTTGGCTGCCCCTATTTGGTGCATACTCTTGTCCCCACGCTTTGGAAAACTGAGCATCACAGTGCTCTGTTCCTCAGGATGCCAAGAGCCCAGAGGCCCTTCATTCCCACATAGGCTGTCCTCCCCAGGACACTTTCAGCACCTGTCCACCATTGGCTCCTGAGCACCTCCTCCTGCCCAGCCCTGGAGTAGCCACCCAGCTCCAGGCACTGGAAGCACTCTTGGAGCTGCTTGACCTGAATGCTGAGCTTAATTAACTCAACACCACTGTAATTTAGAAAATGGGGAGTAGCAACAAGTCAGCAGCATGCGTACCAGATTCAGTTGGGTGTGTTTAAGCTCTGAAGAGCTGAGTGGATTGAGGTGGTTCTAGCAGAAAAGAAACAGCAAAAAAAGCACACCAAAAAAGCAGCGTTTCTATGACATGCAGCCAGAGACAAGACAAAAACAGAACCAGGAGCCCTACCTGCTCCAGGCTCAGCAGGTCATGGGAAGCAGGGCTTGTCCTCCTGTAGCTCCACACAACCCAGCCCTAACCCTCCTCACCAAAGGAACAGCCTCTGCCCTCAGGGCACCTTTTATTCATTTTCCTTTAGCTGGTGTCAGCTGGGGCTCTCCGCACCCTCTTTCTCTGTAATTATCTCCTCATCTTTGAGTTAATTGCTGCTTGGTGAGCCCATCTCCTGCTTACTGCGTGAGTCAGCCTTGCACCAGGGCGCTGGGGTTACCACTCTGACCCAGGGGCTGCAAATTCACCTCCCTGGGACTGTCCTCATACCACTGATGGCATATCCACCAGTAATTCACTGATATCTTTATTTCTGCAAAGCACATACACAGAGCGTGGCCCAACTGTGGTATTTTTATTCTGTAATAAAACATTGCTATATAAACCAGCTGTTCCTCCTATAAGGTGTCTGTCTATCCTTTAGGTAAATATTTCCTCTTGCTGACCTGGTGTCATGAGCTTCCCCAGTTAAGACTGGTTTGAGGAATCTATATGCATTGATATCCCCTAGTTGCTGATGGCCTCACATTTTGACTGTAACCATGGTGCCGCTGGATTTATCATGGCTGCATGGCACAATGTGTATCTCATTATTCTTTCCTGGCAGCTTTGTATGGCTTTTATTTAGCTGTAAAAATAATTTACATTTCTTGAGCATCTGAATTAAAGATAAAATAGGACTATGACATCAAGGGCTGTAGATTTTATGCAAATTTATTTATAAAAATAAATCACATTTAGAATACAAAATTATACAAATGTCTTCTACAAATCACCCCTCTCTTTAAAAAAGTTAAATCTTTCTTTTTAAGAACAACGCCTTAACATGTTATTCCACAGAGCTGCATGAATGGAAACGCAGCTGAAAATCTGGAGTGAAATCAGGGAACCTTGGGCTGATGACATCTGTTACATGTCAAGGAAATTTTTCCTCCTGCATCATCTGAGGTTGCTACAGGCCACCAGCCCATGGCACTCTACTTCAGTTGTTCCTGTCCTGGGATGGAATTCTGGCTCCATTAAGTCAACAGCAAACTCTTGGTTGACTTTGCCGGGGCCATGATGCTCAGCTGGAGGAGGTGAAGCTCAGGAAATGCAGCAGCATCAAAGCCCATCTCATCACAGCCAGGCACCCATGTCACACACATAACCCAACTGCATGGACCGATCCAAAAGTTGTAGTGTTCAAATGTTCTGCAATAGTGTTTCTAGGAACGCCCCGCAACTTGCACCTAATTCCAACACACTCAGACATCAGAAAGCCCACAATTTTTTATTGTCTTCTGGGATTTCAGAATGGTGTAGGATACATTTTTATAAGTAGGATCTAAGTGACAGTGGTTTTCCTGACTATGAAGCTAATTGAAGTAAATAGTTTAACCACAGTTCTTATTATTTCAAAATGGTTATAAACTTTGAATACAAATATTTCTTTCTGCTCTAACCTCAGGCTTTTCCCTTAGCCCCTTCTGGTGCTCGGTTATTTTAACGTTGTCTTTTCTTACACAAGATCTCTGCTTTATATTCATGAAAAAGAAATCAATAGCTGTTTTCTCGACTTTCCATTGAAATAATCCATATGGGGGTTCAGCTGTGATCCACACTTTCAGTATGAGATCTCCTCTGCGTGGTGGCAGTAGTATGCAAACCGCAGCAGACATCTCTGCATTTCCATCATTCAGAACTCCTCACTGCACAGTGCCATCGCCATTGCACTTCACACAAAAAAGTTCAGAGAATTGTTTCCTAAAGAGAAAACAAAAAGGATTAAAATATGAACTGTCAGTAGGCATACAACAAACTCCACAGGTTTCCATTGCACAGATGTGCTCCTGCAAAGATGGGCGAACGGTGCTGCCTGGCTGACACAGTGCAGGCAGGAAGCACAGCAGTGCTGCCCCGTGCAGCCTTCCTGCCTGCCTGCCTTGCTGTGCATCTCCTTTCAGCACAGGCATGAAAGCATGGCTGTTGGTTTGGGGACCTCCTGTCACGGCCCTGTCAGCACAGATGTGCAGGAGTTGCCTCGTGCAGGGCTCTGCTGAAGGCCGAATGCTGCAGGCAATGCCGTGCTCCTCCTTTAGCTCTGCTCCCACACAGAGGCCAAATACAGCTCCTGAATCAAAAGTAACACGGGAGATGACTTCCCCTGCAGTCAGAAAGCAGCTCTGTGGGGGGTTGGTCATGCTGAACCCGTGTCATCTGTGCCATCCAAATTGCTGAGCCTCTGCCCATTGTGCGAGCTCTGAAAGCATCACACTGCACTGGGACCTTGCAGAGCACCTGCAGCCAGCTGTCCCCTCAGAAACACTACGATGGCAATTTAAGTATTTCACGCTGTCATGCAGCTTAACTTGCATTTGGTTACATCAAGCTGAAATCAGCAAACAGCATTAGCTGTCTTCATTTACCCATGCAATGAGTTTGAATGCTGTGCTCCCCACCAGAAGACCTGTGGGGTTTTGTCATTGTTAGAGAGAGACTTTGGTTCGATATGAAAAACCCAGCTCACTCCACAACTGTTATCACTCTGCTGTTCTTACTGAGGGCTCTTCACTTGCTTCTAGAAAAGGGGACCTCAGGAGCACAGCTGTTGTTAGACAGGAGCAGAAGGAATACACTTTACCACCTGGGTGAGACCTTTCCTGGTCAGCTCTTGTCTCTTCAGCATACGTAGGAATTCTGTGGGCAGAATTTTGTGTCCCATTGGTGTTAGCATCTGCAACGTTCTGTGCACAGGGCAGGAGAGTGATGCTCAGCTCCACATGCAGTCTGCTGCTGGACCAAACACGTTCATCAGGGCGTCCAAACCACGGAGGGGAGATGAAGAAATGGAGATGGGAAAAAAAGGAAGATGTATGAATTAGAAATGTCATAATTAAGAAGAGCTAAGTTAACTGGAGACTGATTTAACGAACACAGAGTAGTTTGACATCTCAGGAGGGAGTAATACCACGACAACCTCAGGCAGGGCTCCAGGCTTCAGCCAGCATGGAGCTGATGTGCTGAATCCCACTGCAGACAATCGGATTCCAGCACATGTTTAAGTAAGGGGCCAGGGAGGGATGGTTTGTGAGAGCTCCGTAAAAGCCCAACCTTCCATTCTCCCAAACCATATGGGTTTGACTTCCCATATGGAGTGACAAAATAAAAATATATTCTAAAAATAGCTTTCAAAAATGCATTGGCTGAAGGCTGCTTCCTGCGCTACAATTTGATTAGTCTTGTGTTTTATTTCTTCAGCAGTGATTCCAATTTATCTCTGATTTGGAGCTTGAAAAGCTGCTTTTATAGTTATAGGCAGAGGAGAAAAAGGCATCCGGGAAGCAAATATAGAGAGCTCTTCTGGCTTTATAGGAGCTGCAGGAACAAGCAAAATGATTTTAGAGCAGCAAAAAAACAAAGTGATACTGGGAGATGATCTATCTTTGCAGTCTGTATTTAACTTCCCTGTCAGCCTCTCCGCCAGCGTGGAACATTACATATTCTGTGCAGCTACGAAGCAACCTGAAGGAGCCAAAAATTGTCAGGGAAGAAATCCCCCGGGTGGGAAGGAGCAGTGCCAGCACCGCCTGGCAGCAAACCTGGCCGCCGTGGCCACCGCGCCCTGTGCTGCCTGGTGGCATCTGATGCAGAGGAGCTGGCAATGCAGGTGGAAAGTGGCTAAAGGTACAAGCAGCCCCATGGGAGCTCTGCTGCAATGAGCCTTCTTAAAAATCACACCCTTTAAAAAAAATGGAAATGTGAAATTAGATGCCAAAAAGCTTTAATCCTCTTCAGCTAAGTCTGGGAGCAAACCACCCATGGGCTCCTTTGGGTCCACTGCTCTCTGGTTTTTACCCGAAGACTCAAAACACGAGTTCCACTGCTGGGCTTAGCAAGGGGTATGTTCTCCCCATCGGTGTGGGAGGACAGCTGGCCTAGCATTACTAGGCCTTGCTTTTCCAGCATTATCATTTTCCCACATTCAATCTGCATCCTCTTCCCCCTCTTCCCCCTCTTCCTCCTCCTCCTCCTCATCCATGTCCCACTGCAGCTCCTGTGGTCGCTGTCCCCGTGTGCTGCACTGCCAGCTCTGTCCCCATCTGCAGCACCAGCAGCACCAGCAGCTGTGGCAGTTCCAAATAAAGTCTGTTTTTTTTTTTTTCTCACTCCAGATTATTAAAACTCTAAGAATGCCTTTTTGCAATCTTAGCAAAAAGCTCTACATTTACCCTTAAAGGAGAGGTTTATAACATCTAAGCAATATTAAAACCCAAAGAAGAAAAATAAAGGAATATCAGGAATGGGAAGAAGCTGAGCTGTAAAAGGATTAGAAACCAGTTTTCTCTAAACATTTTGTAGGAAAAAAAAAAAAAAACCACCACAAAACACACCACTTTGGAAACAATTATTTACAAAGTTCAAAGTATTTGGTATGATAAAGGGCAACAACAACATCCCTAATCACAGGGGCTTACCCAAACTACTTCTGACAGCAAAAGTAATTTCACCAGAAGTATATTTCTTCTAGGAAGGATATTTTGCTTGCTTAAAAATCGTTCTTACATTGCTAATAAGTCTCTTACCAGTAGATTGTAAGTGCCTCTTAAGTCAGGAATATGTTCCATGCCCTGAGCGCAGCCAGCAGCCCTTCTCGGAATAAATGCTATTGAAGTCAGTGCGAATTTTGCCTGAGGAGGTTCACTGCAGGTGTTTGGTTCTGTGTGCGTAACGTGCCTCGATACAGAAACTCCTACTCACTATTGTACAGTGCCAGTCTTCAGAAACATAATGCAGTGCTATCCTGACCTTTTCACCTTCCTTGCATGTAGAAATGAGGGGACACTCAAGGTCAGTCTGGTTGAGCTCTGAGCACCTGATAGAGCTGCAAGTGTCCCTGCTCACTGCAGGAGAGTTGGAGTGATGGCCTTTAAGGGTCCCTTCCAACTCAAACGATTCTATGATTTTCAGCACTTCATGACCAGGGAGCAGAGGTCCATGCCGCACAGGCTGGATAAGGCCACTGACCTGAGTTCTTGGGCAGCGAAGGACACATTTCTATTAGAAACATCCTAAACCTGCTGAGCCAGGTAAGTATTTAGGACGATAGGAGGTCGGAAGAATTTACCTTCAGTAAAGAAGCGATGGAATGGCAGTCCAGCATGGCCTGATGGCACTGGGAAGGGTGAGGGGAGAGAAAATGACGTGAGAGCCCATGAGAAATACAGCCTGTGTAGAACAAGAAGATGCGTGCAAGGAGATTGGTGCCAGTAGACCTAAGCAGATGTGGATTTAGCAGAAAAAGTGGGGGGCGGGGAGCCTGGGCCAGCCTTCAGCATGCCCCCATGAGATGCAGCTGAGATGCACAGCCTTTATTCCACACCTGGATCAAAGCCAGGGCACTCCTGGGAGCAGCTTCTGCCGCTCACCGGAGGCAAACACGGCTGCTCTGTGCTGCAGGGTGCATCAGAGACAGCTTGTCTCAGAATGCTTTCTGGAAACCAGCGTGGTGTCTTAATTCTAACACAGAGATGCTCACTTGTGCATAATAATAGCAATAATAATAATAATATTAATAATGAAAGAGGACCAGCTTCTAAATGTTGTTGTTCTGCACAACTCAGGATGAGAAGTAATGTAGGATGAGAGGCAATGGCCTCAAGTTGCACCAGGGGAGGTGCAGGTTGGATATTAGGAAAAATTTCTTCTCTCAAAGAGTGGTGAGACACTGGAATGGGCTGCCCAGGGAGGTGGGGGAGTCACCATCCCCGGAGGTGAAAATGGAGATGTGGCACTGAGCAACATGGTTATGGGCATGGTAGGGATGGGCTGACAGCTGGACTCAAGGAGCTTAGGGGTCTTTTCCAACCTTAATGATTCTATGAATCTGACTTGTGCACAGGCAGGTCACAGAAGAGTGGAGATTGAAGGTACATATGGCCAGTCAGGCTATTATGAAGCATCTGACAAATGCACAGATCTAATTCCTGCACCTAGAACAGAGGCTAAGGAAGTTCTTAAATCAATCACCTATTTTACTTCCTCGCTGTCCTCAATATTTTGTTGCAAAGGCTTTGTGGCAACTCATGTCAAAGAACCAAGTAAATGTTTTCTTGAGCTATGTAGAAGATGATGTCAGGCAGTGATGGAAGTGAAATACTGACTTTGTACAACTGTTTGTACCTCAGATAGAATTGACTCATTTTGTGAGATTATAGAAAATGTATTCTGTGATTATATATGCCCCTAGAGGCCTTCTGGAGGTGAGATTATGCATCTCACAGTGTTATTCTATCAGGAAAAAAATGGACTAAGTAAATAAAAAATCTGCAGGGTGTGACTTCATCATGCACTGCTGACATCTGCTTATATGATTTAAAGGATGTTACTATGAATATCATAGCTGCTAATGTAAATGATGAAGAAATCATAGGTCAATCATATAATAATAAATATTAGCATAGGTTTCCCAAGGCCAGAAATGGCTGAAATGGTAATTGGAACTATGATTTTACTTTTGAATTATGTGATACTGAAAATGCTTTGGTCGCTGCCGCTTTCCTGGAACCGCTCCATTAAGGCCAGACAGATGCACTGTCCAACCTTCCTTATTCCAAGAAATAAAGTCACCTTTCCATAGGGATGATTTTCCTTTCACCACCCCACCCTGCATGAAGCTGTGATGTTGGAGATGCAGAGCTGCACGCCCCAGTCCCATCCATTTGCTGCCCCAGGCTCGAGGCAGGCATCTAACCCTGTCCTCAGCAGTGAGCTCTTCCTGCTTAAACACCCAAACAAAGTGCTCTCAAAGTGCATTAACGCAATAGCCACTATATTAACTTTGATGAAAGACTGGTCTGAGCAGTACAGTTTAAATTGACAAAACACCTGAAACTCACAGCGCTATTTATGACACCGCTGAATTAGTGTGGACATACAGCCAACACAAAACCCCGTGGCTGCAGCTTTAGCGTAATTCATTTAGAAGTTGTCTGACAACACCTTGCGCTGCAGAGAGTGGCCCAGCAAAGATGTTCTTGCTCCCAAAGCCCACGGTAAAGCCAAAGGCTCAGCCACAGGCTGGGAGCAGCTGGTTGGAAGCGATGCTGCCTGGAGCCCTGTGGGCAGGTGGAGACCTTCCCTCTGGTACCAAAAATTGGTGGCTGCCAACATTTGGCTGCGTGGTGGGTGAGGGCTCAGGGTTGAAGCCTTCCCTGTCCTCCTTCACCTTCCCAGCATCTCCAGCCCTCCCCACCTGGGGCCACGCGAATTTGTCCCAGAGGGGCCTGAAAGCCAGAAGCTGCTACAAGAAAATATTTTAAGTAATAGCAGTTGTTGGGCAATTACTGTATTACCTGGGGATTCCTGCCAGGCACTGCACATGGTGGGATGTGGAAATGATGCTAAATCATATTTTATGGGGAAAAAATAAAAATACAACACAATCCTGTAATGCTGAGTGTTGCTGTGCTGTGTTCCTCTAATTCCTGCAACTCCTTAATGACAGTTCTCATAGCAGTCGTGTTCTAGCTGTTGTCTGATGCCGAAATACTCTGTAGAAAGAAATTCGGATACTCTGTATTTGAGAGCAGTTACACGAAAGTCTAAAATTAGGTCATAAATTATATAACCTTGCAAGGAAACAAGAAATTTAATGACTATGCCAAACCAGAGATAAAAGCCGAGGAAGGAAATAGCATTTTCCTCATTAAATATTAAGGATCAGATCCTTCAAACATTTTCCAGTGATGAACTCTGTGGGAGTTTGGCATCTGTATTTCTGTGTATTCTATAGAAGATGCTTATACATCATATACAAGTGCTAAATGTGATTTATGGGGCATACGCACAGGAAGTGTATTTATAATGCATAAATATATTCCATCAAGAGGAGAGAAGGTGATCAGTGACAGTTCTTTAAGAGGTTCAATCAGATACCGCAGTGGCTTATTTCTAGTGCTGCTCCAAAGGGGTTTTTAATTACGAGGAGCAGGTAGGGGCATTCCTTTCTGGCACTGATGGAGGCAGCAGATAGCACAGATGCGGAGATGAGCCTGGTGACTTCTCAGTGGGATTCAAGAAGTGCTGTACAAGAACAAAGATTACCGGCTTCTAACAGAGGATTTGAGAATTCCCTGCGATGCTTGAATCCCTCCCTCATTTTCAACAGTGCCATTAGTCCTTTTAACCTCACACAAGATTTGATCTATTTCAAATGACGCAAGGGTGAGACCTTGCACGTATTCCCCTAGAAGTCCTACATGATTCCCCTGGACCAGCGGTCCATGCTGATGCCCCGAGCGCGTTCATGAGACGTGGTAAGGATGTCTGATACAAAACGCACTCCCGACCTCACCGTTGTCAGAGTCCCTCTGATAACCACGTCCATTTCTTCAGATTTGAGTCATTTGTGGATTGACTCTATAATCCTTGTTCTGAAGCCTGGGAAAACTGCTGTTGATGCCCTTGGCAAATTCTTATCCTAAAAAAGCATGAAAAAGAGTACCAAGTAATTTCAATTCCATAAAATATATTAAGTGCATCGCACAGGTATGTAAATGGGAAACTCCATAACTGTAATTTGCCCATTTAGAGCCTGATCTAAAGGCTATAAAACTTAATTTGAAATCTTTTCATTGATTTTAATGGGCTTTAGATCGGGCCCGTATTATTCACCATGTATCGTGTTTGTTTCAGTGTGAGAGTGCATTTATCTAAAACACGAATGTTGTGGATTACAGCTCATGCTCATTGTCCAAATGCAAAGCTTGAGAAATTTACTGAGTTGGTTACACACATGAAATCTAAAACGCAAAGAAAAGTCCCAAATAATGATTACACTTTTTAAAAGTGAGATAAAAAATGAGGAGGCCTTCTTTTCATTATGTACTAATGCAATATAAATGTATTTTAAGCATCATGAAATCCAAATGGAATTTCTCACAATTTCTCTTTTCCGACTTCAGTAGTTCGACAAAAAATTACATGTAAATGATTCAAAACCTCTTGAAGAAACAGCGGTTTTTTTTCTAATTTGAGCAGGAGAAAAAAGTGTTTCAACCCAAGCTCAGCAAGGGATAACAGCATTACAGTCACTGCACGGAGAATTTAGGCACTCATAATTCTAAATCCTTCTGAAACGCTTTATTGCTATAAGGTGGCTAATACCAGCCTCTACACAACAGGGCTCCCATAGCATTAACCATGAGAGATAGGCTTCCAGAAAGAAACTATAGCAAAGTAATTGTAAATCTCTAATGATGCATAAAACCAAGCTGAATTGGTCCTGAATTCTCAGCATAAAAGAAATGAACCATCAGAAGAACCAATTCTGGTGGCAGTATAACATACCCCAGTGTGGAAACTGTTTATGGTGTTTGCTGCAGTGGAAATATTCCTACTAATATGCAAGCAATACGAATTCATTAAAAAAGCCCGAATGATGCAAGTTCTCGCAGTACCGTGTGGGACATTAAAAACAAATCATTAGCCAAAAGAAAACCTCATCTGTACCAAAACAATTCACTGTCTTCTTTTTCAGTCACAGACACCATTCTGTACAACGAATTCCATGAGTTTTGGATGTTTTTAAGCCAGTGTTGCAAGACTTTCAGTATGATATGTACTTTGTGGCAGGCACTGCTCTGCAAAGCTGTGCCAGCTGTGATGGGGTCTCCAGGAGTGGCCTCCATTTGTGTGGTGCCATGGACGTGTGTTGGTGGGACCTAGGGAAGCCCAGAGCCTCACATTTCCTTAGCTGGTTTAAGCAATTCCCACTGGATAAGCATCCAATAAAATATTTAAATCTGTAATTAATTATACCATTTAATTAATTAATGATGCAATCTACAAACTGTAACAATCGACCCAGCTTATTCCAGAAACCTCAGTGCACCAACCTGGACCTTCACCCATTAATCTATCACTGTCCAGAGGCACCGTGCTCCAGAAACAGACCGGATTGATTATCCTAGAGACCAGAAATCACATACTGGTGCACAAATCAGGCACAGCACATACAGAGGTTACGCACATCTCCCTTGCAGGAGCTGCAGCACAGCCAGAAACAAGACTTCTTTCGGGGTGAGAAGCCAGCTTTACTTTAGTGTCTAGGAGATTTCAGGTTTTTTTTGGAGGCTGCCAAGAGGTATTGCATGGGATGATGCTTTTCTAGCGCCAGGGCATCTGTCCACTGAAAACTAGATTGACGAGGCTGGAACTGTTGTTTTCATTTGTTAGATCATTTCACAACTCTAAGAGCCAGACATCTGAAAGCTAGGAGACATCATCGCACCGTGTCAAAATCGGCGAAGGCGCAGATTTGAAATCTGCATGCGTGGACAAAAATAGGGCGTATCTGAAATTAATTAAAATTTCTAGGCACTACCCAGAGAACAGTATTTATCCCTAATAAGCGTGCATCAGTGTATGTCATATTTAGTGCATGCTTTTTAGTGAAGCTACAATTTTCAGGTCTTGCATGTACGACTCTAAGGCTTAGCAGTGAATTTTCATTTTTTTTAAAAAAAAAGCATTTCAAAGAATTCTCTCATTAAAAATAAGAAGTAAATGTTTTAAATGATTTAAAGTCACACCGACATGAAATGAATTGCAAGTGGCCCACTGGGGCTTTCTACAGTTGATGTTGCAACTCTATATCACATACTGTGTGCACACTATAAGGCATACCATAACTAGGTACATGGATTACTGCCTTATCCGTAATCCTCATGGAAATTATGGGAAGAAAAAGTAAACAAATCTGTGAGAGAGTTGAGAAAATAGCATTGGTCTAACTCTTGTCCTAGTGCAGTTAATGAAAATTTCAACATAGATAGCAGTAGAAAAAGTCAGGATAAGTGTAAAACCCGAAGAAATTAAGTTTCTTTAATTAATGTCATCCTTATATATATACACAAAAATAAAGGAATGGGAAAAAGACTGCTGAGACAGGAGAAAAAGCCTGCAGGCACAAGACAGAACTGAATTGGTTCACAATGTTACAAACGCCATTCGCACTGGCAAGGTGCTGGCACCTGGTGCGTGTTTGTTTTCTGCTTGTGAGTGAAGGGGCCTCCCTGTGAGGAGTTTTTATGGCTGTTCACTTTGGAGAATAATGTCCAAACAATGTGAGTCGCAGCCCTAAGACTTCACACCATCAGTTCTATCCCAGATACTCTGTTTGACACCTCTATATTCAAACGTACCTCCACTTTTTCTAGTGAAATCAGACCAACACTAATTAAATTTAAACAAGAAGCTAAAGTGAGATGAATGGTTGATAGGTGCTTCATGCTTCCCTACACTGATTAATAGATAAAGAATTCATACGTCCGCCAAATTAGTTGGCAAACCCTACAGTAATTCATTGCTTGTGCATGATGATCTGTAAGCGCAGTGCATTCCAGTAGGCTCTCTCCAAATACATTTTGTGCTGGTTGGCTGCACCCAGGTATTTACATTCCACACACCTTGTCCTCGTAGTCAAAGTTCCTCAATAAGGTTTTCACTTTAAATCAAAGCAGCAGTGATTATTCTTGCACAAAATGCCATTATTTGTCAATATGGGCAGTTGCATTAGATTGTGCTGTTTCTTGGTGACCAAAGAATGGCTGTTTTCCCTTTTGTTTTCCCTTATGATGTCCTGCATATTACTCTGCTCTATATATGAAAGAAATTTCATTTGCTGCTCACTTACGGAGTTATTTTGCCAGAAGCATGCATTTGTCACTTCAAAAGTGTGCTCTTTAATCCCAAACTAATCCAGAACATGCCTACCTCCTTCTAAATCATGGCATTACAAGGAGAAGGAGCCCCATGGCTGTGGATCAGCCAAAATTTTCTCCAAGGCTGAAGCCACCCAGAGATGGGCTTGAACTTTTGCGGTTGGGACTGGAGTTATTTTTATGGAGGTTATTTTTAGAGTGACATAGATCAGGTTAGGGGATGAACCAAGATCTGGTAAGAGATGTAAATAGTTTAATCTGACTCAGCAATTACTTCACAGATCAAATTTTCCGAGGGCAACCCAGAACTTGAGATGGATATCCCTGTGTTAGTTAAATGGAAATCGATAAATTCATTCAGAAAAACATAATTTCATTTTGCTTCTAAACCAGAAATTGAGATACATGCGCTTCTCCCCTACCACTCCTCCCAGACTTAAATATATCCTGTGTTATATAAGTAATCGTTTTGAACCTACTCTAGGACACAGCCAGAGACATGACTCCAATAACACATTATCAGTAAAACAAAGCAAAACAGTTTCACGTCCCTGCTGAGTTTGTGTATACACTCTTAAATGAGCAGATTCTCTCATTATTCACTCTGATCTGGTCATCGTGTGCTCAGTCACAGCTGTCACAACAGGTGCCCAAGTGTTCCCCCTCTTCAAGGCACTGAGTTTTCTTCCCAGAATTCATTGTCACATTCCTCTGCCGTCTTTCTTTGGTGGCTTTGCTGTTCCCTCTAAGGCTATTCTCAGATTCAACTTTATAATTACTTTGAAAGCACCAGGGCTGGCTGTCTCTGGATATGAAAATGCATCGCCTTAAGCATAAGTTCTTCTTTGCTATTTGATTATCTTTGTTTCATATCATGAAACCAGTTTTTCTACCAGTTTTGGCCGTTCTCAGTTTGCCTGGACCTTTCTCCATCTCTCTTGAAATCTCCAGTGATCATTTCTCCTAACTACAACATACAGCAGCGTACTGCAGAGTGTACATGAGGACTGTGCAGCAGTTAGAGGCTGAGATCCCCACTACATCAGGTTATTTCCCTTATGCCAAACAAAAGCAGGAATCTCCAGTGACCCAGGGGTTTGCCCAACATTACATTTAACATGAACAGTCTTTGAAATTAACAATTATGACCCAAAATATCAGCTCATCACTGTTGTTTCTCTCTAACATCCTTGGGCAGCAGGTTGGGGTTCCCAGAACACAGAGAGAAGCCCACGCCTGCAAAATGACACACCACTCACTGGGGTCTTCCACTGCTGAAAACCCTATGAGCTCCAAAATTACCAGCAGTGTGCTACTGTGCACTAACATCTAATACAACCTCACAACAAACATTTTTAGTTCAGTAACAAATGTTTGCTTAGCTTGAAGAACGTCTCTTTCAATATTTAAGTACCTTCAGATAAAGAGACAATTTTATATGTTTGGGGTTTTTGTTTGTTTGTTTGCGATTATTTTCAAGCTATATGTTGTAGGTTGAGGGTGAAATATACACAATTGGACCAATTTAGGATCTGATTTCTAAAGAGCTATAATCCATCAGTCCCATTGAATTGCAAGGGCTAGTGAGGGAGAGACTAGCCTGAAAACCAACTATGTAACCTATATCAATCCCTTAAAGCACTGAAAAGACTGGGACAAAATGCTAAGGCAAAAGCTTTCTGCAATTTCTCTTCAATAAAATTACACAGGAGCAAGGAAAATATCCAGCTTTTGATCCACAGAACAAATAGATTCAATGCAGTACTAATACCATTCAGTTTGTTTTCTCCCTGAAAATCCACAGTACAGGGTTGAGACATGCATTTATATCTCAGGTTTCATCCATTTGGGACTGAAATCTTTTTTTCCAGCATACCCTCACAGTACTGCCTTCCGTGCCCTACAGCACAGCATAACCTCCCTACAGCAATTACAGCTGCTTACAGTTGAGAACAAAGTATTGCAGAAATCCTTCATGCGTCTGCACCACTTTTAATGCAATTTATCAGCTGACAAGCAAAAGCAGAGGCAGTATCGTATATCCGTTCACATTTCTGTTGGTCACCTACAGTTTGAAGAATTTATCCTCTACATTATCTTTACAGCTCTTTGGGAATATTAATTAACATGTTGCACTGAAATTACTTAAATTCTTGCTGCTTTAAAACTGAGCAGAGAATTCATTCCTTTCTTTCTTATTCCCCCATTTTTCCCAGATTACTTTAAAAGCAAAGTAATTATAGCTGATGTGTTCTTCGGGGAGGTGGGGGGTTATTCCCTTCTCTTTGCAGCAGTACCAGTTCCACTATCAGCATGTCCTGGGACTGCTCACAGCTCCTTTCAGGACAGCATCTCTGCTCTGAGCCTTCCCAGGATGGGAAATATTCCCCCACTGTCATGGGATCACTCATTCAGCTGGAAAGGGAGCAGCAAATCTGTTTTGTGGTGGTGCAAGCCTGTCTGGCTGCAGTTATACACTGATCTCAAAGAAAACATAAACCTACAACAGATAGAAGGAAAGGAACAGAGGTGAGCAGAGCTTCAGGGTATGGGGAGAGAACCAAATCCAAACTGAAAGGCAGTGCAAAACCCCAAGTGCAAAGAACATACAGGGCATGTGATGAGCCTTAGCTTTTTTCTTTTTTTTTTTTTAATACTTGTTCTAATTTCTTAATTTATTGCTTTACTTAACTTTCTTTCTCCAGAAACCATTGGACAGAACAGAAACTGCCCCAAGGTGACATGCATTTCTTCCCCCATTCCTCAGTTCCCGAGCTAACTTCCAGGCATTACTTACCAAAAGGGAACCGGGTGAAATCACTGCTATGTGCCAGAAAGCAGCAGTTTTGAATGGCCTCCTAGTTTTACACTGCATTTCTATAACCGTAGAAGCTCCCCGGTCCATATTATTAACCTCTTTCTATTCAAGGATCCAGAAAAGGAGGCTGTGTCAGCTGCTCAGCCTGAAGTTCAAGACCTTTACGGGTGAGGCAACATTTTAGAGCATAATAACTACACAAAATCCTTATCAAAGATTGTCACAGAGTCGGAATTACCAGTGGTTATCAGTCAATAATTGTTAGAGTAACTGATGGGTAAGCAGTAACCCTTCACATGCAATTCTTCTCTGGGAATGAGAAAAGCAGCTGGAAAGAATTCATAACAAGAACCTTGCAGAGCTCAGAGAAATGTGATGTATAAACAGATTATTATTTCCTGTGGATATTGATGATAAATGAACTGGATTCAGTGTGTCTAGGAAATATCACCACACTCTAAGCCAGCTGAACTCCCTGTGGCTCAAGGTAAAAACCTCTCCTGTAGCTTACAAGAACTCAGCATAAAGAAAGCAGTAAATATCTAGGTCACTAGAAATACAAAAGTTGAGCATTCCTCTTACATACTTCTCATTCAATTAATCTTTCCTGTGGGTTTTCAATGTAATGAGTCATTGATTATTGCAAGGGGTGCTTTATAGGGTAAATTAGTTCATATAAGAGAAGCAGTAGAATGGCCAAGTAGCCACATAAACAAATAAATGCAGTGTGTTGGTCACCGGGCTGCAAGTCAGCCTCAGGGGACTCCCAGAGATTTCCATTGTAATTTCTCATGACCTTACCCTGAGACAATCACACTGTGAATCAGTATGGATCACAAAAGGTTTTGCACCACTAAAAATTGCTCTCTACAACTCCCTGCAAGGAGATTGTGGCGAGGTGGGGTCAGTCTCATCTCCCAGGTAATAGTGATAAGACAAGAGGTGATGGCTTCAAGGTACACCAGAGGAGGTTCAGGTTGGGTACAGTGGTGAGGCATTGGCATAGACTGCCCAGGGAAGTGATGGGGTCACCATCCCTGGAAGTATTCAAGAAACAAGGAGATGGGACACTGAAGGAGACATTTTAGTGGGTGGTAGGTGGACAGTTGGACTAGATGATTTTAGCGGTCTTTTCCAATTTAATGATTCTATGGTTCTGTAAGATTTATAGTTTATGAAGATCCTAAATTCTTTGCAGTGTTGAACTGCAGAAATCCAAAGTAAGTGCTGCCTGGTATTTTGACCATGCATGGAGTTACGGCGTGCATGCATATCTTAGCTCTTTTGATGGCTTTCAGCACTGAGAAGTGTTCCTATCATTGCGAGGATGTTTACCAGCAGCAGTCTCATTTTGTCTCTGTTAACATGCCCTTTGCTCTCCACAGCCTTGGAAACTGAATTTTAGGTGTTTGCCAGAAACATGCCATGAGCATCCTAGCAAGGAACAGTGACAAACACTTCATTTGGAAGATTCATACTGCAGAGAAAAAGAAGAATACCTATTTTACAGTGAAATATTCATAGAAATCTTATTACCTCTAAGCAGGGAAAATGCTAAGTTCAAGCAATAAATTAGTCATTTATAACATGCATTCAGATCTCTCCCGAAATGTACTATTAAGTCATTTTACACTGCAGCCCCCATGGGAGCAAGAGCCACTTCTTCCACTATGGGACTGGTACAGCCAAATTTAAAGCACACTGATGGTACTCACTGAGCACTAATAGTACATGATGGCCTCTCTGAGCTAACCCTGAGCCCATGGCATTGATGGCTTTGGACAGAATAACTACCACAGCAATGGACATCTATCTGGCTATATAAAATGGAACTAGAAACAATAATGCAAGTATGGTATTTAAAAAGTAACATGGAGTCCTTTCACTCCGTGGAGTTCTCTGGCTTCCCAAACAAATGGACAGATTATAACAAGCCATTGTGTATTCTTTTCTGTTTGTCAGTGACCTAGTTCCAGTACTGTCTGTGATACTTCAATGAGAAACTAAAGCTTGGGGGTAGATCTTCAGTGGGAGTAACTCACCCTGCTCGCTGTACAACACACTGCGGGCAGAAAGCATCTTCCAGGGAACACGCAGCACTCAGAAAGGTTCATTTCTCAGCTTGAACAAAGTGAGGAGGAAAGATGCCTTTGCAACATCAGCAAACAGGTGAGTACAAACATACTTGCAAACATCAGTTTAGGAGTAACTTCAGTGACAGAAATTTGGCTGTTTGACGACTCACAAAGATTTTGAGGTGCATCTCTGCAATTAATTTTTTACCTGGGAAGTTCAGAAAGCTGATGGCATTGGGCTTTTTTCTTTGTCTGATTATTACAATTAATGTGAGTGTGTAGTGGGAGTATTCACCAGAAAAACTGCATTCTGCCTTATTATCATCTTGGTAATATATTTTTATTTTCTAGAATCGCAAACATTGCACACTGATGATCCTTGCAGTGATTTACAGATAAGGCATTTATACATCATTTAAGTCATACTTTATAATTTATAGGTTAGTTATTTTATTTTAGTGTCAATCAAAATCAGAAGCTGTATGAAAGCTCAGAACAGGAGAAAGATTTTTCATGAAAAGCCTTAATAATCTACTGATGATTAAAAGAGTTAGCACAGATGAACCTGCCATCTAACAACACAGTTGTTGCTGTTTGTTTAAATAGCCCATTTCATGCTTGTATGTAAAAAGTTAATAATTACAGTGTAGTTAAACTTACATAAATAAACACGTCTGCACTGGATGAAACCTGAAACAGAGCTGGAGCTCTCCTTGAACAGTAAAGGGTGGATATTGAGATTTCAGCCTTTCTCACTGCAGCACACGCCATCCTTGTGGTGAAGGTGTATTTGAGCTGTTGGTCGGATAATTCCCCTGAGACTGTTGAGGAAGGCAGCGTCCCCAACCCCATCCCATCTCAGCAGCAGGAATGCCTTCGCAGAGCACTTCAGTACTGGTGCTGCTGGTTTAGCCCAAAAAACAGCATGCACAGCATCTGCACAGGAAGGCAGAAAATGAACGTGAAGTGATCCCCTTTCAGGTGTCTCTCCCTGTCCCTCCCAGGCTGGAAGGCTCCCAGCGGTCCCCACAGCACAGCCACAGAATGGTGGCAGCTCTGCTAGGCAGCCACGTGCCTTCTTGTCTTCTGGAAGCTGGAATACATACACACCTTTCTAATTACACATTTTTATTTACACTTACTTTCCTGTATTTGTCATTGAGATCTTATCAAAATGTCAACAAAGTTTTCCTCCCTTCTGTGGCGTGCAGCACACACTGGACAGTGTTGGCCAGCTGCCCACTAGCATTGGTTTGCCAGTCAAGCAGCAATATTGTCCCCATACAGAGGTTAATCTGGGGGAACCGACCAATGTAACATTCCACAACCCAGCACAGACCGCTCCTTTTGACAGGCTGTGAGCAGAGCTTGGGACAAAGCAGGGCGCTCTGACTCCTGGGGATGGCAGAAACCCAGCACTGCTCTGTGCCCCACCCAGTGCCATGGTGGTTGGATACCAACTGCTTACTGCCTCCTTCATACCTGGGAGACCTCTGCCAGCTGTTGATAAATGCATTTTCATGGTAAAGGGATGCTGTCAGAACAAAATGGGACTCCAGGTCAGATGATCTCAGACCCTCAGAGGAAGTGTAGGGGAATGAGTCATTTTGCATGGAGAAACCCAGGTTCTCTGAAAGAAAATATCCCTTTTACAAGGAGAGAGAAAACACCTCTCACACCTGCCCCTTCCAGCTTTTGTACTGCCTAGAACACACTGTTGTTGCTTTCCTGCAGAAAGGAGCATTCTGTCCCGTATGATTTGGGAATATCATTTGCCTTCTTCCCTACAGATGGCAAACTCTTTGGTTTCTGCCACCGCTAAACATACAAATAAATCATCAAGATATGATCTGCTAACATATTCAAAATGATGTTTGGTCTCAATTTTTTTTCTAGCATCAAACATCAATTTCATTTCATAATGAATACGTTTCATCTCATAACATTTCATTTTTCATACATTTAGCAAAATTGCTTAACTAATACATTTTTTTTTTCCAAAACATCTTTATTTCTACCCTACAGACATGCAAATCTAAGACTCATACACTTATATAACATGCAGAATTCCCTACTGTCAGTTCAATACCTCAATCATAAAATATTCATCATCTCTATGTTTTTGTTTGTTGTTGTTTTTTGGTTTGTTTGTTTTTTAACAAAATGAATTTGGTATCCCAACTCTTTAATGTAAGTCCTGTTAAGATGCATGGACAAAATGTTGCTGACCTCTCCTTGCAGCTGTTTCCGCTTCCACGTGCCCACTTCCACCTCCACTCCCCACTTGCTGCAGCCGTATCGGCGCTGGTGAGACGCATCCCGTGCTCACTGCACAGCTTAATGCCCTCTGCAATTCCTATCTGAACAGTTGTTAGCTGGAGACAAGAAGACTTATTTCTATTCATTCCCCGCATAATCCACCTTATGAATTCACACCTCACCTATCTGTGCATTCAAGGACCCAGAAATACAAAATATTTCCTACTGTGTTTTAAACCCACATCCTCCTGGATACAAGATAAGAGCTTAATAGCTTTGACACCGCACTGTTTTCATATTCATGCATAAGTTATGGATATAGCAACAGATCAGCACTTCTTTGTGCTTCTCATTGGCTCTGGTTCGCTGCCTTAAACTGTCTGAGTCAAGGCCACGTTTTAATGCCATAGACGCTCTATTCAAATACCAGTATGACCACATTTTAAAAGCCACCCTGTACCACTTCATTGCCGCAGATGTCCTTTACATCTGGCAAGGGCCGTTTCTCTGCATGTCAACAGTAATTCAGTTTAACAGCTGTCTCTTTTGACAAGCTTAGTGTCAGACTCTGAAATGACAGGGTGACAGTTTTCCTTTTCTTTAACAGAACATAGTGCAAATTAACCATTTGAATGCAGGATCGCTAAACGCCTCCAGAATACAGTTTTCAGAGCAAACTGAATAGGATTTAGGAATTGGTGGTATCAGGACCAAAGCTGAAAATCCATAGGGTTTGCAAAACTGATGCACTTCTCCCACCACTGATACTTGTACCTGAAATCTAAGCGTTCAAAGCCCAGAAAACCTTAAACTGAGGTGAGATAGACATTGGAGGTAAACACTGGGAATTTACAAACTGGTTTGATAAGCACTTTTCCTGCACTGCGTAAATACACAGGAGAATTTGCTGTATATTTAGTTAAAGTGCTTGTTAATAGAGCAGCTAATGGTGTCGTATCAGCTTTCAAATGGCACTCGGCACACACATCGTTCTCCACAAATGCCACACGTACAAAGCACCTCTCAGCATCATTTTCCCAGGACTAAAACTATGCCCAAGATAATTCTGCACATCTGAATGACCAAAATCTTTAGCACAAAATCCAGCTCTTGGGCAGGAACAAAGTGCCACCACCATTTCTGCATGACTGACAAATGCTACACAGGCCTTGCTGTAATCTGGTGCAAGAGTGAACTTCATAGGTCTGGCTACATTAGGCTGACATGAAAAAAAAGTACAAAAACGATGCTACACTTAAACTGCAGATTGACACAAGTTGTATGGCAAAGCCACTTTGCTGTGCTGATGTTCTACCCCAGCTGCCGCAGAGAGAATGAACAAAACATCCCTGACTGAGCAAAACGCACACCCTGTTCCCATCCTTGAAACCAATGGCAAACCTCAAGGTGATTTCAATGGGACCTGACTCTGGCTCACACAGTTTATGCTATTTTAAAGAACTATGAAGACGTTTCTGCTGTTTGTTCCTAGGTAAGCTCTTACATCTAAAGCACTACAAAAACTCTGGGATGAAAGGGTGAAATGGAGAGCTTAACATTTAAACACCTTTAATAAATGCGTTTGTTTTCTTATTTTGATGTGGCAGTAAGTACTTCTGTGTGTCACCTATTGCCATAACATCTGGGCATCTCACAACATTCAGAAAGAATCACATTCAGACGCCTACTACCATCTCTACAAGGCATGCAAATTTGTATGAGCTGAAATGGAGACTTTTCCTGAACTGTTCGGTCGCATAATACAGCCAGGCTCTTCCTCATTATCCTGCTCTTTTTACACGTAAATGGTCAAAACCTGCAAAATAAATCACTTCTTCTTCACAGTCACTCTTTAAGTCCTCTCTTATAGGTATGTGCTCCATCTCAGGACTCCCTTGAGCCACCAGAGCCACCAGGAATGAGACAAATCTTGGCCCCAAGGCTGCAGGAAGAGTTCTCCTCTTGCCAAACAAGATCTGGTAAAATTAGCGGCCGACCTCAGCCGAACCTGAGGTCCCCACTCTGCAGGAGCTAGCACAGACATGATGATGGAGCTCAGCTCCCTGGTGCCTCATTTCTCACCCAACATCCTCTGGCTTTTCCTTTCCATGGCCCAGAAATTTGTACATTCATGGACAGAGGTGAGCCCCTCCAAAGGGAACATATTGCATTTTTGTAATATACCATGAAGCTAAAGTCAGCTCCAAACAAACATTTTCAGCTCAACATCAGCTCCGTGGGAGTGAGCAGGACGCTGGGTTTGGAGGGGTAGGTTGTTATTAGTATTGCACACACATCTCAGCTATACAAAGCACACAGAATTATTTATAACACTTAACCTCTCTAGAATCTATCACGTGCCTGAAAAACTAATAATTCTATAACTTAAGCTAAACAGAGCACTATTCAGTTGTAAATTTTATGGCTACTATCTCCACCTCTTATGAAGTGTGAAAAGAGGCTTCGTATCTGTCAGTCTTTTCTCAGAAATGACTTTCGCTGATTACTTAAACTTTCGTTAAATAAGCTTTCCACAAGCTGTAAAAACAGAACACAGTGGGGAAAAAATTGGCTCTCTTTTAAAAGTGCTGTAAAGTCTCTTTTTGAATGAGTAATTAGAAATGTGTAAACTCTTTTATGGATATGTGAGAAGCACACACAAAAAATGTGACATTCCATGCAAGTATTTCTGTGTGCTATCAAATTTCATTGTATTTCACAGAGACCAAAACTATACAGACCCAAAATACACATACATTAGTGGACATGGGTTATTTGCCAAGAATGAATTTACATACAGTACAAGTAAAACATCCTAATTTAAATCTACGACAATGGATACTCACATTCTTAAAGAGAAATCAGAGTTGTTTGTCTTTCCACTCATATTTATACAGATTGCAAAGCTGTTGACAGAGCATGATTTGAGCTGGGCCTTTCCAACTGCTTACTGTTATTTTTAATGCCATTGTCAGCTATCTTTTTCATATCAAGAATGGAGCTTGGATGAAGATGCTCTGATTTTTCAAAGCCATAAACAAATAAAAGGAGACATCACGTCACACAGGAGCTGGGCACCGAGCGGGCAGTGGGGAAACCTTCTGCTGGCCATCATCCCCCAAAAACCTCCCTAAAAAGCCTCACTTAAACCAATACACTTTTTTTGTCTTCATTTCCTTTCAAACCATGGCTGTTCTGCCTCTTTACAGGGATGCTTTGTAAGACAGAGGCATGGCCATTGCATGGGACCATGCCCTCAGCTGGGGCTCCTCAGGCTGTAAGAATACCTTTCAAGCCTTGTTGCATAAAATCCCTGCAATACTAGAAATAGTAGATAATAAACAGCAAAGCAGCAGTGTTTGTGCTCTTTTGAAGTGGGATGCATAGACAGGACTGTATGGTGAGTCACACACCACTTAGAAATACAGAGCTCTTGGGGTGCACATTTGGGTATGTATTGGGCTGTCAGCCCAGATGAGTGCTCTCAAATCAGACTCTGCACATGCACCACAACTCCTTTGTACCATCAGTGCTTTAGGTCAACCCCTCTTCCTCACCTCAAAACTCTAATGTTATTCATGCTGAGAACATAACTTTGCCTTTGGACAGGGAGGCAAGTCTTTTAGTGTAAAAATAAGTAAAAGAAACCCATATCTTTGCGAGGGCAGATGAGTGCTACCCACCCAAAAACACCTGCCTCCCCCACGCAGAACAGATCGGGGCCCCATCCCCCCAGGACAGCTGAGCACGACCCCCTCAGGCTGGTGGGATGCTCTCTTGAAAAGCTGGTGGACACCATGCTGTGTACACGCACTGTGCACTATAAATAGTAATGTCTTCTGCGCCGCTCTCCATGGAAAAGCCGGCAGGAGGGGAAATAGTCTCAAATCTGTGTCGTTTTCAAGCTAAAGAGAGCCAGACTCATTCTCTCCTCGGTGGGGAAGCTGTAGGTGGGGGGTATGCCCCTGTAACCCCATGGAGGCTGAAGAGCCAGAGGAGGAAGCAGGTTCCAGCTAACAAACCTGGGGGGGGAAGAGCCACCCTCCAACATCAAACCCACCCCTCCGAGCACAGCATCGTAATGCAGGCTGCACTGACTGCCCAGGCTCCTCACTCTCAAAAACGGCTCAGGGCATGGGGTGCATGGCCCATGGAGCAGCTGCTCCCCAGTTCTCCTTCATCTAGAAGATATCAGCACCCTCATTTTATTTTCTCATCCCCGGCAGCACAATTAAGTCCCCAACTGCAAAGTCCAACAGTGATGCTGGCAGAGCGCGGTGCCCCCACTCCTGCTCTGAGCACACTGCTGGCACAGCGCTGACTGCAGTGCTACACAGCCACCCACGGCATGGGTGCTAGGACAAAAGCATGTGAAAGGAAAAGGCTTCACACATCTTTAGTGTGGAGAATGTATTTAGCGCTCCCAGAAGCTATTAGATGGGGTGATACGGGCAATTTATTGTTTTGTCAATATCTTTTAGTTTGATTTAATAACTTACAAAAACTGGAGTCTATCTGCAGCGCAGCCGCAACTTTTGCTATACAACCCCACTTAACTTTCAAACACTTTAACTTTCAGGTCAAATCTCTGTCACGTTGATAAATGGATCTATTTAAATTTTTATCACCGAAGAATTCTCTCTGGTGTCTCATTCACTATCAGATTTCATGCACAAAATAACAGGATACTTATTATTTTTTGTTATCCACCATAAAAAAAAGAAAAAAAGTATGGATGTCACTGTGAAATGTCTGTAATTTGTCTGGGGATGCACATGTGAAGATTTTGCATTTATACAGGGAGCATATTGTTTGTATTGATTATTAGCTTAAAACAGAGATGTACCAAGTCTCACTTGAAGCGTGCCATGTTGTTGCTCTTGTATACTTCAGCATTGCCAGTATGGACATCCTGCAAAACTGCAAACATTCCATACGGGGAGAAATACAATATTTCTGGGAATAATATGCAAAAGCATTGGGCAGAATAGTCTACTATAGGATATATACACTAACCACAAGCTATTTACAGAATCACAGAATTGTAGGGGTTAGAAGAGATCATCAAGTCCAACCCCAAATCCCTGAGTTAAGAAGGAAACATCAGAGTTCTATGCTCACCCTCACAAGGCATTGCCATACAGTGCTTGGAAGGGTGTGTAATCTGATTTGGCTATCTGACTATCGCTTCATTAAGCAAACTAAGAGAAATGGCTGCAAAGTCAACACGTTTTTAGGTATTATTGTAAATAATCACCTGGTTTTCCTGCCAATAATCAAGACCAAAAATATAATCCGTATAGCACTAACTATGCTATATATGTTTAACCTTTACTTTAAAATGGCATTAAACACTGAACACTGTGGCTACTGTAAAGATAGTAAAAACAGATATTGGAGGAATATAACAGTGTTTAATGACAAGTTACAAAGAGTTCTACTGAGAGAAAAGCAAGAGTGAGAGAGGTTAAATAAACAGAAACCATGGTGCTCCAATCTCACATTAACTTTCAATAACTAGAAAGTAAAATCTATATTATACATGATTTGATTTCCCCAATTTGTGCGTTAAATATTTACTTCTAGCCATAAACTTATGTGAGACCCAAACAAAAACTAATTTGCATTATTAATGATGCAAGAAATGTGATGCTTAGTCTCTTAAGATTTGTAATAAAGAAGGAAATATGCTAGAGATTTACTTTCTCTTTTTCATTTTACAAGGCAAGTTAAAACGATAAAACTTATTTAATTAACAGAGACTCTATTTATGAATTAGTTGTTCCTGCCAGAAAGAATGTTTAAAAAAAAAAACTGTCTGAAATGAGGCTGAGACTACAAAGAGTCCATTTTCAGCTTCAGAGTCTCATGGGAAAAATCAAAGGGTTTCTTTCTTTCAACAGTTTGGGTGAGATGATATTTTGAGATGTTGACAGCTGCCAAACTGCAAAACCAGTGAAGAACTACCAAACTGAAATCGTTTTTATCTTTCTGAATTTCCTCAGTATTCAACTCAACTTCCTTTTACATCTCACGGCTGAAATTTCAATGCCAGTGAAAGGTTTTTTCCTGCTTCGATGCTTGTGACTACCGCCGTGGTCCAAAGATGAACTCCCTCTCTTCTAAAATTAACCATAAATAACACAGTACCACTATTACTGACTATTAGCAGTCTTTCTATTATTATTGTTATTTTCAAAGGTGACACTGCAACCCCTGAGCTATGATCACGGTGCCACCTGGAAGACAGCCTGAACATATAACAGATGAGGTAGTACCTGAGCCAGGGAGCACTATTTAGAGCCAGAACCCCAACATGCATGGCTGCAGGAGGAGCCCAGCCCCTTGGGCATCTTATTCCTCTGCCACGTGCCAAGCGATGTAAGATCAAGACCTAAAATCATATACTTTCAAGTGGAAAATAAAGTAATGCTTTGACAATTACGTGCTCAGTGTGGAACCATGTTTCAATGGTTAATCATCTTCATCATCTATCTCTATGACACCGAATGTTTTCACTACATTTACTTACGAGATATTAGTAAGACAGAAGAATTTTCTCTAAAAAATAAAGCAGAAGTTAAAGCCTGCATTTATAGCTTGTCTTCTTTCTGATAGAAGCTGTTTAGAAGATACAAAAAAAAACGTCTTTAAGTAAATAAATAATAATTCTTAATAGTAGTGCTTTCAACACAGCTCACATTATTTTCTTTCCATTTTCTTGCTAAATCCTGCTTCCACTAGTAAAATCATCCCTTCTTTTCTAACCCCTTCGCCTCTGTTAGGCCCATCACCAACCCAGTGCTGGCTTCTCAACTTCAGACATCTGCCCCAGCTTCTGCTTTCCTCATCACATACTCATTAACCAAATCATCTCTTTCCTCTGATTCATTGTCTGAGCCATCAGCCTGAGAAGCAACTTCTCTTCAGCCCCTTCCCTCCAACGCCAGCTCCCACAGCACTGAACTGGAGACACCCACATTAATGTGCAAGCTGCCAAGTGGCCTCATGCAGCTCAGGAACAGCAGGATACGGCCCATCTGTACCCCATCGCATTTCAGATTTGTTTGCTGAGCAAAGTCCAGAAACATCCACCAAGAAAGAAGGTGATTTCTTTTGTATTTTGCCATCACAGTAATGAGTGTTTCCTGAACTTATCCTGAACTGTGGTGCGGAGAACATTCTGGAGTTGTGCCACAAGGCAGCACCGTGCTCCACTTATACTCATGGATCACTGAGCAGATCATATCCATGAACTACTTCACGGTTACATGTTGAATTAAATCAGGTTTATATCATATATATTATATATATTTAGGTTTGTAAGCGCAGAAAGCAGTACAAAAAAAAATCATACATAACTTCTGCAGGAGTCCAAAAAGAGCTGTGTTTGCCTCTTGTTATTTCCGTATTCCCCTGCTCTAGACCTTTACATTGGAGAACAGAACAGTACTTGTCTTGCCCACAAACCAGCATTTCGTTGTGGGTTGATTTTCTTTTTTTTTTTTTCCTGAACCTGAATGAAACCAAATTGAACATAAATGAAAAAAAAGAAGCAAATCCCTGGATGTCTGGCATCAAAGCATGGTAGGAGGAAACTATTGGGATGGTGTTCTGGCATTAATGAGAGTTTATTATTTATTATTAATGAGTAAAAAGGAAAAGTATATGGGCAGTGAGTAAGCAAATCCTGCTGAAATATGATTAAGTGTCAAGATAAGAAAAACCATGAAAACTAAAGGGCAGGTAAGAGGATGTTAAGTGCAATATAAAAGGGGATTTGTGGCACATGTAATTCCTCCTTTAAATGTTGATTAAACTTAGATTTGCCTCTCAATTACAGATCATTGTGTTTCTGTCTACACTCTCTACAAGTACCTGTATAGGTTATTCAGTATAACCTGAAGGAGCTTGGCACATTCGTATCTACTGTATGTTTGTATTTTATTCTTGCTCACTAAGAACATGTACAACTACAGATGAAAATAGGAGAAGTAAAACAAAGAATGTGCCATAAAGTATTTTCAGCTTCCTGAGAAAGCAAGTTGATGTTACTCTGGAAGATGATGGTTTTGATGCAGCCGTGACTCAAATCAAGCTTTATCAATTGCCATTTATGACTAAACTTCAGAACGCAATGTTACTTCCATGCCATTTGCTGGAGTAGGAAGTCTATTGTAATGGGATGGAGAAGCTGTATTTTTATTTTTCAAAATTCTTTGTGTCGATGCAATCAGCTGCAGATTTCAATAAGTTACTAATTGAGAGTGAATCATCACTCTTACAGAAAGGGTTTATTCTCCTGTTTCTTTAGATGCTCACCTTCAGAAAAGGCAGGTGTGTGCCAGCAGCACTGCCTGCCCCAGAACTCACCATCCAGCCCTGCAAAACTATTGTTATACTGAAATAAATAGGTACCATTCTCCTGTTATCAAATCTGCCTTCTTTTTCACTGTTTGGGAAATCTTGAGTCATGCTGATGGCTGAGACTGAGCATATGTGATGTGTGCTAGTATTTCTTGTGGCCAGTTAAAAAATCATATAATACACCGCAGGTTTAAAACAGAATTTAAACCCGTCAAGTCTCATAACTTCCAAGAAAGCAAATTTACCATAAAAATAATAGTTTCCACTCACTAGATTTTATATGCAGGTCTCTGGCACAGAAGCTCGCCACCAAAGAAATCTTTTATGCAAGCACATAATCAGCGGAAGCCTTCATTTTCGTTGCGGTTAGATTTAATGTGATAATGAATATTCCAGTGTCAGCTCTGGGTAAACTGATGGGATTTCACCTCAGATACCCTCCTCCAAATACCGCACGCGGGCACACGCTTGCTGAGTGGTAAATAATTTAGCAGCAACAGCACAAGGACACCTGAGATGTATTCATAACGCAGATGTACCTTGCTCATATACTGGCCTGTTTCTGGTCTTGTAAACAGCATCCATAGCACAGCAAAGAGAGTAAAGGTTTATTACCTATTAATGCCCACCCCTTACAGCTGAGAGCAAATGGAAAAAAGCCCTGCATATATAACCCCGTTAGGCACACGATGTCACCATATTTTACTCTCATGACCTAATCAAGGCTGCCTACAATAAGAGGGCTTTCCAACATATTTTTTAAGGAGTTGTTATTTCCTTGGGTTTTTCACCTATTTTGCAGCTATTTGGCTGACATTTTTCCTCCCGTTCTTCCTGCAAGTTTCAAGTTTCCAGTCCAACACCAAATACCACCTCTTTCTCTACTACTGTTAACACTACGCAGATCAAACAAACACAAAAGTGTTTTCTCAAAAAATAACCATTAAGCATATCATGTGGTTTAGTTCCAGTGACAGCTGAATATTTGTTTCATTAATAAGTAATTTGCAATTAATTCATGGAGTCATTTCTAAAAGAACACTGTGATGTTTCCATGGATTTAAGTGGCAAAACGCTAGTCATTTTTTGACAAAATTTCAGTACAAATTGCTCATATGCATCTACTGGTAAAAATCCAACCTCTGCTGAGGTTGTTCCCTTGATCTGGGAGCATTGCTCCATCAGTGCTGGCGGGGAAGCACAGTATGCAAATACTTGCTGCATTTAGGATTTGTATTACAGCTGCATGGTTGCTCCCACTGCTTCACTCAAATTATTATTAATGAAATTACTAAGCTTAATGTTTTTGCTTTCATGTAACATTCATAAACAACTCTTCTCCAAAGAATAATACAAAATATCCACTGCAAATTTCTAGATCAACCTGTTTGCAGTCAGAAGGCTGGGCATACAACAAAGGCCAAATCCTCAAGTCTACTAGGATCAACTTCTGTCCAGGACGTGATTGGCACCATTCACTTTGACTTTTTACTTTCAAGTATTGAATAGCAGCTTACTATCTCTCTCAGTGTTCTTTCTAACCTTAGACTGGCACAATTTTTGAATAAATAACACAAGAAAATGTTTTCAGTCCTGAATACCAGCACCACTTTTACTCTGACCTCCAGGACCTGATCACAGTATCATTTAGGTTGCAAAAGGCCCTTCCACACCTGGCCCACGAAGACTAATTTCTAAGCCACAGAAACAATTATAGTTGTTGCTGTATCACCTTCTCAATAACCTTTCCTCAAAACTGTAGATTAGAGAGTTGTCTGCAATCATTAATTGCCTGAAGGAGAGAGAGACAGTACCAAGCAACAAACCTTTAATCAACAGAGAACTCTGCAGAAAAAAAAAAATAACTCCTTAGCAAGCAAGTTGCAATGTTGTTGTGGTTTTTGTTTGTTTGGTTTTTTTTTATTTTTAAATACATCTACAAATACATGATTTGGCATATATAATTAGCACTCTGCAGTTGTGAAATAAAACTTTCAGAGAAAAGTGATCATCATAAATTTTTTACTGTTCAGGAGTACAGTTTGCCACAAGAGTGGCTATGGATTGAGGTGCGTCCAGGTTTTCTTATTCAGCAACAAAAGAATCAGTTTTATTAATGGGCTAATACAGCCCTGATGGGACATAAGAGGGAGCTGATTATAAAAAAAAATAATCAAATATTTGTTTTTCAATTAAAAATGAAAAATATATATTTTCATTTCTTTATAAAGTAAAAAAATGCCCATATAGAAGCTTTTAAGATTGAATGGGATACGTAGCTGACAATGTCTGGAAAGCAAAGTTCTAGACCTTTTGAAAACAATCTTTGACCAAAAAGGTTTTTAACTTATCGAGAAGATCATGCTAAAAGTATTTTAAAAATTGGTGGAACACCATAACTTATGAGCTAAAAAGTAATAAATTTAAGTAAAACAATCTCCAAAATATCTGGCAAGAAAATACTTAAACAATCAACTGTTTTACATCTTCTGTCAATATATAGTTGTTACACAATGATTTCAATGATAAGATGTGGCTTTGCCTTGAATTCAATTTGCAGCCGATTAGCTTGATCTAGTTTCCACTGAAGTAAATGAGAAGATTACCACTGACTTCAATGAAAGCTGGATTAGACTGTTCACATTCAGAGTGGAGAAAAAGAAATCTTAATGATTATTTATGCCAGAAATTCCAATGTAAAAAGCAAAATGGGTGCAACTGTGCTGAAGAATATGAAGAGAAAAATGAGCGCAGTGGATATAAAATATGATTCCAATAAAAATCATAAGATTACTAATTACTCTGGATAAGCTTATAGAAATGCTATAGATGTAATTTAATTGCACAAATATACTTCCAAATCCAATTACGGCAATGGAGCAATGATTATACAGTTGCATTAAGAGTTAAAATAAAATATGATACCAGATAAATGGGTATATTAGAAAGACATTATTAGATTTTCTTGCATTTAGCCACCATAGAGTGCCACCAACCCTTGAAGCTAGAAACAGATAGAAAATAACAGACGGAGGAGAAAGATTGAGTTTGCTTGCTAAATGTAGCCAATGACAGCAGAGGTATTTCTACTAGAAAAGATAAATGGAGAGATACCAGATACCGACACATGATCTGCACAACAAATCACAACACTGACTCATGCTCACAGTCCTACAGTCCCACTAGAATTAGCAACTTTTTCAAGTACCCAACCATAAAAGAAATAAATCTGAAAAGGTTTTTCTGCAGAAAGCTGAAACATCCCAGAGAAAACCCAATGTACCAATAAAGAGCCAATTATTACAACCATCAATATTCAGCAGTGGACTATCAGAGACAAAGATATGTAGATTTGATTAGGAGAAAAATATTCATGCCTATCATTTGGCAGAAGAGCATTACTTATAGATAGGAAAAGGGGCACTCGCCTTGTTTGTAGGTTTAAATAATAATCTGAAACTTTAGCCATTATGACAAATTAAAATTTAGATCAGAGGACACAAATGTATGCACTGTGTCACAGTGAGTGCCTTTCTGATTTCCAACTAAACTGTCATCCCTTGCTTTGCTCTCTCCACTCCTTAAATTTAATATTGACTTTAAAAGTACAGTATGCATCAGGTTTGCCAACTCCTCTAGCCCAAAGGAAATATTCGCCAGTTGCCAGAAGCTCATAGATCACACTTAAATCAGTTACAATCTTACCTGTTTTTGAAAACCAAACATAAAACAGGCAAAACTTGCATGGATTTTTTTGTGAGAATTTCTCTCTGGTGGATTGATAAATGCTTCTTTGGGAAGCTTCCCATTAATAACCACCTGCAGCTTATTCATATTTTGCAGCCACAGGGAGAGGGCTGTTACAGAGGTTAGTGTTCAGAGTCACATGGACTGCAGCTGCTCCTGCTGGTAAGTGTTGAGAACCAGTGTGACCATTAGCAGCATTAAAAAAAGACCCTTTATTCCACTTTTGCTGTAATACCATAAAGACAAACAGAACGGAAACATCTACACACTTGGCTACGATTTGACAAAGCAAGTCTCAAATGTCCACATTTCCCAGTATGATCGTGATTGAGAGAGAGAGAGAGAGTGAGAGAGAAATCTTTACCTCTCTCAAAACTGATGGGAGTCTCCCTCCTCCCTTCAGAGGCCAGAATATGGAAGTAGACAACTATCCCTCTGAAGGCTGCATTTTATAATACTCTGATGAGAAGCCTTTGATTTAGGAGTTTGCACGAAGGAAGAAAAAAGTCCACATGGTTTGCCAGCTCATCTAACCTAACTTTAATCACTTATTCTGTAGACAGCTATATCAGAGCTAGTCATCTAAAATCCCTTTAAAGTCAATTGTGAGAAATAGATGATTTTAGGATGCAATTAATTGATTGGAAGGAAGGGGATCTATCACAAACAGAGAAGAATTGTGGCCCAGAGGGTTCTGCTTTTCTCCATTTACTTCACAGGGAGTTTGAATGTCTCAATGTGATTATCCAAAAAGAGCTGAGAAGAATGTCACAAATCCCTATTTTTATTTTTTTTAATTTATTATTCCTCTTCCCTTCTGTTTCTGCACCTAGTCTCTCTTGGGACATCAGATCAGGTTTTTTACATTATACATCCATTAACCCATCAAGAAAATGAGTTCATTCATCTGATGGTAATAAAGTGTTGGGTCATACATCACCTCTCAACTAGGCCAGAAGAACAGATCCTTCACATTTAAAAAATACATTAATGGATAGCTTCATGCCAATTGCCACATAAATATTCAGAACTGGTCAAAAAAAGAGTAAACTTCCACCCTTTTACCACTCTAAGGCCCCATTAGTCCTTCATCCCCCAGGACACCAGGTCACATCACAAAAGTACAAGAAAATTCTGATGGTAACAAACAACCTAAGGAGCTGGCCTCCATGGTTTTCATGAGGACAGAGAAAAATGTTTCCCCTGGAGAGAACATGGCACATCTTTCGATTTGGTCTTCAGACACCTAGAGAAACCATACCACTGAAATGCCCTTTGACTGATTTAACCACAGAGGTTTCTGTGGCACGCATCTGACAGAGGTGGTTCATATGCACTGCCAGTAGCAAGCATGAGGGGAGGGAAAGGGAATTAACCAAGTTCTCAAATACTTCCCCAGTATCTTATCGCATATCTGTAGAGGCAAGATTTGTTGCTAGGTCACTGAAAAACATAGCAAACTTCAGGGGGAAGAAAACATAACAACAACAAAATAGTTTTCATTAAATAAGTTCCAATGAAGTCCTCTTGAATTAAGTTTTGCCAGACCTGGATATTGTGGAGACCTCCAAACACATTTCTATTGCCAGTTCTACCACCCAATGGATAGCCCTGTGCAATTTTGCTCTGCTGCTTTGACAAGCTGGTGAACCAGCCCATTTCCTCTCACCCACCAAAGAGCAGCCATTGTGCTGAAGATCTTTTGAGAAATCTGCAGCACACTCTGACATAAGGGAGTAAGTTTTGTTTCATGTTTTCCTTATGCTGGGGCATTCATCTTCAAAGTGCCTCGCACACAACCAGGGAGCCTTAGAAGTGTATCAGGGGCAATTCAAAGAGCTTTGCATGGAGCAGGAGGGGGCTCCTGTTCAAAGCTGCAGCCTTGCATCTGCCAGGGAAGAGCAGATTCAAACCCGACGAGGTCACTTCACCTACCTGTAGTGGGATCTCATATTCAGAAGACTCCAACTAAAAATAAGGGATATTTAGACAGTGTGATAGCTGAAACCCTCTAGGCAATGCTCTTTCTCTCTTCCCCTCACACACAGACACACACAGAGCTATGCCTTCTTTAGAAAAAAAACTGAAAACCTTTGGAGACATAATGGTCTCTAGAAAACTTACTCACAGATTAGCTCTATCTATAGCATCCTCCTGGTTTAAACATAAAAGTTTTCTATAAACTGGACCACCACAAACCACTGTTCAAACCACAAGGGAATGAGAATAATCAGTTGTTCAATATATGGTAGAAAGGTAAAAAAATAATAATTTATTTTAATTACCCAATCTAATATCATATAGAGGAAATACTCCATTCATTTTACAAATGGCAGCAATTACCTGTTCTGTGTTCAGACCTGGAAAACCCAGCATAAAACAAAAGATGTGCCACGATGGGAGCTGCCTAAGCACAGAGTCCTACAGAGCTGCTTTCGGCAGAGTTCATCTTCTACACAAAGTATAGAGGCATAGTTCTCATTCTACGCATGGAAAACTGAAACAAGAAGAGATGCAGTGTTCATGCTCAAGCAGATCAACAGATGTTTAATGTCACTGATGATGTCAAGGAAATCAAAGTGGATTTTCAAGTGAAGCAGAAGTGTAATAATCTAGTAGATTCTCTAAGGAGCCTTTGCATCAAACACTTGACTTCATATTTAAAACATTTTAGATTAATTCCTTGTAACACAAGGTTTTTTTGTAAGATGTAGGTAGCTCTGCATCTGCAAGACTCATTTTCTACTGAGAGGGCAGTTGCATTTATTGGATTTAATCACACTGTCCCAAGTCAGAGGGCCCTGTACCTGTTCCCACAGCCATCGCCCATCTGGTACTATCCATCTCCCCCTTCCTTCAAACTTTACTACAAACATACACCTTTTGCCTGTTTGTATCACCGGTAATAGTTCTTCAGTATATAATGTCTTCAAGAGTTTACCTTTCCTGATTTTTAAATACTAGGTTAAAGCACGTAGTATCCTACACTCATCTCTACTCTCCTTTCTTAGACTCATTGTATTTACATTAAAATCAGCAAAGTCTTTTGGACAGTCTTTGAATGTGATATTTTTATTAGAAGTATGTTTGTGGGTTTTTTTTTGTTTTTATAAACTCATCTTAAACACTGCCTCCATTGCCACACACTTCATTTTACTGCAGTGCTGACTGCAACATTCCAGACTCAGCGCCTTACTCCAAGCTCAGTCTATAAGAGCAGGCAAAAATGGATCATAGACTTTATGTTACCTTCTTAGGTAACATTTTTTGCTTCTTAAATTCTCATTCTTACTTAGCACTGCGAGTGTATTTTTTTTTAATGCTCCCAATCAAATATATTAGGAGCTGGGAGATAATTCCAAGAACTTTATGTAATTGTATTATGCACATACAGCACATACTCTGTCACCACCCATAGCTGATGTGAGGCAGATCTCAAGAAGAACGAAGCATGCTGAGACCCTCTCAATCACAAAGGCTGTAGCACACGCTCTATATGCACAATGTGCTTTCAGAAGGTTTCACAGCCTGCATTTGCATTGCAGGTTTTTTCTCAAATTTTATGCTCCTTTTTGCTGTTCTTGCAGTGACCTCACCTGGAGCAACAAGGCTGCAAGCCCTCCATAGCCCTTTGCAGAAGGAGCAATTGTTTTACGGTCCATATATTTCCCAGGCTCTGAAACAGCATAAGAGTACACTTGAAGAGCCTCATACTATTTTTCTTCCTGCTGTGTCCACTCAAGCCAGCAAATACCCCTTACTGGGAAGGATCGGTGTACCTGACCCACAGCAGCAATGCAGCGCTGGGCCCATTCCCCCTCGCTCACATTGCTGTTGCAGTGCTGGTTCTGCTCCTGCTGATCTCCTCAGGCAGCTCTGCAGCGCTGCCGCTCTGCGCAGTGCCTGGTTCGGAGGAAAAACCCTGACTGTGAATGGAACACCCACCTTTGCCATGGAAATACATGAATTATTTTTAAAGAACTTTACATCATTTTGCGTATTGCAGAAGTGACCCCATATATCTGGGAAGTCTGAAACTGAACAAGATTTAATACAGCTAAGAAATAATCACGGGAAAGTGTTTTGTATTCAGCCAAGTATGAAGTAAGGCAGTCTATTTTCTTCAAAGAAAGCTGAGGCTACCTTTCATTACATCCAACTACATCAATTATATAGAGCTTTACTGGAAAAGGATTAAAAAGCACAAGGGCAAAACAAACAGCATTACTGCAATGCCCAGTGGGATGACACTGCTTCCTCACACAGTGGGTACAGTTACAGAATTACTGCAGAAAGGAGGGAGGAAGGAATGGAAGGAGGGATTTCACGAGGATCTGCACCTCAGTCGGACCCACTGTGACAGTGACACAAACTCAGGGTACTGCAGCACACACATTTGGGGAACTAACCCCACATCCACATGCCCTGCTCCCTGACAGAGCTCACATCTCAACACAAGTTCTGTATTTCAAATTTACTTCTAAGCAAAAAAGTACATTATTACATAAGTGCAAAGTGTTACATAATATTGCTTTACTCTAAGTCTCTATGAACTGTTTCTGTGCTGTCCCAGATCACTTCGAGCTATTTACTTCATTCTATTTTAGGCTGCATTTCCCTCTGCAGGATGGGAGCTGGTCAACTCCATATTCCTCAGAAGTTTGAGATCAGGTCCTTCACGTGCCTAATTTGGACTTAATTCGAGGCTGGGATAAATCATTACAACTCAGTAAGTCAGTAAGAGCGCAGTGAGTTGCATCAGCTCTGTGTCAGTAAATACTGACAAAATTGATCTCAAACTTTTTCAGAACAAAAGATTTTTGAAGATGGATTAAACAACATAAATGCTGAGCTGTTTTGCTAGACTGCAAATGGCATAACACATGCTTTGTGTGACATCTCTGAATTATCCCTTCGTGGCAATGTTGACATTATATGGTATTGACTCATGGAAGAAGCTTAAATACCCTTTTAAGTTTTCAAGACTCTTTGACAAAGCACTATTTCATTAACAAAATGTTAATGGAATCTATGAAGCCTGAATATACAGCATAGCCTGTTGGTTTCAAGAAGCTGTATTCACTGACCTAGAGGAGTGACTGCCACAGAGCACTGCAACCTTTACTTTTAGGAAGTGCCTTGTGCAGGACATCCATGAGCTGAGTAAGGAGGACATGAGCCTCCATTACTTCCCCCATCAAACAGGATAATCACACCTTCTGCTGGAGGTCAAAACAGCACTGACATGGGAAATGGATAATACAAGGTAAAGCAGGAGGGACAGCAGGGTTGGCATTGACTTGAAGCTAAGGCTTCTTGCTTGGGACAAGGAGGAAGGCCTAGAGAACACCGCTTTGCATAATGCATGCTCTGAAGTCATCTCTGGGAAAGGAGCAGTGATGTGCCTACAGCTGAAGCTGTTGGCCCTAAGTACTCTGCTGACCCTCAAACAAGTACAGGTTTTTCTATTTGACATGCCAATTGCTCAAAACAGATCCCAGTTTCCACATTCTTGATCCAACCCAGAGCAGGAACCCAAGAGTGAGACCAGGGCAGACCAAGGAAACGCACAAACACTGCGCTGCTGCATGTTTGAAGGAGGTTGGCCCCTCCCTGGTTTTCCACAAGAAGGCAATAAATGCAACAAAACCCAACCCTGGAAAAACAGCAGCTTTTTTTCAGACATTTTTTCCAATGGAGGAACAGATTTTTTATCATCAGCCATCCACAATTTTTTTTTTAATCAATAAACTTGTAACTATTTATAATACATGCTGCTGGTGACTGTGACGTGCTCACAGCGCATATTCAACTTTTAACTCTGTGAATAACACTTGTAAGTTCTTAGTGTGAACAGTGACAGAGCTTTACAGTGGCAAAATTTACCCACACGCTGAAAAGTTAACTTCCTAAAGCCAAGCATGTCTGCTGTTTTCTGTGTCTGTTACTGCTTTACATAACATGTTGTTTTGAACAGATGAGATCAGAATAGAGGGATAGGGAAATACTAGACTTCCATCCACTGTGTTCTGCATTGGGTGGCATTTGGTGTACCATCAGATTCTACATTTCCTCCTGAACAGTCCATTTCATTTTTCACATGGATTTGCATAAGGTAACAAGGGGAAGAAGATCACATAAATTAGAAATTTAATGAGAAAAACAGCACACAAACACAAAAATTGACTGAGGTACCCAAGGGCCACCTTGCAATCTGAAACTGTGTGCTTGCACACAACTCATCTTTCCAAATGCCTTGCTCACAGGCGCAGAGCAGAGGAAGGCTGCACCACCTGGAGCATGCTCAGCTGCATTGCACTGACCCAAGGGAGCACTGCCAATCCCTGCAAACAGGATTCGTTCAAGCACAAGGCAAGTCCAACTTTCAGTTCACCACCACTAAATAGAGGATAAACTTGCCTGCAGCACAGCAACACAGGCAAAGCAGCACTGCACGCTGTCCTGCAAACACGGCCATTAGAGGACAATCAGCTGGGAGACATTCCTCAAGATTTCAGTGCTACTGTGTTAGAAATAAAAGACAGAAGCTCTTCAAAAATAAGCAAATAAAGTCCTGAATGGTTGCTACGGTAATGATGGGCATGCCAGAATCAGCAGAGTTTAATCTCTGCACAAAATGAATGCGGCACATGAGCAGAGAATCCAGGTGAGCTTTCAGGGCTTGGTATTCCTACATGTATGGAAATACAATAACCTAATAAAAGCAAAAGAAAGATCACACAGACCATCTCTCAAAGGTTTCATGGAGAATATTGTAACTTTTGGTACATAACAGAGTAAAGGACATACGGAAGAATCAAAATTCAAGGGAATTACAGAAAGAAAGATTTTTCCATCTTGACAGCAAAGTATTGCACTCAGTCAAGAACAAAGTTCAGTGTGATCTCGCTGGGGCCACAAATGTTCCAGATGAATTAACAGAAGTCCATTGATCTGCAGGACCAAGCAGGATGTATACTGGCTGAAGATCTGCCCCATGATGCTCGCATCCCATTGCCAGGAAGGCATCTCCCACTCTACAGATAGCATTGGTCAAAACCCGCTGTGAATAACCACTTTATAATGCAAGACACTTACTATGCAGTGGGTCACTGGTAGCAGAGTTGAAAAAGGGACATTCAGATCTGCAATCACAAGCCTCTATAGTCAGCACTGAAAAAACTAGCTTTGTCTCAAAGGCTCTTGTAGACCCAGGAGGATCGACACCAATATTCAAAGAACAGAATGCTGCGATAGGTTAACAAGGGTTAAGGAAAACCAAAAACCTTGACATCTTGCAAATCTATCTGTGAACTGCACAAAAGTTTTTCCTCTTTCATACTCAAGATTGCATTTGTCACACTTTTAGAAAAACTTTTAATGGAAATCTCAGATATGCTCTGATAAAGCCATAAATAGAAACAATAAGCACTGGGAAAACACACATCCCTTACTGACCATCATTTCCCATTTTCCTGCTTTTGAGCAAGACTGCACCAGAGCAAAGACCCAAGGACAACTGGAAGGCAGAAGTTCATCAGAACAGGCACCTTTCTTTTAGATCTGTACTTCACTTCCTTACATAGGCTTCTGGTGCTCTGACAATTCAGTATAGTTACAGCCACGTTTTAACTCAGCTGCCATGCTCACACCAACACCAGGCACACCTCCCACCAGCTGCTCTTCAATGAGAGTACTTATTACTCCAGGAGAAAATCACCTGTGTAGTATCAGACTGCTGATTTTCTTGAGGTAAGAGGTTATTCACATACCTGCAATAAAATTACAGGAACCAGCTTTCTTCTTTTTAGTCTCTGGAAAGGTCTTTTAGTTAAAAAAATAAAGAACCAAGAAAAGTTGAATAAAAGGTGATAAAGCCAACACAGAGACATTCCAATCGTAAATACTTGTCACTCTCAGCATAATGTGCAACCTTCTATATACAGTTACATTTCAAGCATGTTTAAGTATCCTAGAGAAATGCCTTTATGCTGTTATTATTCCTCAAGAGCTTCAGATGAGCTTGGATCCATCTCTATTCATCATGTCAGCCACTCTACAGATAGCTACACACACTTTGCCTGCTCAGTTTTATCAAAAGGCTAACCCTAATTTTTATTAATTCTCACTGATCTGAATAAATTACAAAGCTCTGTGCTCATTTATGTATTATATGCTAACTTCAATCCATATTAAAAATTGAGCAGTGCATTAGGCTTCTGGAGCTGGTTCTTCCATAGGAAGGGCATCCCAAGTATTGCATTGTTGTTTGTAACTTGTATTTCTCCATTGTTTCTACGTGCTGGAATTAGTGCTTAAATTCAAGAAGAAATATCTTTTTGTTGTTGATAACTGCATTCCCAAGGACAAACAGTTGATTTATATAGTAGGTCTTTTACTTTCTGCATGTTGACTCATCTTCGCTTCAAGCTTTTTATTCCTCAGTTTTACATCTGTGGGGTTAGTAAACCTCTCTTAATCAAGGATAGAGAAATATTCTGAAAACCTGGACTTCAAGCCTGATCTGTAGGATTATGGGTTGCGGTTGGACTTGATGATCTTTAAGATCTTTTCCAACCTGAGCAATTCTATGATTCTATGATTCTGTGATTATAGGTTGAATAGATAGTACAACATTCACGGAAATGTTGTTCCAAAACTTTTCCTGAATTCAGGCAGAGAAAAATTCAGTATTTAAGAGGGTAATGTGGGACCTCAACAGAGCTTTAAGTACATTACTGACACCACAGGCCTGATACCTTTGTGCAGACAAACTGAGATTCTGTGGGAGCAGCTGGAAAGGCAAGGTCTTAAAGGACACGATAGAACTCATGGATATGAGAGGAACAGGATAAAATTTTTGAGGAAGGATGGAGCCGTGGGACACTTGTTATCAGCAAAAGACTTTTGGGCAGCAGTTAGCAGACACACCCCAGCACACATGCATGCATGCAGCAGAGCTAGCACAAGAATCCCAAAAATAACTGCAGCTGTATTCCTCTTCTCAACCTGGGAAAAGTGACTTTACCAAGGCTATTGTGGAGCTCTCCTGACAGTGCTTTACACAGTGGAAGGGACTTATGTGCCTGGAGGCAGAAGGGAGATGTGGAGGAGCCAGCCATGATCACTGTAGTGATGGTGCCCAGTGTAGTAAGATATCCAATCTCTAATAAGGCTTTCAGTAGCACATTCCTTTGAAGTCCTTCAGACCATGACAGCAATTAACTGAAGACTCATCTTTCCTCATGTTGTTTTATCCACTCTCACTCGAGATCAACACCTCCTCTGATGACAGTGTAAATTCACACCCCCCAGCTACAGGGAGCTTGCAAAACAACCCGGTTACAATTACAGCCACAATGTGCAGTTCCTTCAGTGTTTCTGGGCTCATTCTGATTGTTTCTCACGGCCTCCATTTTGCAGATGTAAGACTGTACCACTGAATGCATCCAGACATATAACCCGGTGTGCCTACAGATGGGGTGGGCAAGGATGGCCTCACACAACAATGCACACAGGTGTCCTGATTAACTGTGGCTCCTCTTCATAAAGCTGCCATCCATCTCTCTAAAGCTTCCAAACCCATCTCACTTCTACATGGCACATACCTCCACATATTCCAACACCTTCATCCAAATGTATGCAATGTGTACTATTTGTATAGAAGATTACTTATAACAATGCGCAGAGGAAAGCAAGTATGACATCACGTGGAGTATAAACAAACGTGATTTTTAAAAGCTAAAAAATCTAGCTGCAATAGGATTTTCTCCACTTTGAGAGAAATAAGGAGACAGCGAGCAGCAGATAGGCAACGGGGAAGCATTAATCCAAAAGTGCCCTTGGAAGAAAGTTTTTCAAGGTTTTCTGTTTACTTGTTCCTGTTATTTTTTGGTTTGTTTTGGCTATTGTTTTGAAAGTGAGCAAGGATGAGGATAAAAGGGAACTAATTCCCCACTAAAGGGCCTCCTACAGCCCGAGCACGGCGGCCTGCTGGCTGCAGCGCAGCGCCGTAACCTCTGCACGCAGCCACTTGAACAGGGTTCAAGGCAATGACTTCACATGGAGGCAGAGCGCGAATGGCTTTAAACCACCGCAGCAGTGATATAAAATTGCGGCGCGGCAGCAGGGGGGGCCCTGCAGCCTCGCAGCGGGGAGAAGGGGTCTGGGAACAGCCCTCCGCCGGGGCAGGCAGATGTCAGAGGGAAAACAAAAGAGGATCCGAAGCCTTCTCCTCCGAGCATCACCTGCATCCACACATCGCTCTGTCGGCCACCTCCAGAGCCCTGAGGGCACAGCAGTTCACCCCTCAGAAGTGAAAAGGAAGGGATAAATAGCCGCAACCCGGAATTTCTGCTCTGTGAGAAATTCCTGTATTCCGACAGTCCCTTTGTGCAGGAGGGAAATGGGATCTTAAAAGATTCTTGTAAAATTGAAGTGGTGAGGACTCGTTATCAAAATGTTCCATTTTAATGATGCGCTGTGTTGTAGTCTGAGAGTGTTAAAACAATCCAAACGTAACAAAACATAAAGCAAAGCATGTAACAAATGTGAGAACCACACCACAAATGCAAAGTGGGAGCCTGAGCAAATTAAAACATACCAGCATCCTCAAAACGAAACAGTTCAACATTACACCAGCACGGATGAAAGTCAAATGAGTCGCTGGAACGCATCTTGTCTCAAAGTGGAGTGATCAACAATATTCCTACAGAAAACTCCATTTTCATTCAAACTGCATTGAGCTGTTTGAACATGTTGTGACTGCCAGCACTCAGGATATTGCTGCCACCACGACCTCCCCTGCCAAGGTGATGCAGTGAGCAGCACGGTGCTACTCCTCCTGACTGAAGGAAACCCTAAGATCTATATTTTCTATAAAATTGGCTTATTTCTCAGCCAAGATACTGTAAGCAGAGGTAAAGCAAAGCTATTGCTACTGAGACCTCCTTACTGTAAGAAAACATACCAGAGTGCATTTACTGATATGCTATGAAATCACATAAATCATTCTGACAACATGATACTTGTCAAAATAAAGGCATAAAATACGGTTTGAAATAAAATATCTTCGGTCCTGTTTATTCGTTTGCTTACTCATGCCATTTGGCTTTTCTCAATGGGTTTCCCAATCGTTAGGGTGAATTAGTGAGGTTCTGCTGGAAATACCAAACCACGTGCATATTCACAGGCTTATACACACTGAATATCTGCATATAGCTCTGTACAGTCATTCGACTGAACTGAAAATAAAGCTTTCAAAGGACACTTTTCCTGTAATATTTTTCTCTCTTCCAGTATTTTTCCCCTCCCCCCTCAATATTTCACTAGTGCTTAACGGTGGCATGGTTTAAGGGAGTCCTGCATGGAAAGCTCCTTCAGCTGCTTAGCCCAACAGCATAAATTTGATCTCGTAATTAGTATTCAGCTCAGCATCTTGGATAGAAACCAATGTTACAGCCAAGAGGTGGTTTAAATCACATAAATCATAGATCAATGACAGAACTCTAAGCACTGGGTAGATTACAAAAGTAAGCTTTAGTTAAAAATAGATTAACCATTTCCCTGCAGGAATTCCTTCAAAAAAGCCCTGAATATAAAACAAATAAAATTAAATCTGATAATTTTTTTCTAATGTATGCGTATACTAGATGAATTGTTCTTTCCCTTGACAGTTACACACTGATTAAAGAAATGTGTTAACATGCTATTTCAATGGAAAATATTGTAAATTGTGGAGACTTTAATTTTTTTAATGAGGTTTTAATAGCCAGAAAGAACATACCAGAAATGTTGTGCACAGCTAGGTTGATAGCAAACGTCACAGCAGCTAACAGATACTTCTTCAGTTGCCGTTTTTATAGAAAAGGATAAAAATCCTTCTTATGCCAAGAAAAATGTTTTGGAGAAGTGTTTTTAAAGTATTTTATGTTTTTAATTTTTAGCTAATGACGTGTCCAGTTCTAAGAAGTATCACAAGCTGTCTGCTGCCAGTGTAAGCACCCACTGGGGTACTCAGCATCCTGAAGGGTTGCACCCAAGGCCCCCAAATTGTTACAAGTTCAGTGGGACAGAAGATGAGGGGTTGAAACTCTTCCCCTTGACTGAGGATGGAAGGAGGTGCTGATCCTGGAATCAAATTCTCACCTGATGTATACCAGCATTACAACAAATAGGAACTAACAAATTAAAAGCATTTGCTAGCTCCTATGTATTTTACTGTGTTTTCTTATTGAGAGGTCAGACATCACGCCATTGTTCAAAAGAGAAATAAAAACAAAAAACTTTTAACCCTATCAAGGAGAATTTGCACGTCTATTTTGTTAGTTGCAGAATTGAAGCTGAAAACTGTATTAACAGCACCTCAGCCACTCCTCAGGAAGGAGAACTGCACAATTCCGAGCCACCGCAGCTGGAATAATGTACTTGAATTCCTCCCATTGACTGGCAGGCACACAGAAGGCAGAGAGCCCTTTAAACACACACACACACACACACACGCTCACAATTCGAGGCAGTTCAAGCAACATCAAACAGATGAAAGCAGCCTGAACATCAGGCCTCCAATCCTGCCACCTCACACGCTCTGCTTACACTATTTAAATGCAGCTTAACATTAGTTAGAAAATGATCAAACAAGCTGATTGAAACTCAAAATTTCCTAGCCCTGGATTAACAAATTTTGATCAGATGGAGAACTGGAAATACTAGAATTCACCCTGATAAAAAGTTGCATAGTTTTTGAACTGATAGCTGCTATAGCCATAACATGATTAATAAAAAATCTTCCTGAACATCAATACTTGCTTCTAACTTCCTACAAAACACAAAAACATGAATGTAATTGTTAGTCATATCTAAGATTCTTAAAATAAATGACAGTGCTTTCATATGCCTTACATTTGTTTTCAAATACTCAGATGCACCAAGAAGAACATTTTTAAACTTTTAGTGCTTTATGGAAATTACAGCTTTCAATTTCCTAAGGCTTGTTTCGCCATAAGAAGAAATAAAAAAGCAAGCTGCTTGATGGCTATTTGAGGAACAACGTTCAAAACTGGCACCCTGTGTGATAGAAGACTGCAATATATGCAATCAAGAGATAGATTCAAACAATAATAACTAGCTCAGGCTCCAGGGCATAGCAGAATGTGTCATTTACTACAGACCTGAGCCTTTAAACATCAGTCCTGTGAACAGTCCAGTGGAAAATAGATGGCATTGCTCACGTAAGTACAGACTACTCGTACAGGGAAGTTTTCAAAGGCTCTGCATTTTCTAAGGGGCTGAAAAATGCATATCGAGTTTAGTAAAACTACAGAAAAAAAGATCTCTTGTAACAAGCCAAATTGTCAGTGAGATGTCAGGGTTAATTTTTAAAGGCACATTTCCCTCCAGCAACAATTCTCTTTAATTATTTCAATGTGAAGCACATTATCAGACATGTTTGTTCCCTGTTCTCAGCTCTCAGTGGCTGACACAAGGCACACACAAGATGTTGAGTCTCTTCCCTGACACTCACACACATTTAGGTACTGAACCCTTGAGCTGCACCTCCTGCACCGAGCTTCTGAGGCTGCCCCTATATAGCCACAACCCGAAAATGCAGAGCATGGCCCATGGAAGGAGACTCTCACTCAGCACAGGCTGCTTTGTGGAGCACCAGGTAACCCTGGCCAGCACGATGAGGCTACGATACATCTAACAGCCTTCCAGCACAGGGATTTCTCCAGATTTTTTTCTTCTTTGTGGATTAATAGTCATGCTGAGTAGTTAGAACACACAGGGAAGACCAACGAGCATGCTGCTAGCACGCCACCGTGCATGGAGGCTGTAGGACATGGCCACACAGTATGAAAAGTACTTTTATGTTCCTCCCAGTGGACGGAGAACCAAATAAAACATCAGCTCAAAAGCATGAGTGACAATAGGAAAAGTCCAACAGTGGCTTCAAATTAGGTATGTAGAAGAAACTTTAATCTCATGGATCACTTCAGTTGCAGCATATTTGGTCACATATTTCAGATGGGGAAGGTGGGTTTTCCATTTTCTAACATACGAGAGACGTGAATTTTAACTCACATGAATCTGTTCAGCTCTCTCATCCTGGTGCAAGGGAAGTCCAACCCTTTTCTTGAGGGTGAGGGGAGAAGGGAACAGGTTTCGGACAAACTCCACCAGATCGGCAGCAATCTAACGGCCTTTTTTTATACCACCTACAGTAAAACTCTTTATATAGCTAGTCATAAGATTAAAAGCTTTTCAAGTTGCTATCTTGGGAAATTTCTTTCAAGGAAATTACTACAAAGCCTTGTTTTAGTGTGTTCCCCTACTGTGCGTCCTACTGTGTTTTTTTAATAAGGAAAGCTATCCATCCATAGAGGTGTATCCTGTTCTCCATGCTTGAGTGTCTAACAGCAGGCACATACAGTAGACACTCTGATGTTTTGCCTCTTTAATTTTCACTCCATAACATCGATGCCTGGTTTTCCTGACTGCACCTTCACAGTGGTTTAATTATGGGCGTGCGCAGAATTTTGAGAGGGGATTTTCAGCAACAAAATTCAGATGTCACGAATATGCATGATGCGGAAAGATGTTCAGAAGTTTTTACCATAAAATCAAATCCTACTGTGCAGTTATCACAGGATGCAAGGTACGGTAAAATTGGCAAGAGAAAACAAGCAAACACTTCATGACTAAACCAGAAGAGGATAGATAAAGAGATGTTTCATTTCAGGTTTTAAAAAGACGATGGTCTGTTAAATAAAAAAGTAAGCATGCTTTCAAGTAAACAGGACGCAGCCATAGGGTTCTACTCTCAAACTCCTAACTAAATGAAAATAGCTTATGACACCAAATTTATTAGCCCAAGGATTTTACCGGTGATTATGATGAAATTTTTAAGAAACAAGTCAAGCAGCTCTGCAATAAAAGGTTACTGTACCACTCAAATACCAAGCTTGAAATGTCTTTTTGTAATAATGGGCCAGGTACCGGGTTATAAATGAGCGCTGCTCCATTGACTTCAGACGGGGTATGAAAATTGATTCAGTGGAGCACCATCAGTTCTCACCAGCTGAGTATCTGTCCCTGTAATCACAACTAAAAAGATTTCCTTAGTCAATTAAAGGCTTGAAGCCTTTACTCGCTCACACAAAATCCCTGCTGAAGTTGGTGCTAACAATGCATTCATTTAAATCTTAACAAAGTGCAGTACATGCACTGCCTGGTGGCACTGTTAGTGTTTTATATTGAAATACGCGCTGCCGCGATCCTAAGGCACTGAGGGAGCACTACGTACCGTTCCATATTGCCTCACGTGGTCCAGGATAATACCTGACTATCCTCCAATTCTGTCGCGTTTCTTTAGTAACTGACAAAAAAATTAGCACATTCATTATTTTTGCTAACAGGAGTATGAGCTGTACAGAGAAAACATGTACCTATGCTGACAGAATGGGAGTACTTTAATTTCCAAATTACACACATAAATAAATCAAGCCATATAACCTGATAAATGAAAGATTATGAAAATAGTAATATCCTGCAAAATCTTGAAAGGCATCATAATTCCTCAAACAATTATCTTCTGTCATATTTGTGAGTAGCCCATGTAGTTCAAGAACGGAAAATACAAATGTGCTCCTTTAAAATTCATGAAACCACTCATTCTGTCATAAAAGCAGGCATCTTTCATGGCTACTTATTTCACACGGTCTCATAACTAATACTGACAGATACTTGGAATGCAAAAAAAATGAGCACTGGACAAAGAACATGAGCTGCTCAATCTTTACATTTTAATGCTGGAAAGCAAAAATAAAACCATATATTATGTATAGTTAAAGAATTTCTGGTGTAATTAAATTAAAATTTGTAGATAAAAATGAGATTGTACAAGGACTGGTGGTATACCGCTACCAGGATTGGGCTGTGCTGCATCCATGACAACAGGATGGAAGGTTGCTTTTAATACTATTATCTTACATACCCACAGCTGAATGCTAATGCAGCTATACTGAGGAAATCAAGTTTCAGATCTGTATCCACTGAACTTACATCCACTAGGCAGAGAGTTTAAAAGCCAGGCTAGCATACAAAGACTAATATTATAGCTCTGTCAGCTCCCCAAAGGTCAGGTATTTCAAAAGGTACACGCAAATATTAATTGTCAGATAGTTCTGTATGAAGACCGGAATTGAGGCAAAAATCAGGTTTTGCAACCATAATTTTCTTCCAATTCTATTTTATAAAATGGAGGTGCAGAAGAAAACAGAGGAGATAAACTCAGATTAGTTTATGTACTGTACACTGACACATGATGGTTTTGTTTCATATAAACATTGCGTCAGAAAGGATTTTACCTGTTTTTCTCAGTGAAGAAAAGAGACAGAAAATGTGTGGGAAAGCAGCTGGGCAGCCTCGTCTGCCAGCAGATCCCAGCAGCTCAATGGGCCCAGCCTTGTTCTGACTAGGGAATTCAGATGCTGAATTCAGCCTGCCGGGTGCCTTCACAAGGAATATGTGCAACTCAGTGGCTGCCCAAGTCCCTTCTACGGACATTGCTCCTCATTCTCAATTCATCTTCTTCAGGATTTAAAAAGAATTTGCTATAAAATAATATTTTTTCTTTTAAGGTGGACAGTTAGTTTACTGTTTCCCAAATCTAAGATCTCTGAACAGACCTTAGTGAGCTGTCTTGTAAAATCATTGTGTCTCTTCCTTGTTGGTGCCAACAAAATCAAAATGGCTCAGTGAGTCCCCAGGCTAAGAAGCCCTCTAAAGCCTTGTTCTATCAGAAGTGATATTGTGTGACTGGCAACACTGATCCATCTTACAAAGGTGCCGATAACCTCACAAATACTTCAGGCTCTCCTTAGCACTGAGGTAATTTTCAGGCATCCTCGTGCTACCTATTTTTTATTCTCCAACCGACTACACTTCTGAATGGAGAACTACAAACTATTTGATCTCCTGTTCACTTTCCTACAACGGGCTGTAACCCATTGCTACCCAGCTCTACATACAAATTATTTATATAACACGGGTTTATATATTGTTATAGTCTGTACACTTCAGTTTTAGTGCAGTGTAGGTTTTTGGCTTGCTCTATTTTGCTCTTGTTCCTTGCACCTGCTGTAGTCAGGTGTGTCCAACAGGTAAAAATGCTCTGCTTTTTGTTGTTGTTGTTTTTTTCATGGATGTGTCCATAGAGTTACTATATGGGAAACAAGTCTGAAACAAATAAACTAAAATAAGGCATTTCACGCAAAGTCTCTAGTGCATAAGAGGTACTTGCAGGAGACTTCTCTTTGCTCAAAAACATAGCTTCAGTTGGGTAGCAAAAAGATGCTTCATTTAAGGAAGTGTTCAAGGGAGTAACAATGCTCACAATGCTGAAAGCGCTGCCTTGAAAAGGACAGAAAGACAGAAACGTTGTAGTGTTTTATGATACTGTAATTGGAAAAAGTATTAAGTTGTTAGTGGAAGTGTATTTAAGAAAAGCACTACACGTGTATGTAATGGAAAATTAATCCTCAGAGCACTGAAAGTCCCTGAGGATGGAGAACACATCATGAAGTTACCTACTGCCCCAGATTTTCTTGCTGCTTGCTTCTGCTGACAACAGTTGTCTTTTCATTAGAGTATTTGATATCAATTTACTCAGACACAAGGGACAAAAAAGGATTCTACTTTCTTTATCTGAAAGACACTGATCCACAGAATTAGTACTTTGAATAGAAGCCAAGGTAAAATAGTGACATGTTTTCTAACTAATAACCATAGGTGGCTACAGCAAATTGTCCAAAGCCTCTCAAGGCTGCCCAACAGGAGCTACCACACTGCTCAGGAGCAGTTTCTCAGAAACACTTCTTTCCAGGGCAGGTGCACAGTTAGTCTGGTACAGGAGGCAAAAAACAGTCTGTAGAAATGAAACACTGAACAAATTTAGCCACTTTTAAAAATAAACCTTTGAAGAAAGTTACTAATTCTGGGAGACAGTCTGAATGGCTGGAATAAAAATGCTCAGACCTATTTACTACGTCCTCTATTTGAACAGTTTGAGTGTGCAGGCATATAATAGTTCCAATACCTTTACTAGGTGCTTTAAGAGTAGGTATATGATTTGGTATGATTCTTCAGTACTTACTTCAGAAAAAATCTGAGATCATATTGTTTATGAAAAAAATCCTATTTTCTCAGTTCAGTAGTTTTCTACTCTTCAACAGTTAATGCTGTCTTCAACTCAAATTTCACTGATTATGGTCTCTCATGTTGTGCTCTTCTTTTCCTTAAGCTAATCCCCCTGTTTTGCCAAATACTCACCAAGAATTATTTATATTTCTACCACTAATATGTAATTTTTACAAGTCTGGAAAGTTACGAGTGAGACAGTCTGCAGCTCGAGCTGACACAGAGTACCTTTGAAAAACTTGGTCTATAAACACAGCATTGGTATTGTTACAGCATCGTAAAGTCACAGTCATGCCCTGTAAACGTGGAGATGCCCAATTCACCATCTATCTATGTCTGGTTGCTGGCTGGTGTCAGCACAGCTAGGGCGCAGCTCAGCCTTTGCAGCTGAGGTTCCTTATCCTCCCCTGTATATCTGTAGGTGCTTGGGTTCCGCAATCCCCAAATTGGAAGGTATATTGGATTCGACTACCACCTAATGAGTTCAGATATATTTTTCCCACTTTCTTCCGATTCTGTGTTTTCCAATAACTGCTGGACATGCTTTTCTCAGCATTGTTTGTGCTGTGGAGGGGGCCTTTCCCTCCTTGATCAGCTCTATGGCAAAGATCCCATATGGCACCCATGTGGCAGCATTCGCTTTGTGGGATCTGGCAGAAAAGTGCCACATTACCAGTAGCAATCACGGCAATAAACAGCGTGACGACACTCAAAGAAATGAGTTCCAGATTTTTTTTCCTGCAATGTTGAGGAAGCATACCTATAAAAAACATCACTTTTTTTTTGCTGCAACTCACAGTGGTGATAACACAAGATGGGTTTGCAGCACTATGTTTTCTTTAAGGCATCCTCAGAAGGTTTAACACGGTGAGGTCTTGGCTGCAGGTAGCCTACACATGATGCTTCGTAGCGTAAGATCTGAAGAGCAGGGAGAATACATTTGCTACATCCAACTTACCACAATTGAGAGCTGTTTGAGTTTAATATACACTCTTTAGGATTCTCTGCGTTACAGGGGAAGGGAGCTATATAAACATACTTGAAAAAAATGCATTGCTCACATTTTTTAAAAGCTGCCTCAGGCAGTTATAAGTTACATAAAGTTGCTCCTGTTCCTGTTGCAGTTATGCCAAAGTTACCTAAGGTGAATAGCACAAAATGACAACTCCGAACTCCGAAAACAAGGGTTTCTAAATGGGGCCTTTTCACAGATGTAAAATCAGAATATAACTGACAGCCCACAAACTCGGGCATGATTTCAAAGTTTCATTGTAATTATGAGGGTTATTCTAAGAACTTTCCAAAAAAATATACAAAACATCTACGCTTAAAAACAGAGTAATTACCTGTAGATTAGCAGAGCCTGAAAGAAACTATTCTTGTTTTCAGTAGTTACTTTCACGGACTTCATTTAGCCTGACATTGTGTAAAAATGAATATTTGGCTTTACTGAGTATTTATTCCCTGCGCTCATGACTTCTGGAATTGCTTCAAAAAATATCACATTAGAAAGAGGAGAGATATTCTGGGGAAAATTACTCGCTTTCTCTTAACATTCTCCTTCCCCCACACACATTCTCCATTTCCCACACACAAATTCAAGGCACTGTGATACAACATTTCAGGAGCCAAATCTACAGGAGAAATCTAGAAGTAATACTTTAAAGTATTTTAAACTAAACAAGGCAAAAATAAAAATCTCCCCCAACTAATCATAACAATAAAAAGTTGTCCATCCTGTGTGTCTTTCATGAGAGAGAGAGAAATGATTAAAAATGTACCAAGAGCCACGAATGCCATTTTACTGTCATTTCCTTTGATTAACCTTCACCTGACCTCAATCCCTAAGGCAATTTCAGTTTCTTTTTGTTCTTCCATTTAAATTCTTCAGTACACCAGGTGAGCACCTCTCCGTCACTAAAGCGCATTCACAGAGAGCAGATTGTTTCTGGAGAGGATTTCATAGAAAACATTTGCTCTGGAGAATCATTTCCAAAACCTCGGAAGGGACAATAACAAGTCACATTTACTCCAAAACCGGGATTTTTAAATCCCTGTGGAATGATGTAATTACATTTCCCAGGTATTAGTTATAAGGCCACCAGTTGATCGGAGCGCACCAGTGACAGCAGGCAGGGCTCTCAGTGCTGCTGGCTGGCACGGACTCACCCACGTGCTGGTGCTGGCAGCTCTTTGAACATCCCTCCGCAGCTGCAATGGTGTCAGCTTCCACGGGAGGCACAAAATGTAAGCAACTCACCCGCTAGTACGGGGAAAAAAAGAGCTAGCATAAATAAAACCTTAAAAATAGATTATAAACCCTCTGCAGTATGATCCTTCAAGATTTGAGTGGAAAACATTAAATGTTTGATACTTAGACTCTGTTTATCCAACTTCAAACTGTATGTTAAAAAAAGAACTGAAAAGGGGCAGAAAATATCTACAAAAAATTGTATAACATCTGTAAAATACTCTTGATGATGAAATATCAAGGAAGTCTGACCTATTTAGTTCATCAAAAACTGAACTAAGAGATGAGTCGATCATCATCCCTAGGAATTGATATGATGCTGAATAGCACATCTTTAATCTATCAGGAAACGATATCAAGTCAAGTTAAGCTTAGAATCGGGATGCATAGTTTTAGCTGCTAGGAACATCTAGGAGTTACTGGACAGTTTACTTTGGGATGCAGAGATACATCATCAAACATGGCCTTTAATATCATTCCAAAAGGCATTCCCTAATATAAAAGAAGGATTCAGTGTAGGCTTTGTTCTTCATTGCTGTCAGCCAAATGTGTGATCAGACTGGATTCGTAATATCTGTTTCGTATTATACCCTCGATGAATTTCCAGGACTTAAAAATAGGAATTGTACCGAATTGTGACACAGTGTCAACATTTCTTGCAAAATGCCATCCAAAAAACCTCAAGTTGGGCTGATTGAAACTTATGGGCACAGATAATTTAGAAACATTGTCTTTCTTCTGGACTTTTTATTTTTCTTTATCTTGCTATCTGTGGAGAAAACTGGGGATTGAACACCAACCTGTTGTGTTTCAAAGTGCTTGGATGGACTACCTGGGCAGCTGCCAGACTCTGCTGTGGTGAAGGAGGTAACTCATTAACTCTGGTCCTCCCTGTCGGTAATTTTATCCTCCCCAAACTGGCACTTCCTGATAACATGAAGGAGTTGCAGCAGAAGAGTCCTGTTTATCACAGTCATGATCCTCTTCTGACCTTAAATATTTAATATTCATAAAATAATTAACCCAGACTCTTAGAATTCAGCTTCCTTCAACTGATTCACACAAACTCTTCTTCTCTGTCTCTCGGAGAAGATAAACCTGCACATTCAACCACATCGTCTGATCCGCAACAGATTCTGCACAGCTTTCCATCGCATCTCTGCTGAGTTCCAGTAAAACGGCCCGTGCCTTAATGACAGATGTACTCACCTGATAGAGTGCAATACTTAAATGGAGGAACAAAAGGATTTGAAACTGCCTTAGGGAGTGAGGTCAGGTGAAGGTTAATCAAAGGAAATGACAGTTAGATGGTATGCACAGCCCTGGAGATTGCATATATGTGTTTTGTTGGGAAATATTTAACTGCTTTTGCTCTATTTAGAAGAAACCAAAATAAAGTGCATATACAAAAAATCAAAAAAATCAAAAAATCAGAAAATCCATACCTGCCTCTTAGCCCAGTAGGGCTTGTGTTGATGGGATTTGGACTTGCCCATTGAGAGGCAGAGAAAGCCAAAAGATGGCAACTGTTCAAATGGTTTCACTATTATAAAATATTTCACTATTGTAAAATGCAATACAATAGCTAGGGAGCTAGGGAAATTCCATACAGCTGCTAATGAACACTGCCTATTACTTCAGCTCTTACTTACCTTGCTCCCATATTTTTCTTCAATATTTAGTTGGCATCTCTCAAATGGGAACTTGAGCTAGCAAGGAAAAACTACAGCTGGAAATTCTGTAGAAGTCTACAGAAACTCATTTGTGCCTTGTAATGAATCTGATTTGGCCATATTCCTGCCTCATTTGCATTTCCTTTCAACAATTTTCATACATTTGGATTTTCACTTCCAATGATACTTGCAAAAAATGCATGCATGTGGCAAGGGATTTTAAAATATGCTATCTTCAAACGTTTAATCGTAAAATTATTCTAGTATTTGTCCTCAATTAATTAGGGAATTAAACCAATACCATGTGACATATCAATCACAAATAAGTAACACACCTTGGATTCTGAGTTCCAGTTTTGATTAGAAAACCAGCTAGTCAATAGAACTCATGAAAAAAATTAACAACTATTTTTTTTTACTCTTCCCACAGAATAAAAGGTAAAATTCACCAAATGAATTATTAATTATGAGTTATTCATCCAGCTCTACTAAAAAGTAATCTGTTTCTTTTTTTAAGCATCAAAAAGGTCTTTCAAATATAAGTTGCAATAATGAAAAATGGCAGCAGATCTTGAAATGTGCCCTTACCTGGTCTGCAGATATGTAAAAGGTTACAGAACCAGAGTTATTAAACCCCCATCACTCTGACAATTGATTTTGAACACAGTCTGTTGCAGTCTTTATAATGCAAGATCATAAATGTTCAAAACTAATTTATTGCTCTTTGTTCCACCTGGCAAAAATATACTGTCAAATTGAGTTGTGCTGTAGCAAAGATGCAGATTAGCATTTGAGTCTTATTTTTATTCTCATTTGTACATTTCTTTGCAGTTCTGTGTGTGGTTAGAAACACTCACAAAGGAGCAAAGAAGAGGAAGAGATTATGCTGTTTTTAATAAATAGGAAATGTTTGTACAAACAGGAAGAGGTATTTATTTTAAAATTAACGGGGAAAAGTCAGAATGGGTATTTACTGGTTTAGATTTGCCAGTATTGGTATTTCTTGTTTGCACTTTGTTCGCTGGTATCTTCCAGATTTTTAGACATACATAAATAAAAACACTTGCTCTACATGTACGTCCGTGTGTGCACCAGGTGAGGATTCCCCCACCAATCAATGAGGAAAATGCAAAAGCTGTCATCCTGCATGTTTTTCCTAAAATTTTGATTTCTAAGCCAGAACCAATTCCACTCCTAACTTGTATTTTCTGTGTGTTGCAGCTGTCACTGCTCGTACCTATGCCATGGAATTACACATTTCCAAAGAGACAAATCCAAAGAGGAAGAAGAAATGGAATTTTGTGGGGCAGTCCAAGAGAAGTGTGATGAGGCAGATAGATATCCTTCTGAGAACAAGGAGAGGAAAGCCAGCCTCTGCCTGAGCTCTGAGGGATGCTTCTGCCTGTACCTACAAACTGTGTACCCAGATGAGAAGCTTAAAATGTGCCACTGTATATTTTGGTTATTTCTGAAGCACATATTTTCCTGCAAATGCAGTCATTTTTAATCAATAATTATGTGAATAAGTGGGATCTCACAAGGCTGTAAGACAATAAAACATGTTTCCAAACTAAATTTCTGCTTCATTCTTAGGTTATACACTGCTTTTCTTGCTCACATTCTTACATTTTATACACATTGCTCATTGGATTTACTGTTCACTTGTGCTACACGGTCCACTTTACACTGATGTAACAACACAATCTTTTGTAAAGATGAAAGGGTTTTTTTAATGATAAAAAAGAACATTAGAAGCAAATTTATTTTCAGAATAAAATCCTGTCCCATAGAGCAAGCACAGTGATTGAATTACAAGTTTCATAAAGCCAGCTGCTGAAGCACAGAAAAGAAACACACACACACAAAAAAAAGCCCAACAGAAAACAGCAGAGCATTTCAGCATCAAAAATACACCTATCCCAAAGTCTCTATATCTCACAGTAATTTTTCTCAGTAGAAAGATGAGCCTGTAAAATTACAGTTCTTTTCAAAACAACCACATAACACTTTTTTAAATGACACTTTTTAATCTTACAGATTTTATAGTCCATTCTTTGGAACTTCCTCTTTCCATTATCTACAGGCAGAATCATTTAATTGTGCTGGCAAGTTTACTTCTTTTGAATTATTATTTTTGCCATGATTATGAAGAGGAAGCTATCTGACTGTATGCTGGAGCTGCTGCATTCATGGCTTGTAGACATCTGTCTGATATTGAAATTAATTTCCAGTATAAAACAGTTAACAGAATAACCCTAGATAAAGGCAAGAGTAATATTAATTTCAGTCTTTTTGTTGGCAGTGTTGTAAAGTCCATTGCTCAAGTGAAGAGCACTTTCCTGAGCCAGATACAAATTAATTTCACCATTCTTCTTCAAATAAGAGTTTTAAAAGTCAACTAAAGGCTACAACAGCTTTGAAACATGTCGGTGATTGTTTTAATTACCTATCATACAGCTGTGAGATATTGAAAAAGAGAGGGGTTGGGAGAGGAGGGAGAGCAACACCTGGTGTATGAACAGTTGCTTTCCTGACATAAAGAAAAAAAATAGTTTCCAAGCATTTAGACCAACCAAAAGCTCAGCAAAGTCACCACAGATTCTTTTGTCAGTACGTTAATGTGGTATTTTTATGCCATAATACATGTTCTTTTTCTATCAATAGCTACTTTGACTGTTAGATAAAACTACTGAATCTCCAAATATTAAACATATGAATCCTGGAAGCTCTTAAATCTTGCTCTTCAGCCTGAAGTTGGTCCACAAGCTACAGTAAGTTACTAAAGGCATACATGGGGCTCCTTCTTAGGGTCTCTTTCTATTGCAAAAAGCTGACGGCACTTTTACATGCAACTACACAAAAAGGCATATTTTTGTCATTTCAACCCATAACAGAAACGGGATCTAGAGGCTGCTAGGACATCTGATGGCCTTTGACATTCTGGCTTCCAGCCTCTCAGCCATCAGTCAGTGCTGAGGTAACAAAAGACCACTAAAATGTACAGTTGTCATCTCCACGCTACATCTGTTGGCCACGCTGCTAGGAAGTGCTGACCCCATCATTTCACCGTAAACACTGCCGAAATCAACAACAACAAAAACAGAAATGAAAAAGGAAACTGGATGTCAAAAGTCAGGTCAGAGCATTTTATTTGCACATGTGTCAGTAAAGATAGAAGGAATCGCTGAATTAAATTAAATCAAAGCAAACCTGCTAATTAAAACAGCTAAAATTATGTTTGTGAAGATGTGTGACTGGTTTCCTGCTTATCTGCAAATAAGCCTCCCCATAATATAAACATGTTTCCATCTCCACTTCATTTATAATAAGTCTTTAGGCAGATTGTAATTAGTATTTTGAGTTTCTAATAGAAGAGCTATTGTGTTACGGGAGAAATATTTTTCCTGACCATCAGAACATTTATTATTTCAGCTCTGCTCTCAAGGGTTCTCACCTGTTCTTCTCATGCTGGTCAAAGTCTCGTATCCAATTTGACTGAATCAAATTGTTTGGGTGTGTGTCTGAATAACATCATCTTCATAATGTATTGCTTGGAGTTAGCCACAAATGCAGGCATTGTATTCAGCTCCACCTACAAGCCAAACCAGAAATTATTACCAGTTTTACTTGGATTTATTCTGTAGTTTTCTTTTCATTCAACATTGAAAGAATGATCACAATGATCACGTTGCGGAGCAGAAAAACCCTGTGAAAAAGAAACTTTTACACAAAAATGATACTACCAAAAAATCAACTTTTTTTGTTTGTTTTACTTATTCCCAAGTTCACAGCGCATAATTTTATACAAACCCAATTACATAGCTCAGTGATTTACTGGCAAAGCTGGCCAGAAGAAATTATCTGGCTCTAGCTAATGTGTATGCCTATTTACAATCAAAACAAATCCACTGAAAATTGCAAAATGGCCACAAAGAAAGAAAAAGTCAAGTCAGAAACATCAGAAGTGATACAGTATGCAAGCTGAATAAAAGTTCCCCTTATACTGTTTTCACTGGGCAACTAGTAAACCATGTTTACAAGTATGGATTCGGTCCTTCAGATCGTGCACCAATTATTCCATTCAGTATCTCACATTAAGCATGTATGGAGTTTCATTGGCTTGGGAAGCATGGTGTTTTCTTTTTGCCTTTTTCATAATTATTTGTTAAGGATTAGTTCACGCTGTTAACAGATGCATGGGCTGACTTCAGCAGCATTACTCAGATGTTTACCATTACTCACGGGTTTGAGCACTTTTTTTCAAATTCCAGGGTTTAAGGCATCAGGCTGCACGTGTATCACATTAACAAATGGCTTCACAAATGTACTGCGACCTGATGTGGGTATCTTGAACACAAGGATTGCCACCAGTAATGTTGCAATAATGTCCGCATGTTACCTACGCTGAAAAATACCTATTTTTTTGTTGTTAAACATTTCTAAAACAATAAAGAAAGCCCTGGAAGCACACAGGCTCTTTCTGATAATACTTGGTATAAAGTGACATTTCTACACTTGAAATATAAGCAAAAGGCTTATTATTTTTTAATTGCACAACAAATAATTTCAGACTCCTATATATATTTTCCTTGAAATGACCATGGGGCACAGTTCTTAAAGAGATTTTGTTGGACATGGCCCAGAGTTCATTTACTTGCTTACCTCAAAGCAACAGCCTCCTAAAAATACATCAAATTGCAAATATGCTAAAACCCCAATTTTGCTGTAGCTGCATGTGCCAGCACTAAGTCCTACATCAATAAGAAACCCCACTGATGTCAGCATGACTTGTGACAACACAAGATTTCCCTCCCCCCAGCACAGCTATAAAACTGGATCCTTGGTGAGGATGTTTGAATTATGTGGATTATATATGATTAAACAGATTTGGATTAAATCATGGCAATAGGATGGCTTATCAAAAACATACTGACGGAACCACACTGATGTACAGCAATCGAGGTGACCCCATAGACTTATTACAGCCCATAGTGAACTCTGATCAACTTCCATGGATGAGGATTTTTTACTCAGCATAGATCAGGATGCAAGATGGAAGGAGTTAAAATGCTGCTTTCCTGATGAATAGTTTTCATGCCTTAAAATTATGATCCAGGCAACAAAGAGCAATCTTTCTTGCAGGGGAAGCCAATCTCAGCTAAACTCTTTGAGCTTCATTTTATTCACCGGGATGGAAAATATACTTGACTGTGCCTTGTCCTGATGTGCAAGAAAATACAAACATAAGAGAACAACATCTGAATTAAGAAAGCCACCAAAATCCCACCGAATCCAAGTTCACCCTCGTACATTATTACATCATTGCATTATCTCACCTAACAAAAAAAGCCAAAAACCTCTGAATATTGCTTACTTTTTATCACCATATCATTTACGAAGCTTTGAAGGTTGGGTTGTTTGAAATGGTGGTCTTCATTTAACCAATAAAAATAGCCAATAATTTCTTGTGTAGACTTACAGTAGGGATAATCAGAAATTACAGGAACGCATTTCTTTCTCAGCAGAGTAGCAAGGATGTAGTCACAATAACTTTCAGCTAACTAGAGCTATTAACTCCAAAAGCTTCAGGCTTTGGGGTGTTCAGGCTTCTGCCTAAACAAGCTGCAGCTACAGTGTGAGGGCTTTACTGCCTGGAAGTGTGTGCCTCGTGGATACTATACACATACTCATATTTAATATGGGTAACATTTGGGAACCATAGCTACAGAGGTCATGTTGAGGGCAGGGAGTAATAAACACCTTACAGATATAAAAATGCAAAAGGACCCAGGCAGCCAAAATCTGGGGTTTGGCAGCATAACAGAGATAAAGGAATCATCAGCACAGCTTTCCTGCACCGAGGCATTCTGATTTCCGTGCTGAATCCCATGCCTCTCTCCTCTGGATTAAGAGGTCTAGAAGTTCCTGAATGCATACATGACTTTGAAGAGAAAGAGGCAGAAAAGAGGGATTTAATGGCAACAATAATGCTTTTCTGAAGTTTACTTTGAATTATACATCAGCTGAAAAAGATCTTTAGCCCAAGATACTACATAAAAATTTCAAAAGGCTTGCTGGGGGTGGAAAGCTGTTATCTAATCCATTAACGCTTCAAATAGTTTGCACTGCATTGTATGTCATATGAACACAGGGCTAATAAATGTTACGCCCTGCATCCCTAGGTCTGCCACATCTGCCTCCAAGGACCTGCCTCATGTAGCCAGGCTGTGCTGAAGCCACAGCTCTGGAAACGTACCCCTTCAGCACTCATGCTCCAAACCAGGCCCCCATCCTGGCCTCTCCTCCACTAAATACATTTTTAGTAAGATTTCTTTGCAGCTAATTACATTGCCATAGCATCCAAGTACCACACAGTCATGAGACCTAGTTCTCTTAACAACCCTTGGTTTTGCAGAGAGAAGGTAATTGGGAAACACTCTCACATTTGGAGAACTGAGGCACAAGGACAAGGAATACATCCAGCATCTCTGCAGAAGGTCACCAAACAGACAGTGCTCCAGCACTGCATGGCCACGCAGACTATCATCCCCAAAGCCCCTTTCAGGAGGCAGTGCTGGGGCTCTGAACCTCGAGCAAACCTTGAGTCAGGCACCTGCTTGTCTCCCCCCACACTCCCAGCAATGTCCGTGGCCTGGTTGGTACTGCTTGATCGAACCAAGCAGGCCTCTGCCCAGCCTGGGGCTGGGTTTTACACACTTGGCATTCCCGCACCATGAGCTTCCCATACATAGGGGCTTGAAATGAGCTCTCATTTGCCTGTATTTCCTGTGCCATAACTGGTGCGACCTTGCCTGCAACTTGACTTGTCTGAGACAGCTTCTTCTTTCTTTCAGCTCCTCAAGAGCAGAGCACTAACCTATTAGAGCTATTTTCTCCATGCGATTCCTCCATGCAGAACAGAATTACTTTTTAGTTCTAATGCCTTTCATTGAGTACTCTTATCTATTTCCATTTTTTCTCCTAGCAGACTCTTTAGTCATATCGGTGCTCCTTGATGAGCTCTGCCATGACTCACAGCAGTGTGTTGTTGAGAGCCCCATTACTTCTCTTAGGTCACTTCCAACCTTGAAGAGTTGTGCACAGTTCTTCGGCATTGCTCTGTCACTGCTCTGTTTCGTTCTATGTAAGTGTATGGCATTTTCACCAGTTAATTGTTTAAAAGCAACTACGACAAAATCAGCAAATTGAACCCAAGTAGAAAGTCTGAGCCAAGCTTGTGGAAGGAGCATCCAGCTCCATCCCACCTTGCACCAGCTCACCCAGCTTGGTGGCAGGAGCAGGCTCCACCACAGTAGTTTGACAGGCTTTTAATTTATCCAATTAACATAAATTCACAGAACTGCTTCCTGAACCTGTCAGCCAGCTGAACTGAACTGAACTAAGACAACCAGCTGAATTCCGTGGTGTTTTCTGCCTACTATCCTATTGCACAGAGCTGGTGTCTGCTGAAATTGAGAGCAGCCAGGATGAAAAGCCTTTGGCCAAAGGTGCTACTCACTGGAGAGCTCACTTCAGCAACAAAGCTTGCTCAGGTCCTCACCAAAAATGCACAGATGTCATGCGGTCAGCCTGCATTAATTATTATCGATAACAGAAACAGTAGCATATCATCATAAAGGAGAGAGCTAAAACCACAAAAATATGTTTTTTTCATAGCACAGTGATGGCATTTTTAAGTTTCCAGTCCCTCTTCAGCTGTATTTTTAGAGGCATAGCAGTAGGCCAGATCGAGCTGTGAATAGTCTCTGATGGACAGTGAGAGGAAAGAAACCTCTGCCCCTGGCAATTGCACTGACACTTCCAGCTGCAGAGGAATAGCTGCCTCACTACTCATTAGAGATGGGATTTGCCATACACACTCTGTAATGCTCTGTTATGCAAGGTAATGCTGTGTGTATTCTCTTCTTCCAGACAGATGTAGTGTAAAGGCATTCATATTTAGCTCTCCCATCCCCCTAAATCTCTTCCACAAAGGACACTGTCACAACCAAAGCTCTGCAACAAGGAGCGTTTATATATCTGACAACCTTTAAACCCCCAAAGAAAGGAGAAAGGAAGCAGTAAAGCTCTCTGAAGAGCTCTTTGGTGGAACAAGCAGAATTATGAGCAGCAGGAGAAATATGAGTAATTAAGACAACAGTATATCTATATCTTACAGCTGACAGAGTGAAGCTGCAAGTTAGCTCTGGGCAAGGTGTTAGCAGAGGAAAGAACTGAGCAGAATGTTTCTAATGTTATTGTTGAAAAGGCAATGCAGGAAAAAGGCTAAAGGGACAATTTCATTAAAAAGAAGGAAGCGGGTCAGCTTAAGAGAGCAGTGGGATGTAGACCTGTAACATTAAAGGAACGGGTCAACAGCTATCTGTAACAAGACAAGCAATCATTTTGGGAGTTAGCTAACGTGGTGCTCTCACTGTTCTTGAAAGAAACCATTCTTAAATTATCTATCGGCAGGTTATGCAGAAAGCTAAAGCTACACACTAGCACAGCAGTCCCAAACAAAACACGAGCGCAGATCAAAGCTGCAGAAGAGCAAAAGGGAAAAGACACAACCTTTTTCAGTGAGCAGCCCAAAGCTGATTTGGGGCAGCCAACACCTGCACAGAGCCAGTGACAGCCGGGATGCGGTACTGGCCTTTGGGGTGCATCACTGCATCACCATTGGTGCAGGAGCCGAGCCGAGCTGCCAGCTGTGCTGTGCAGGGCTCTAGGCACAGGGATGGGGCTGGATCCTCTCCTGTGCCGCAGCCTTTTTGACAAGTGCATAAACTCCATTCCCCTCCTTGCTGCGGCCCCGTGCAGGGCACGCTCCAGCAATTCCCAGCTGGCAGAGAGCTCTCCTTGGCTCCAGCAGCATGCTTTATAGCAGCCCTCAGGCTGTGTTTTCCATCTAGTATATATAAGTGAATTGGTGCAAAATTTGAGCTTGCACAAATCACAGAGCCAGCACGCAGTTTGTCACAGCCAGGAAGCCCTACTCATGACTGCAGTAGCAGTAATGAGGTGCACTAAAGGAACTGTGGGCTGCGCCCTTGGTTCCTGTAGAAAGCTGGGGTTAGAGCTGGGAAGTGCTTTTAGTCAAGAGGGAAAAAAAAAAAAGACAAACATCAGCTCCCATATCTACACAGATCGAATGTATGGGCTGCTCAGTCACCTGGGGCCCACAGCCAGAAGATCAATGCATGGATATCAGAGGGAGGAGGCTTCCTCCGTGCCTCCCAGACCCATCTGCGTGCAGAAGGAGGTGGGAATCACACAGAGGGCAATATTTATGCTGGAGAAATGGCAGAGGGGTTGCTCCAAATTTACATTATTGTAAACAAGAGCAGCATTTGTCCAAATGATAAGAGCTGTAGCAGAGGCAGAGCCAGAGGGCACCAAACGAGGGTCACCAGCTGCAGCTGCTGCTGCCACCCAAGAAGAGGAGCGGGTGGAATGATGGGGGACAGTGGGGCTGGGAGGTGCTGAAACCTCCTGCTGCAGCTCTCAACGGAGTGCTCTAGGACACCTCTCACAGCACTCGGCATGGCCAAGTGTCTACCCCCACTACAGCTGACTGCCCCAGCATCCTTACCACCCACCTCTTTATTTGCACCACACAGGTACCTGGAAGTCCCAGCCCTACTCAAGCCCCCACCAACAGCTACAGCTCACTGAGCAGCACCAACTCACCAAAAAACACACCTGGAATACACACTCTGCACTGAAGCACAGCATAGGTGCTCCCTCCTCTTTTTCCACTCATTCTCAGGAAGCACAGCAGCGAGAGCCATGGATCTTGGCCACTCCACTCCTTACGTGGCATACAGACTGAAACTGAGGGTTTTCTCACTACAGACTGTTCTCTGCCATTTCCCCTGCTACAATGTATGATTTTCCTACACAGTGCTGAGGGAAAGGCTGCACTCTGCATATTTCAAATCACAAACTCTAATGGCTCCTTAAAATACACACTTCTGTTCAGCCCATAAATCAAAACAGAAAGTCAAATCCAGCTTATAGATCTAAATCCTTTTTACACTCCTGTGTAGCTCCATTATGTACCTACGGTGTCACACCGTCTATATATTTCTGCCTCCAGCCTAACCCACAGCCTAGCACTGATTGAGAGCACCAGAGTGTGGAGCTCTTAAAAACCAAAAAATCAGCACTACTATTTCTCACTTTCCTGAGCACTAAAATGCATCTAAAATTAGGAAAAATGACCTCCTGTCAGTTTGTTGACTTGCCAATGAGTTTATTTACTCACTCATCCCACACAGCAATTGTTTCATGGAAATGCAGAAACATTTAATATTCCACAGCAGCACGAGACTAAGGTACCCGAGCATCACCCCTGTGCCCAGCAAAGACAATGACAGGGCTGAAATCCCTCCTGAGCTGCGTTTTGTAGGAAGGTGAGGATCATTACAATTCTTTGGGATATATGCTGTTACAAAGTGAGCGCTGAATTTCATATTATTATCATATTATAGACGACATTCCTTTGACAAAGGGTCAAAGTTCAGGAAGACATGAAAAATAAGGAAATGGAACCCAGAAACGGTTAGATCTCTAGCTGGCATAATTGGACACTGAAGTCCATGGAACTGTGTCCATTATCAGGAGTGGATGATCTGACCCATATGCTTACTACTTTCAAGTGTAAAGATTAAAACTGCATGCCTAACAGCAGAAACGGGATATACTGCATTTCAGAGACGCTTGGATTTCCTAAAATTCCGGGGAAATTTTCAACCTGCCATCATAAAAACTTCAATGCTATTTACCCAAATTTTCAATCGCTCCATCTAAAAAAAGATGATGAGCAACCATGTGCAGTACCACAGATTTTAATGTAATCTGTTTATAGTTTTAGAACAATTTCCAGAATAGAACATTTTTAAGTGTCCTGAACCTTTAGCATTCTCACTTTGATCATCTCCCATCACGTTATGGTTCAGAACATAACGTTATGGAGCCAGGCTAACGAATCTGCCAGCAATGACATCAGAAAGCCAAGTGACCTGAAAAAAAAGTGTTTTATTTGAGCACCACAGTCTTCTTGAACATTTTCCTTTTTATTTTTTATACATTTTAATTAATGTTTTACTTGCACTGCATTTATTTTGCTTGCATGAAAGCTCAGAGCTAGCTCTCAGGAAAAAAAAAAAAAAAAGACTCCCATTGAAAACAAAAGGAGCCTTATTTGACCTAGGGAAGACTGTAGGAGGTCCTTAGATAACAATAGCTAACAATTCTTTTTTGGTTTGAACAGTTTAAGTAACGAATGAATTTCTTAGGAGGTTAACTCTAAATAATAATTGTAGATTTTGTAGAGTGTGGAAGAGAGAGATTGGTCTTTGACAGAGTTTATATTACTAACCTGATGCGTGCAGACAGCTGCAAAAATGAAGTGATACCAGTGATAAAAATACTCTTTCTGCATTAGGCATAGTAGGAAAGGGCAAATCCTGCTGCATGCATGCAGCAGTCCTCATACACGAAGACAGTGACTGAATAAAACAGCACAAATGAGCAGAGTACTTACCTATGTACTGTGTGTTTGCTTTAAATATTTTTGAGTGTCTCACATTAAATTGCATATATATATCTTATATTCCTTCTAAAAAAAACTTAGCTACACCGCAGCATTTATTGCCCTGTTAATATAAGCCATCTTAGAAATGGCAAATTAGTTGATAAAAAAATTGTTGCAATGATACCCCCCCTTCCTCTTTCTCTGATGTAGGAATAGATAATTTCTAGTACTAAAAGTGATTAAATTTGGTGGATTTCCAACTTGTATTTTAACAATGCATTACCTCCTGAATTGCTGCATAAATATTAATAGACAGACTGATATGGAACTTTTGCCCGTAATGCCCTTGGAGAACCATAATCACGGCAAGTGGAGCAAAAGAGATGAGAGAGTGTGCTGAGATGGTGGCACATCCCCGAGCTCCACAAAGCTGCCCTCAGTCCAGCACTTCCCATGCAGTGTCACAGATGAGAAGCATCTCAAAGCCTAGGCTTTGCTGCTTTGCTCAGTAGGAGATGACACTTGCCTAGAATACAACAGAGAAATATTTCATTGATACCCAGAGGAGCTGCACTATTTTTATCCAAATTAGCTACGCTTAATTTTTGACATTGCGTGCTTTTAAATTTCATCTGCAGATGGTTGTTAGTTAGATCATCTCCAGAACTATTGCACAATGCTTATCTGCTTAACAGCCCAGTGAGTCAATCTCATTAAAAGCCATGGTTGTACTGGCTACCATTTAAAAGAGGTGCTGCCGAACCAGTGAAGCCATATTCAGCTTTCTTGAAAACTGGCCAATGGACTTCATGGGCTGACACACAGCACAGCACTGGGAAAACCTTTTTGGATAGCCATCCAAGTGCACTGTAAACATGTTTGTGTTCCTCGAGAAGACAACAGCACTGATTTTTGTCACTGTTAAGTGAGAATCTCACTAGAAACCTTAGAATTTGGCAGTACGAAGTGCAAGGAGAAAGCTTCCTGTTTGCCAACACCTATTCCATAGCTGTATTTTGGACACTGGTGAACAATGCCAAGGGCTAATTTAATTTAACTTTCACCAAGTTAGAAAGCTATGAAAGTTTAATCACAAATGAACTCCAGTGGGCCATTTGGTAGCTCACAGACAAATGTTCTCATTTCTATTCTTTATAGGCAGTGCTCAAATCATCATAAACCATATTTAAGGAGGAAGAAATTTCATGAGGGGAGGGAGCTATTTTACATGGTAGAATAAGAGAAAAAGGCAACTTACTGTTTTAAAATTTAAATCTAACAAAATTACCAGAAATACTGCTGGAAAAGAGAACACTGAGAATTCATTATTTTGTTTCAAAGTTAGTTTATCATAAATCTGCCCTCTGACACGTAATAACTAGTAACGTTTCGGAGGTTATTTGATAGTAAGTTCAACAGTGTAGGTGACTGAACATGTGAGCTGCATGATAATGAGTCCCAGGGGAAATCAGGCTTTAGGATGCAGGGTGAAGCATCCCTAGGCTTGTATTCAAATGGAAAAAACATATTCAAAAGTTTATTGTTTATCTCATAAGAACATCAATTATTACACAGTCCTTCGAATCAAATGTATAAGGCACGCGAGAGAACTTATTTTCTGGGGGAAAAATGCCTGATTTGATCCAAATTCAAAAAATCCTAATAGCTTGTACACTGAAACGCACTGGATGATTTTGATATGAAAAGTGAAGGGGAGTATTTGGGTTTGTTCAGAACTAAAAGGCACAGCGAGTCAATTTGTTCTTGCACCAGAATCTAGAATCAGGAGCTATAGAGCATTAAAGCCAGTTGTTTTCAAATCTTCTGCGTTTCAGTACAATAGAGTTCTTTAAGTGTGACAAATATAAATTGCACTACTCGTCCTGAATTTAATTTCAAAAGTATGTTGGCCGTAATTGATTAATTCATAGTGTACAAACTAATTTAAAGCCAATAATGAGAGCAAAAGATTTTATTTTTCAGTGGGGAGGCGTGGTATATACATCACACTCCAGCAGTATAATAGATCCCCACCTCTCAGCTAGTTAAGCTCTTAAATAGTGAATCTGATGCTGCCCTTACCGAAGTCAATGGTAGTTTTGTCATTACCAATAATAGAAGCAGAATTGGGCCCATTAGCTGTGCCGGAAAAGCATGTAAGACAGAACTTTTTTTATATAAACTCCCTGTATCACAAATGCCAAGGGCAGCCAGCATTCCAAGCCCCTAACTACCCCTCTGCTGGCAGCCTGCCACCTGGGCTGCATAGCGATGCACCGCCCCGCAGCACCCACCTCCCGCCTGCCCCCAGTGCTGCAGGGCTGCAGCTCCACGATTCCTGCTTGTCCCCAAAAAACTTTGTGCACAGTGCATTGTCCTATTGGTGACCTTGGATACATCATGTACTATTCCAATATCAAATTTCTATCTTAAAAGAAACATCAGAGAGATTAGGAGTAATCCAGATTAACTCATGCTATTTAGGTGTATAGCCACACCTGCCTAGCATAGCTGCCTTCTTTTAACGTAGTTATATATTCCTCTCTTTAACAAGAGGCTGCAATTTTATCATCTGCTTTGGGCATTGAAAGCAAAACCAGACTGTACTTTCGTACATTTCAATATCCAAAACCCATTTTCTGTACATCTTTTTAAGCTATTCTCCCTTTTTTATTCATTATTTAAATTGTTACATACCCTATTCTTAAGCGGTGAAAAGTTAAGCAGCATATATCTTACTCAACATCACTCTATCAATCCGAACTCTTAATATTATGATGGCTTTTTCACAGCTGTAACTGGCAGCAGTTTACTGACACACGGTAAATTCTAATTATCTCTAAAACTCTCAATTCCATATTGACAAAAATCAAAGATTGAAATGCACTTGACAAGCTCTGAAATATTGAATGAATGCTTGTTTATCTGCTTCCAGCACGGCTATTTTCCACACCTTAGCTCTGGGAAAACAACAGCATTTAAAAAGGCACCCAAGGCAAGGATAAATAAAAGCCAGCAAGCAGGCAGTAACGCTGTCTGAAATGCTTTTTACTCTTCTTAGTGAGGAGTTACTGCAAGGAGGACGAACAAAACCAAAAGCTAACATGATCTGGAAGGTTACAAAAAAATACCCTCAGAACAGATGGATAACTTTCCAGATTCCTTCAATAAATTACCATTACGCACTATCCATCCGACCTTTTTTTTTAATGTTTACACAAGTAAGACGTACAGAGAAAATTAGAGCCACATTAAAATACGGAGGACATGAAGAACGGCCAAGGAGACGTTCATACAAATATTAAATAAAACTCATATAAAACAAGCGGCCAGATCGGCAGTGAACTTTTATTGTCGTTGCAGAAAACAGCTCAGGCTGTGTGCTGCTCGATGAAGTTAGTTCTGCGTGGAGCTGCAATATTAAAACGTGCATAAATCAGCCCGCTCATTTTCCTATCAAGCATAAAGCTTCTGTCTGCTAGTTATCAGAGGTATTCGCAGATACACACAGAGCGAGTCTATTCGGGGTCCTTCCTCTGTGTGGTCTTTTAGAACTGTCGTTATCAGCTTTCTGTTTATTATTGTGCTCAGTTTAAAGGGAATTTGCCAAGTGATCCCTGGACTCCAATCTTTAGGCCTGTTGTCAGGACAAATTAATTTCTGTGGAAACCCACTGTGCCTCAGATACCATCTAGGAAATGTAGGATTAATGGAGTCCCTGTACAACAAGCTTTGTAGTGTGGCTGCTGGGGGAGGGGAGCGAGTATTGTGAGGAAGTGAGGAATAACAAAAATAAAGCCGCTACACTTTGAGTTACTTTGGGGGGACTTTACGCTTTTTCTTACACAAATGACATTAGGAATACTGAAAATATAGTGTAGCAAATGAATACAAACATAGAACTTTTTTTTAACAAAACAAAATGCGTATCAGTAAAGACGACGGAACTGAGATCTAATTATCAATATTTTGTATTTCACGTGGCCAAGCCAATCTCTCTGGTAGGTGAGGTGGGCTACGATATGAAACAGCCTCCCGTGAATCTGAGCAGAAAATAATGAAAGTCAACACATGATCTTTTGGAAAAGGGGTATTACAGCAGGGTTTTCTACAGGGCCAGGTCACAGCTACGTTAGCTGGCATTTGAGACTCTTTTAAAATTGTATATGGCTTCATTTTTTAAAATGTTCAGCTGTCACTGCTCTTCTAATAAGTATACTTAAAAAGAGACTTTCCCACCTAGGAAAAAAGTAATTGTTTTCTTAGGGAAGCTAAACTAGAGCTAAATTTAGAGGTAACAGGTTAAAACCCATCTGCCTTCATATTTCTCCTTTGTCCACAGTAGAGCAAGAGAGAAGAGAAGAGAAGAGAAGAGAAGAGAAGAGAAGAGAAGAGAAGAGAAGAGAAGAGAAGAGAAGAGAAGAGAAGAGAAGAGAAGANGCCGCAGCCGCGCCTCTCCCAGGGACATTTGTCATCCCCTGACCTCCGCGCTGACCCCTCCTCTCGCTCCCGGCCGCTTCCCGAGGAGCCGCAAACTTTCGGCCGAGTTGTCCCTGGGCTGCGTTGCCCGACGCGACCCGCACCCGAGGACCGGGACCGCACCCGGGGAGCAGAACCGGGGGGCGGCGGAGCGGGATCCCGCGGTGCCCCCGGGCAGCCCCGGCCGAGCCCCATTGCGGGCAGCGCCGTGCCGGAGCCCCGGCGAGAAATTCCCGGGGCTGTTTTAGTGGTAAAGTAGGAAAGCGGGGCTGGAAGGGGGCCGGGGGGAGCTCACCTTCTTTCTATCAATTTTCTCATTTTCTTGAATTTTCTTCGGATCTGTCTTCTCAGGGAAACTAATGCCTTAATGACTTTCTGGTAGCTGCAAGCCTTCTTTTATTTCTGCTAAATATATGAAAATGTATGCAAATTTAAATCAAGCTTAACCTAGGCGCTCTTGCAATATATTTAATGGAATTTCAAACCAATAAGGGCACCGCGCCGCGGCCGCCCGTCAGCGGCACCGCCACTGCGCAGCGCGGAGCCCCGCACGGAGCGGGACGGCGCGTGGAGGGGGCACCGCGGGGTTACGGCCGCGCTGAGCGCCTGCGGGGGCTTCTCCGCGGGTTTTAGCGGGTTTTATTGTTCGCTTGTTTGTTTGTTATTTTCTCTCCTCGGGAGCGCACAGCCCGGGGCAGGCGCTGGGCGCTCGGTGTGACGCGAGGCAACGCGCGGCACCTCGGGGAGCGGCGGGGTGTAACGGAGCGGGGGGACGCGGGGCTGCTGGGACGCGCTCTCCGGGGTGGTCCCGCGGCCGCCGTTCCCCCGCACGGCACCGCCGCCCGCCCGCCCTCCGCTCCCCATTTAAGCGGTGCGCTGTGGCGCTCCCCGGCCCCGCCCGGCGCGGAAGGAGTTAAGCGGCGGGGCCGCGTCGCGCCCGGCCCCAAAATATAATAAACGCGTGATAACAACACCGTTCCTCGCGCTTCTCGGGGAGCTCCCCACCGCATGGAGCCGCGCCACCGCACCGCTCACACCCGCACACCCGGAGGAGCTCCGGCAGCCCCGCACCGGGCACAGCCGCCCCCGTCCCCCCACGGAGAGCGGCCGCGGGGACGGCGCTGCCTCCGCCGGGGGTCTGCCGCTCCGCCGCCGGCCCCGATCCCAAGCCGGGAAGGGCGCTCCGAGCCGGGGGGTTCCGAGCAGTGCCCCCCGAGAGCGGCCGTCCCGGCCGAGCCTGCGCCGGGCGCGGGGACTCCGCCACAATGACAGCTCCTCCACTTCAAAGCCGGCCTTTCTCTATAGCGACTTCTAGCTGCCCCGAGACGGTAGGCTTCCTTCGGCTATTGTGCGAGCTTTTTCGTGCCAAAGATTTAGCAGGAAAGGAAAGAAAGAAAAAAAAAAAAAGAAAAAAAAAGAAAAAAAAAATAACGCCGGGGGTTCGCTGGGGAACGGGGAGCGTGGAGGNAGAGAAGAGAAGAGAAGAGAAGAGAAGAGAAGAGAAGAGAAGAGAAGAGAAGAGAAGAGAAGAGAAGAGAAGAGAAGAGAAGAGAAGAGAAGAGAAGGACTTCAATAGGATTTTATTGATCCTTTTCTCACCTTTCAGTTTTTCATGCCTGTCCATGGTTAGATATACAGGTTTAATATCTTACAAATGTGGAATTCTTACCCTTATTGTTTTCCCTTACAAAATAAATCGGCTGAAAATCTATGGGACAAAGATACCAGGCACACAGGGCCACATTCTGTATTGTTGCCTCTTGTGACTCCCCTGCGAAATCCGTGAGTAAATCAGCCCTGAAGTAACCCTAAAGTAGTACTGAAATACCTAATGGATTACAAAAGAAATGAAAGGTACCACTCCCTTAAGGTCAAACACCATAAACAAAGTTTGACTTCCTAGCATGCTGCTGTTACGATATTAAACTGTTAAGAGCAGTGCTAATTGTGCCGCATAGAACAGTGCATTTCCAGTGCACTTCTCAAATCTTATAAGACTGACAAATGCAGGTGACGAAGCTGCAGCAGAAGGCTCCTTTAACATATCCTTCCCGTCTGCAAATACCTCAGCGTACTCTGCTTCTCCTTCAGAAAAACAGGCGCAGTAAGAGAAAGCATGGTGTTTGTGTGTTGCCACACTGTGTTTGGAGCAGCATTTAGGGAGAAGATCAAATTGGGGAAAGAATTTTATTAATCTCAAACTCTCGTGCATCTGAGACTGCTTTCCTTATATTAAATATTCCAACTGAGTATATTCTTACCTAACTAAAGCATTTAATCTTGAGAGACTTTATGTGCCAGTTTTTACCATTACAGAAATTGAATTAACTCCGTAATTATGAACACAATTACCATTGAATGTTACATGCAATTTGGTGGTAGTAGCTACACAGCACACGCATATACATTGTTTTTTCATTAAAGACTTACTCTGTACAAGTGTTTAATTGCAGTAAGCGTGTTACTTGCAACCAGTGGGCTGGAATCCCAGCTGATGGAGGGTCACCCAAACTGTGACAGTTTGCCATAACCGCCAGCCCAGCACCATTAATTCATTCTACTACACACTCAAATCCACAGCAAAGGCAGTGAAAGGATGCCCAGTGATTTATGCATGGAGGAAAATAAAGAAGGAGGGGAAAAAAAGAAGGAAACAAACTTGAGGGAGGAAGGGAAGCTCTGTAACGTCTTTAAAAACTTTATGTACAAGCACTGGAAAAAAAAAAAAAAAAAAAGAGCTGCTAGTCAGAGGAAAGACTGCACATGATTGCCACAGCTCTGCTCTTAAGAGCCCTCTGCAACAGGCATGATGAATGGATGCTTCGGGGTGGGGCCGGGGGGTCAGAAGGCACGACCCGTGCGTCTGTGCAGACACGCCGCCTGGCAGCACCGCCGCGCAGAGCCAGATGCAGGTTGTGCTCGGAGCAAGCAGGGTGGCTGTGCGCTGGAGCACTGCCAGGCAGATCCTGAGAGCACTTCACTGCTCCTTTAGAAATGAAAGTGCGTCAGTTCTTCTGCAATGTAAGGATGCAGCAGCCTGTGGTCAGCCAGGGGCCCAAGCACATACGCTTGTTTTTTTCAGACCAAGATGGCTAAAAGCAAAGTTTGGGAGCACGGTCATAGTGTGGTCTCACTCGGGAATGGGAAGATCAGAGTGGCACATAGGTGTCTCTGCAGCATCCGCAGAAATACACCGGGCAATGGTCACCACACATTCACTTGCTGTTGTCACACAGTTCAAACATGTGACATCTCCCGTGCCACAGCATTTGTTGGCTTCTTACTGATGATCTCTGTTCGTGCATTCATCCCATTAGATTGATACACTACGTCTCCTCGCACATTGGAGCTCAGGTTGCATCACTACCACACTACTCTATAAAGAAGGCAAACTATTTCATATGGGCTAAGACTATTTCAGAAATTATGCAAAATAATTCTGATATCACTCATGCGATCTTTTGCTCAGTCCAAGCAAATCTGCAGTTCATGTAACTCAGTCTAACTTCCTGAATACCAATACTGCTACATCAATTTATGTCAGTTGAAGGTCTGACCCAAAAACTCTCCTCAACCTACTAAGAACCCACTTCTGCTGACACAGTAATACTACAGTGATCTCCAGCTTCACCTGCCCTTCTTTCTATACAAATCTTTCCTACCTACAAGTGCACACATGGGCGAGAATCCTGCAACACTGCAACCAGAGCTTTAGCAAGAGATATCCACGGACAACACATGCACAAGAAATCAACACCGGTTTATGATAATCATCATTCCAGTAATTTAGAATCAGTTACCCATGTGATTTCTCTAAATACAAAGTGATCTGCATCTTACAAATCTGAATTCAAAACATGGTCATGTGAAACATCAAAACACGGAATGCAGTTACAGCTCAGTCCTTGGTGGGTGCCAGTTGCTACTATAAAACTATCGCATAGATCATTTATTCAGAAGAGGAGAGTATAGCAAGAACAGAGGTTGAAGCATTTCCAGATTTGCCAAGGAATAGGTCTTACCAATGAGGTAAAACATTTAAGCTTTAATGGAAAAAATATAAATGCAAAAAGGAAACATGAAATAAGCTTCTTATGGAAATTGGTGCCTCATAACAAGAATGGTACATGCATTTTGTAACATATCAAGCCCCCTGGACATGTACTTTCATTGCTTCCTCACTCCTGGCACAGTAACCACAACAAGAGTTATTTAATGGCATTGGTGAAAGTTTTCCAATTTGGGGATATGCAATCAGTATCTCAAGAAGGGGAAAAGATTTCACTGGGAGAAAAATGGGAAGGAAACCAACTGCTGCATTTTGCTGCAGCTAAGTTTGCACAGGCTGGAGAAATCTCTCAACTACAGTAAGACCCCCATGCACTGCAATGTAGAAGTACTGCAATTCTAGTCACATAAAGCAAGTCCTGTGTAAGCCAGAGCCACAAGATCCCCAGCTCCCAGTTCAAAAGGAAGCCCCTGTCTGACCCTGGGCACCACCAACCGCAGCACCGCATCCTGCAGCCATATGATGGGACAGGAGTGCTCCTCGCACCCACAGGCACAGCCAGAGGCCTCGGAGCAGCAGGACCACACCCCAGAAGCCCTCGTTCAAAGTCCATGAAATATTCCCGATGCCAGGGTGGGGTCTGGATACATCAGCAAATGGAGCTTTGGGATTTGTTTTCCCAAACAACATCCCGCTCTGCTCTGCTGTGGAAGAAATGTAGTCCTTATTCCTCTTTAATATTCATACAGTACTGAGCTACATTAAGAGCGAAGTTTTAATTTCAGAAACATTCTGACATTTACAAAGCACAGATTCCAGCCCCGGTTTCACACTAGGTTTTTTTCCCATTATCGCTGTTATTACTAGTGTTAGTATCACTGGAGAAGTGATTAAAAGGTCCTGGATATGTTGCTAAAATAGCCTAGATCCTCACTTCAACATCGAGATGACTTCTGTTATTTTATAAACAAGAATAATGGAATTTGAAGTGCTGCCTATTCCTGTCTTCATTCTGAAATAGAGGTACTTTCGCTATTAAAATGGTCTGTGAGAATAATTCCAGATATTTGAAGCAGAGGCAAAAATATTTCTTATACAACACCGAGCGCTATCCAGATCAGCTCGGAAAATGTGAATGTAATAAAAGGCCAGGAGCAGCCAAATCCTGCACATTGACAGGGAAGTCAGGGAGAGAGATATCCCATGGACGCCTACAGCATTGGTCCCCACGTTTATTTTCAGGTGCTCATTGCTGAAGCACAGGCGCTCCAGGCTCATGATTTTACAGAAAGGGCAGTTTGAGCTGCAATTTTGAACAATGAGTTTTTGCTCACGGAGGGAGCCCAGCAGTTTAACTACACGTGTTTGTGCATCAGCCCTCTTTTCCATAGCGTTCACTAAATAGAAATTCAGAAGTCTTAGGCGTAGATTAAATGCTTTCAAAAATCAATTCTAGGCTGGCATATAAGTTAACCGGTCTGACCTTGTGATTTACAGAGTAAACACTTCTTTAGGAAACAAAGTGTAGGAATATTTTATGTTTCCATAATTATTTGAGATAGTACCACACATAAAAATGAGAAAACGTGGCAATATTTAAGGACGTTTGTCTGCTGATAATTGCTTGAGGTATTAAAATAGGACTCATTCTGAGGTTTGAGATATTGTAATATTAAAATACGTTAACAAAGGCAATATCCAGTACACAGCTCAGCCAAACTGCACCAAATGCTTTGAATTTCACCTGGCGTTGTGAAGAAGATAGCCACGTAACCTGGTTCCTACTTGATCACTCCAAGCATTTAACTCGGGAAGCTTAATATCAACACATAGAGTGATCAGGGAAGCAGCAGCATGATCCGCAGTTATTCTGCTGGCTAAAGAGCATCTTCCAAGCTACTGTAGGAACCGTGCAGAGCAGTCATAAAACACACTTCTTCAGTTACATATTCCTAAGGATGGAGTGCATATGTAACACCCAAGTACTAATGTGCCTCGCAACAGCGTTTTTTTCATTCTTACTAGTGTCAACAGCAGTGTAACCCCAGAGCTTTCAAATAAACGTTTGCCTTAGTTTGATCATATAAGTGTGCTACCCCGTAATTAAATCCAGTTTGTATTTGTAAAGTGCACACCGAGCAACACTGCGCGCAGAGCTGAACCGCGCCGTGTTGGTATCCACCAGCTCTCCGTGCTGGGAAATCCATAAATTCATTTGTCAGAGGTAGGAATACTTACACTCAATTCCTGCTCAATCTTTTGAAACGGTTTGCTCAAACTCCTGACATAGCGTTTTGCTCTAAACAAATTTCTAGACAACCCTGTGATTTTCCATCTCTGAAAATATACTGTTTCCCCTCCACGAAACTAGAACAGAGGGTCTGAGAGAAAGGAAATTATTAAGCATTCTAGTGGGTTTTTTCCAACAAAAACTAAGATAGAGGTCAATGAATAAGTATGTGCAGGCTGGAACTTAAATCCTCTGGGGTGACTGTAGGCTAATTAATAATTAATGCCAGAGACATGGTGTTTGAAATGCAGATGTGATAACTGGAGGCCTGGCAAAGCTGTTCAGAGGAAGCAGATTTGGATGCTATAGGGAATAGGCACTCCCTTGCCGGCTGGCTCTGAAAGCAGACCTGGGTGCAAAGCAGGGCCTATGGTTTAGATTATATTCCCCTCAGCTGTTAATTACCTGAACCTACTTTGAAGTTTTTCTCTTTTTATCCTCTGCATGAAAAGAGATTGGTTCAGCCAAGGGACTTGAAAAAATGATCAAATACATGGAGTAGAGGAGGGGAATAGAACTTCAGATATAAAGAAGATAAGGAAGAAAAACACTCAGGGAAACATACAAGAACACATTAGGAAGTGCACGAGTGTGGCTGGCTGTCGGAGCACGGCGTGCTGCTCTCGGTTATTCCAGCCATTAAGTAAACCCCTGCGCATTCTATGAACAGATTTGTTAAAAGGAATCTCTCTCTGTATGTATACAGTTTACATTAATTATTTGATGAAAGTACCGTAGGTGATTTTCTATGCTATTTTTAATTCAATAAAGTCATTTAAACCTCCTTATGTTTGGGGCTATTTAATGAGGTGTGCAACATTAACAGAATCACCAATGAGCTGTTCCTACAAGGATTCAGATTTTGCAGAAACCGCTCCTTCTCGCGAAGGAGAGAGGCACGGCAGCACCGGGTTCTGCACTGCGAGCAGAGGGGCAGGTGCCGGAGGTCTCTCAGCCCCACGGGCTATTTCCACAGCGGGCACTGAGAGCGGGCAGCTGGGGCCCGGGCACCCAGGCTCCAGGCCTCGCCGATGGGAGGGAGAGCCCTCAAAGACTCGTGGAGCGCCGGAGAGCCTTTTCTGCAGCGCCAGCCGGCCGCTGAGCACCGCGGCCGCGGTCGGGTCGCGCCGAAGGGCTCCGGGCGAAGTGCGGGCAGCGGGGCTCCGTGACGGCTGTGCCGGCGCTGGCAGCGCGGAGCCGGGCGGGCTGGCTGCTCCTCGGCCGTTCTCGCTTCGCGGGGGCACATCGCTCCCTGTTCAAAGTGTCTTTTTGTGACGCTCTTCCCCACTCGTTAGAGCGCGTCGTTTCAAAGGCTTCCACCACGAAACTTCCCAGCAACTTCACTAAAACCCTGTGAACAAAACGGGCAGGGGGGTCTTCTCTTTTTTTTTTTCTTTTTTTTCTTTTTTTCCTTTCTTTTTTTCTTTTTCCGGGAGTACGGCAGGACGAGGCGCTCTGCCTTACGTCACGCAGCCCAGCCCGCACGCACACACCTGCACGGCTCTCCCGCTGCTGCGCTCCGGGTGGAGCGGGGCACCCCCAGCCCTGCCGCCCCCGGGCGCTCCGAGGGCTTCGTAACGGCATCGGGGCGTTAAGGCAGTTTGATATTAAATCCCGCTCATTTCCTAGGTGAGGGCTGCGAAGTGAGTGTGAGGCAGCATTAAAAGGGAATTGAATTTGCATTCCTTCTGCTACAGGCACATGTTTACATGACCTTTAAAACAGAATTAAAGCTGTATCATCAGCAGCTGTAGGCAATTCACATTACTAAGGCAATCAAATCAGAAGGCTAAACTAACTATAAAACATAAATTAAACTGATAGAGAATCACCCTAATTCACTCGGTTTACTCGCAGTTTACTTATTCCCTACTAGTAATTTCGGAGCAGTTCGCAGAACGGGGAGCACTCGGAGGTGGCACTCGGTGCCGCTGTCCGGCGGAGGGGCGGCCCCGGAGCACAACAAAGGCACAGCCGATACCGGCGGAGACCGCGCGGAAAGTTTGCGCAGGGTATTTCCCGGCCCCCCCCGCCGCCCCTCACCCCTCGACTTTGATTTATTTCTATTTATTCCTAGCGGGCAGCGGAGCGCTGGCACGCCGAGGGGCTGCGGCTCCCCTTTAATGGCTCTTCTCCCGTGCGCGCTTCGATTTGTTCTCGGGACTGCTCTGATTTATGGCTCTCCCGGCTCCGCACGTGTGCGGCCCCGCTCCCCTCCCGCTGCCCCCCCACCACCACGGGAAAGGGCCGCCGCGGCCTCGGATGGCTTTAACCAGGAGAAATAGGTGCCGGGAGAGAGCACGGCCGCGTGCTGCTCGGTGCTGGCCGCTCTCTTCACGCAGGCCGGGGCTCGGGCCCTGGGGCAGTCCCGAGGGCAGCGGGGGTGGGGGGGTCGGGCAGGGGCCGGGCCAAGCCTTTGTGCGCTGCGCTGGGGGCTGTCACCGCGCATCCACCTGCGCGGCACCGTCCCGTGTGGCGAAGCGAATCGCAGAACCCCGAGTCTCGTGTCCCTGAGCTCTCCCTGGCATCGCCCGAGAGCGATTCGCGAAGGAAACGTCTTTCAGCGGCACAGCCCGGCCTGAAAGTTGCGATTTTATAACGGCTTTGATTGGCGCGACGTGGATGAGACGGGGAGTAAACTTGCCACTAAAGTGTAAACATTTCATCTGCGCGAAAACAAAGAATTAGCGGTGCCACAGAGGTATTTCTAAGCGTGAGCCGAGGAGTGATGCGGCACCTCGGGCTGCAGGAGGCGTTGAGATCCCTCTGCAGGACCGCGAGCAGCACAGAGCGATTTGCGGGCTGAATGAGAAAGGTGGGAAAACGTATAGTTAAAAATAAAAATAAAAACACACATTGAAATTCTTCGGTAAACCAAGAAACAACGACGCAGGGATCTGTCATCCTCGGAGCAGAGCTATTTGTCTTCGATGTCTCATTAGTCAACAGAGGTTCAATAGCACGCGGGTTGGTGCTATTTTCAAATCCAAGCCACTCTCCTTTCAATATGCCCGAGCAGGACTCTGCGTTCGGGAATTGTATTTTAACTAAATAATGAAAATGGGAGGTGGGCCCTGGGCTGCGAGGCGGCCCTCGGCTCCCCGCTGCCGGCGGAGGGGGAGCACCGTGGGCAGAACCGCGGCGCTCCGGTCCGGGAGAACCGGGCACAGCGAGTCTCAACCGCACGGTGAGGAAAGCGCCTACGTAAAGGGAAGCGATCCGCATTGTTGTGCAGATCTATAAACTCCTCCCGTGACCTTACAGCCATGCACGGCACGAAGCGAGCCCCTCTGCCTGCTCTGAGCACAACAAACCCGACCTTCCCCTCCGTGGATTTAATCCTGGAAGCACACAACCCACGGCGAGAGCGGTGCCACGCTGCAAATGGGCGTTTTGCAGAGACTTCCCGGACTATTTTTGCTCTCAGCTGCAAACCAACCAAATGTTCGATGCAATACCTGCCACACAGCCGCCGAGCTGGCAGAGAACTGTGACGTGCTCGTGCACAAATGAACGACATTTTTTTTCCCCCAGCAAGTACATTTCTCAAACATTAACAACGTGGAAAAAAAAAAATTAAATATATATAGAGAGAGATAATAAATGGCGATCGGAGCAGAGCAGCGAGGAGCCGCACAGAACGATTTGGAAAGCGCAGCGGTTAGAAGACAAATGCCATTTACCTTGCGGTTCTCTGCCCGTGCCTCGCCCATTGTCCCTGCCTACCCTGCTCCGGGCGCTGCCCCGCCGCTGCGGGGGGGTCGGTGCTAACGGGGGCAGTGGGGGCTGCGGCCGCTCTGACATTGGGACAGTGTTCGTTTGCGATCTGTCCGTCCGCCAGAGCTGCGGCTCTGCGATGGCACTGCGCTGCTGCGGCTCTCCCTCCTCTCTCTCTGCACAGCGTTTACTCACGTTCGAGAGCAGCCAACAGAGACCAAAAAAAAAAAAAAAAAAAAAAAAAAAAAAAAAAATAATT